>CAEMYA010000676.1:137373-274030 GCA_903131615.1 Diplodus sargus | reverse complement strand
TATATCATCAGGAGGAGGAGAGGAGGAGTTTATATCATCAGGAGGAGAGGAGGACTTTATATCCTCAGGAGGAGGAGAGGAGGACTTTATATCCTCAGGAGGAGGAGAGGAGGAGGACTGAGGTTACATTTTGGATGAACTGCTCCTTTAACCAGAAATACTGAAGAGTGTGATTATTTTCATCTCATTTATTTGGTGATAAATATTAAAATAATTGTTAATCTGCATCAGTAAAACTGAATTCTCTCTCGTCATTGTTACGTATCGACACCGCGGCGCTTCCCGCGTAAACAAAACGCTCCGCCGGCCTGGTGACGAGACTTTGAGTCGAGGTCAAAGTCGTCTCTTCTAACGGCTCCCTCTGCCGCGGTGCTTAATGGGTTACGTAATTAACGCTGATGGACATTAATGAACGTTTGACCGCCGATCGCAGATAGTTTGTGACAAAGAAATCGAAACACAAAAAATAAAACTGATGCATCTCGCACTTCGGCAGCAGTCCTTGATTTAATTTGCACTGCTGGATCAATCCGCTAACTGGAGTTGAAGGACGGGGCAGAGAACCACACACACACACACACACACACACACACACACACACACACACACACACACACACACACCAAGGTGACTGGTATAATGGCAATTACAGTCCCCAATACTCTGTGCACAGCATCCTCCACTGAACTACTTCACACTCACAGAGACGAAGCTTTCAAACCGACTGCAGCGTTAACAGAGTGAGTCAGTGACTGAATGAAATACACAGAACATTAATTAGACCAGATCATCAAAATAAACAATCGTTTGTCAAAGTACGACTGTGAGAGTCCTGCCTCAGTTTTTAAAATGAAAAGTTTAGTTTTTTTTGGCTGCTTACTTCTTTAATTAAGTCTTCCGTCAGTCAACTTTCTCAATTTGAAGTTCATCGTTATATAAATGTTTCCAACAATGTTCAAACCCTGAGAAATCTGCGGTTTTATTCAAGTGAACTGTTGGTTTTCACCTCGTCTGTGAGGTGAATCACTGAGTCATCAGTCACTGTTAAACAACGAAGACGACGGCTCCCGTGTCGACTCCTCAGAGACTTTTTGTTTTGTTATGATTGAGAGACCCCAAGTGGCAGAAACCACTTACTGTGTGCTGAAGGATCATAAACCAAAATTCTGATGACGTGAAGTTTGAATTCTTCTTTCTATCTCAACATTTTAAACCTTTCGGCACATTTATGCAAACCTCAGTTTGCTTCAGAGATGAATTTCTTTACGTGACGTTGAATCCACTCAGCTGATGCTTCAAAGATAATAGACCTGCCAATCACAACACAACAGAGTGAGACTTTAAGATCTATAACTTAAAGCTCCCATTTTATTCTTTAAAGGTTAAGAACTGTTAGTGATGCTAACTGTAGCTGCTGTTAGCTAGTGGACAAAAGCTGTACAACACCAGCGCGGTTGGATCACAGTGAAAGAACCTTCATGTAAAAGCATAATTACGATGAAAGAGCCACTTTTAAGATTTACCGTGTTTTCGCTTTCAGGTCAAAATCATTTTCAATGGGAGTGCTACGGGCACTTTTACGATAGCATTAAAATCTCTATTGTTAAAACAGTAAGAAGTCTCGACACAACATGAAACTTTGCTCGTAGTATCACCAGGGTCTCTACACATGAACACGAGCATTGAGAACATTGTTTGTGTACACAGAGTTACTAAAAAGAAGGTTTCTGGACAACTCACGTTAGCAGTAGCTTGTTCCGCTCGCCGCCGTCCTGCCAGTGAAGAAGTGTTGATCTCAGAATGTGACGTAACCTGGAGGACAGTTAAGGTGGAACGCTCCTAAAGCTCAGTTCCATATAAATGCAGGATAATTTGTTGTTTTGTCGTTAGCGAAAAACAAAATTGACCTTGAAGTTGAAAAAGGAGCCTCATATAAGAAACAATACTAACATCAAAGGCTGGAAAAGTCACGTGAGATCTGGCGTGGATAGTTGTTGCTGGAAGACAGTAGTTCCACCTTTACTGTCCTCCAGGTTACGTCACATTCTCAGATCGACACTTCTCCACTGGCAGGACGGCGGCGAGCGGAACAAGCTGCTGCTAACGTGAGTTGTTCAAAAACCTTCTTTTTAGTAACTCTGTGTACACAAACAATGTTCTCAGTGCTCGTGTTCATGTGTAGAGACCCTGGTGATACTACGAGCAAAGTTTCATGTTGTGTCGAGCCTTCTTAGCGTTTTAAAAATAGAGATTTCCTGCCTATTTAATCATAATTATGCTTTTACACAAAGTTTTGACTCGGTTACATTCACAAAAAAAGTCTCTGGAAGCACAATGTGGCTGGCGGCTAGCTGGTTAGCATGCTAACTTAAAGAGATATCCCTGCAACACAATATCTAGATGTGAAAACTGTTATTTCTCCCCATTGTGATGATAGTTTGAGTAAATCTTTGGATATCTTGAGCTCAGGTTCTTGCCTCCCGGACCTCCTTCTGGACCTGCTCCCTGTTTACACTCTTGGTGTCTCTCCTCTTTATCTGCAGCTCAGAGTCATTTCCATCTGTATATGTTGTCAGATCTATGTCTGATGTACAGTAACGAGCAGCCAGAGACTCTTCTGTCACGTTCTCATGTTGCACCACTCTTTAAATCACTGCTGCTGTGCATTCATCTGTTGTGCCGCATCCTCTTAAAATCTGGCCTGTTCATCAATTCTGCTTTATGCTGTTGAACAAATCTGACATGACCCACTTTCACATTTCGTCTGGCTTCCTTTTCGGGGGGTTATTTGCTTTTGCACGGATCAATAATTAAGTTTCACGGTATATTAATAGTGTGACTCCCAACACTGGAAGGAATATCACAGCAGTAACTGTATTTTTATTTATTTTTTACTTTCCACTCTAATGTTTTCCTGCTTTTTATCTTACAGCTGCCGGGTGTCAAAACATTCTTCAGATAAAATAACTTGTGATTCTGTGACTGTGTCGCTCTCGACAAACTTCCCTGGAGTCAAAATGAAACCCCGCGAGAGAGCAGACTGTTGACATGAAAAGCATGAAGCCACAGCCGTAAAACAAAGGTACGGCACCACCGTATGCACTCACCTCGCTTTGCAAATAACTCAGCCTCCAAATTGCTTCCTATGAAACTTTAATGACTGTCTGTGACTGACTGAGCCCTGAATAATAGAGCGAGGGAAGGACCTGCTTCTTTCTGGAAGCATAATGAATCCCACTGAAACACACTGTGGAAATCTATTAAAAAAAGTGAAATAATCAGCACAAAACAGCATCAAAGAATCTCTTCATTCTCTGACCCTCACTTCTAAATGCGTTACTTCAATTATACGGCGAATTACACAGAAAACTAGCGAGCAGAAGGTAAACATTTCTGAGACAGAGGGCTCGTCCCGAAACATCTGGCGCTTTATCCCCCGCTGCGTCTGCACTTCAAATGAGGCACAAAAAAAGAAAAAGCACCGCACACACTTCTCCGTCTTTTTGTCTGGTAATATACCCGGCGCTGAATATTGACTCTGCTCTGATTATACGTGTGAAGCGATGTCCTTAAAATTGATCCTCATCTCACGACGGCTCGATCGATCGTGTCGTGCATGCTCCATTTTTAAAGTTGGAGGATACTCAGAGATATGCTGAGAGGACTCCTGAAGTTTTCAGATTGCAAACTTTAAAAGTTGTTCCTCTGACCCCATTTCAGATTCCGTTTTATTTCTCAGAGAACTGTTTTTTCTTTGCGCGGTTTGGGAGGAAGAAAGGTGCTTTAAAACGCGGCTGGTTTAAAGGTTAACGTGCCGCTCTTCAGAAACATTCGACGGATGATGAATGATGGTGATTCAAACCTCTCGCCTACCTTTTCACACTCATGCATAAGAAAAACACACTTCTGCATTGAAGTCTGTGGGGATCTGATAGTGATGCATTATAGAGATGATGATAATGGGCTTCTGCATTTAAATCCTGCATCACACGGTCCCAGATGTGTGTGTGTGGCGATGAGATCGAGGACCTACATGCAGAAAAAAATACTTTTCTAAATCAGAAGATCAAACACACCGTGAGCGGGTCAAACTTTATGTCTAAAGCTGTTCTTCAAACACACGGTTAGAAAGTTTTTCACATCAAAAAATATATAAATGAATGAACAAAAGTCACCTGATAAAAACTGGAAACTGGTTACGTTATGTGTTATATTACTACATTAGTAAGAAACCCAGAGACGACCTTCTTCACATCCTCTCGTCCTGCTGAGGTCACGTTCACGCTGCCTCACCGGCTCCCTCATCCTCCATCTTTAACCTTTAGCCTGACGTGTTGCGCATACAGCCTGCAGAGGACGACAAACAAACAGCATTTTGGCAAAGCAGCGCGGCTGCATTACTTGTAATATTACTGATTTTGGAGACGTAGCCTTCGTAATGACCTTGTGATGAACTTTGGACTCGGCCAGCGTCAGGCTGACGACCCTGTAAATCATGCATGTTCAACGATTCTTAAGAATAGCCGGAAAAAAGTCCCACAGCTCTGAACTTTCACCTTGTCTGGGCTGCAAAACTGGGAAAAACACAACACCTCTTGATGAAAAATATAGTATTTTTGTGCTTGGACGCAGACAAAGGGCCAGAATGAGGTCGTTAAAGTGCGGCTAGTTGAAGAGAGCCGCCGTAAAAGATAAGTGGCTACAGCTAATGAATGACTGACAGTGATGTATGACTGAGTAATGTGTTGCTGCCCAACAGGAGAAGTGATAAAGGAATGACACGAGGCTCTCTGATCTGAGCACTGATGGCGTCCTCCTCATCTTCGCTGTAGCTTAGCGAGCCTCTCGCTCCTGAGCAGAAACAACAAACAAGCAAAACAACAACAACAAGCTCTGTGGATTTTCTCCAGTAACTCGTGATTACTGTAAAGAGATATTGTAGTTTTTTGTGGCACTTTGAGCTCCACAGTGTTATCTCGTTCCATTATACTGCAGAGAAGGCAGACATACATCCAGATGCAGTGCAGGTGAGATCCAGATCAGCAGGTGATGTGTTCCTGTCTGTTCGCTGCAGGGCGAGAATGTGAAGTGTGTGCACAAACATGAACACACAGAAGAGTGACGCAACGTTCCAGACATGCTTTCATAATCCTGCTGCAGAGAACAACATGTTACTGTGTGCAAAGCTGCTCCCGCGTTTAGTTATGCAATTATACAACACTCAACACAACAATACAGAGTGATATAATATTGGCAGAGTTATTAAATCTGTCTGTTAAATCTGTTCTTCTTTGAGTCATCACGTTTTTTTTTTTAAAAAGTGCAGTTTAATGAGATTATATTCATCCATCATTCAAACTGTGTGACATTACGTATCTTTTATCGCCACGCACTTATAATTACAGCCGACTATAATTCCATTAAACGTCCCTTTTTTTTAATTTGTGGTTCTGTGAGGTGCGTCGCCTCCCTCGGATCTTATCACACAGAAACAACAACAACACGTCTTTTTCTTTTTTAATTATAATTTATCTTCTAAATAACTCGACTTCCACTCGCTCAGCATCGTTTTTTTTAATCCCGTTCGACTCATCATGTTGCTGTTCGGTTTGTTCCACCTTGCTTTTTTTTTATTTTTTACGTGCCGAATGAAATTAATGAGCTGAAAATCTAATGAAGCACCTGAGTTTAACTGGGAGTCGTGTATTTGCATGATGTTCTGAAACCCCTTCACACTGTCGGTAAATTAATGGGTCCTCAGGCTCTCAATTAAAGTTGTTGTACCGTGTTGATAACGTTGGAATACTGAACATTTCAAACATGTAGAAGATTAGAAACTGCTGAGAAACAGCTGCCACGCATCAGGAAAACATGATGCAAACAGACGAACATCTCTCTCTAACCGACTGCACCTGTTGCTCTCACCTGAGGCAGATATTGTTCTTTTTTACTCCACAACATTTATCTAATACCTTCAGTTACTCGGTACTGTGAGGATGCATCAGAGCAAAAGTGGTGATTCTGTTTAATTAAAGACGCTGAATAGCAGCTCTGATTATGTAAATATATTTATATATACATACATGTACGTGTTGGATAAGTTACTTTTACTTGTACTTCTGAAGCTAAAGTGTCTTTGATATCAGATATTTTTACTTAAGTAAAGTCTTTCGTGACGATATCTTATCGTTTCCCGTCCTTTTCTGCACCAAATATGCTGTTTTCAGGATTTCAGATCTGGCCATAATCTGCTGTTTTGCATCAAACACTGGTTTTAGTTTGTTGACACGGCTTCACCTTTAGAAAATACGACTTGGCGAGAGGGGTAAGAAGTCAGTGAAAGATGGCGGACTGGAGGAATAAATCTATCCATCCATCTGTCCGGCCATCTGTCCGTGCGTGTGTTGCATCAGTAAGAATGAGGAGAAACTTCAGCTACAGTTCAGTGTGCGCTGCACAGCACAGCAGGCCTTTAACATGTCAGCTCACATGTGTGCTACACAACGTGTGCATTCAAAGTTCCACTTTTTGTAACTTTCTAAAGGTCGTGCAGTTTAACATAATGGACGCCTGACTGGTTAAATCTTTCTGGATGGGTTTGAAACGGGATAATCGTGCATCTAAGTGTGAATTATTATCCACTTTTCCTTCTCTATATGTCGCCTGTAATTGGCAGTTAGAAGATAATAGCTGTCACCTTTCTGGAGATGATTATTCAAAGATCTGGCTGGTTATTTTCATATAGGTTCTGCCTGGTGCAGCAGCAGTTCTGTTGCAAAGCTGCAGCATCATTACCCAGCAGCACGTTTTCTTCATCCCGCTCTTCATGTCCACACGCCTTGAATGACATGCGATCTCCTGAGACGTGTGTGCGGCAGCCTTTGAAAAGCAGATTTTGTTCCAGGTTTCAGCCGCGGCGTGTGCCGCCAGGACTCTGAGAGGTATTATCTTAAGAAAACGTCTCATTGTCTCTACTAGCTCTCAGATTTCCTCCCTCCTGCGCTGTTCGTGGAGCAGATCTCACAGAATCACTTCCTCTCGGTACAATCCACCACAGGCAGCGCAGGAAATCATGTTTGAAGAGGAATATTACCACTCCAAGACAAACACTGATGTGAATTCATTAACTGGGTTCTTTTAAACACGAGTGATCTGGAGGCTGGTTTCTCTCTCGGCTGCAGTCCTGTTTTTATAGACGTTAGTGGAAAGTAATTCAGTGCGTGTAATCAAGAACTATTCTGACAGTTAAAGTAAACAAATAATTAATCAGCTGATTGTTTTGTCTATTAATCGACTGATTATGTAGTTTGTAATATTTACTATAGTTTCCACCACAGGTTTTATGTTAATTAATAATGATCGGGCTTGAAATTAAGAGTGAACAACAGCACAGTTCATCTTTAGATGTTTTCTTAAACGTACTACAAGGATCTTTACAACATTTTGCAATTAATGCTTTTGTTCTTCTACTGAAGTAACATTTTTCATGCTGCGCTTCTAATTATGATGTTTTATTAGAAGAAGACTCTTTGTGACACACGATCACACAGCACAGTGAAATTCTAGGCGCTGTCTCGTTGGCAACTGGAGGTGTTTCAGTCTCTTGAAGATGTTTCACCTCTCGTCCGGGAGGGAGTGACCTCACAGAGTGGTTAGAGACGAGTGTGAGCTCTGAGTGTCAGAGTCGTTAGAGCCACATGTGGGTCGAGACCCAACTGGCCTTCACGTGGGTTGCTAGGGCCAGGTGAGCCCAGGTGTGAATGGTTGTTAAGCTGTGTGGGGAGGAAGCTCAGTGCAGGATTGTAGGCGTTTGATCAGTAAGGCCGCCTCCTCTGTTCCATTTTGACGGATGGTCTGTCTTCTCTGGACAAGATGTTCACGCTGTTGTTCTCTCAGGAACGATTTGTCTCCTTCAGACGTCAGTGGACAGCAGAGTGTCGACCTGAGGAGTCGGCCCTCCTGTGTTGTCTACTCGTTATAGAGAGGTTGTTTTGTTTTGTCCGGTTGCCCGCGATATAACGCTGAGGATGACCAATGACCCAGATGACTGAGAACCTTCAACAACATCATAGTGAAACTGTTTCGATGCATTTAACCCAGCCAACCTACTGCGCGAGAGGATCAACTCCAGATCCAAGCCAGGTCTTTGGTTAAAGGCACCGAGCTGAGAATGAAAAGAGAACCTGAGAAGCTCTGCAGGTAACATGTAAACTCTGTCGACCCCGAGGACCTTCGTCAGAGCTCCAGCTGCCCTCGGCTGAGGTGAAGGATGTTTGAAGCTCACAGTCAGCTCCTCTTTCAACAGGACATTTCTCTCTGCGTGCACAAGGGGTTGCTGTTACCACACAGAACAACTCGGACTCTCCAGGCTGAGCCGTCACAAACTCAGAGTCCACGCAGCTGTAAACATCTGATGGATGTCTGCTCACAGCAGACAAAGCAACGTGTGAAAAATGAGCATGAAATGACCACAGAATGACAGTTTCCCCTTCATCTCCCGTGTTTTTCTTCACCTCCCTCCTCCGGCTGCTGTCTCCTCTCTTCATGAGGCCCATTAATTTGAATACCAATAATCCTCCTGTTGCCACGTCTTCAGCAGCATCTCCAGACACCAGGAGGTGTTAACTCTTTATCTGCAGAGCTCCTCCTGTTGTTGCTTCGGTCCGTTCGGAGCTGCTGCTTGTCTTCACACCTAAACCGTTTCTATAATTATCACTTTAACAAGCTGCTGATGAGGACGAGGAACTGATTACCACACTTCCTGTTATTTCATGTTTTCTAATGAATGGCTGAAATTATTCATGAATGAACGGTGGATTAAGATCGTGCACCTCTTTATTCTGAAGCAACACCATCATCCTCATCATACGTCAGACTGCTGTGTGTGTAAACACCTGCAATATATATTTATTTCTCTATTTTGTGAGGATATAAGTGTTGACAATCCTTTCCTATTTTACTCTAAGGAACAATGTATAATTCTTTTTTATTCTGATTACATTGTCTTGAATCTTGAGTCATGTTTAGCATTTAGCAATTTACATCACTGCATTCATAAACCCACATTTAATCCGATAAATTTAACAGGTAACACGACATTAAAGAGAAAATCGTCCCCGTCATTATCATTCTAACAAGAATGCAGACTGGGGCCAAAAATCTCGATCACCAGACTTCCTTTTAATTTCCTGTCAATTTTAAATGAACACATCATAAATAAATTATGCCACCTCCGTATTTTGAGGGAATATTATTCTAGTGGCGCTGTCATCGTCGTCCTCACCAGCAGGATGTGATGACTCTGACATGTTGGACGCCTTTGATCAAAAGAACACAAACTGACATCGTTTTTTTAAATTAAATTAGGAAGTGAGATATCTTAACTTACATCCCTGCAGATCTGTTTAAATTCATACAGGCAAGAACTGTCGCCAGAGGAACTGTATTCTGTTCATACATCATGACTGTAGCCATTGTTAGCGTGTTAGCTCAGTTAGCCGTGCAGCTAGCCAGGCTACTGGAGGGAGCAGAGGTGTGTTTACACCTCCAGCAGGAGCTGGAGGGTTTTCTTGTTAGCATGCTAACTTCAGCAGCATCAACTTGAAAACTGTAATTTCACCACATTCTGCTGATAATTTTAGTTACCTTTTGATTGTTTTACAGTCAAATTTTTACATATTGCTCCTTTAATCTGTGACGAAACATCGCTGGTGCCCCCATGTTGGAAAAAAAAGAGCCCTCTAAGGTGGATAAAACATGATGAAGTCCACCAATACACAACATCTAACAGAAACTGAATTAAAACAACACATTCCATTCAATTAACAGCTGAATATATAAGATAACCACAGATAATCAATGACTTCCTGTCAGTTTGATGAGTGACTGGAGGATTTGGATCCTGCTGCCCCTTAATTCTGAACCGTCAATGTTACTTAGTCGCTGTTGTCGCCTCTGATTAAACGCACATCATTTGACATCACAAGAAAAATTAATCAAACAAATAAACGCCATGTTGGCCCCCTGCTGAGCCGCGTAAATACAGCCGAGCTCCCATCACAGCAGTCATTGTCCTAGTTCACACAGATTTTAATGGAACATGAAAGAAAACAAGATATTAGATGTTAGAGCAGCTCAGCAGCTCGATGTCGTCACAATCATCAGTTTTACAAGCCAGAGACAGGAAACGTCTAATGTGGATCATGCTACCGCTCTTATTTTGAAGGAAGGAAACATTATTTGAGTCTTCATCTTCATCTTCAGTTTGTGTTTATAATCCAGCAGAAAAACTACATTACATGTTAATTTATTTTAAAGTATTCTTCAGGGTGGACAACGTGTGGTGACCAGAACTTTCTGCGCTCTGGTGCCCTTTTTATTATTATTTTCACAGCATCTAACAGGAACATTCAATTAACAGCTGAATATAAAACATAATTATCATTTTTAACAAGCTACACACGTGGAAACCCCTAATTAACACACTTCCTGTTCATTGTTTAATTATTGATGAATGAATGCTGGATTTGGATCATGCTGCCGCTATTATTTTGAAGGACGGAAGCATCATTCCAGTGTTTTTATCACATGTGTATAATGTTTTATTCCTCTGATTGCAATGAAAAATCAAATATTAAAAATATATCCTTTGTCTGCTGTGAATGCAGAAGATTTTATTTATTTAACTTTCTTTTTTGTTGTCGTTAATAATTCATGTTGCCCCTCTGCTGAGAGGTGCTTTACATTACAACACACACACACACACACACACACACACACACACACACACACACACACATATGTTATTTAACCTACAACACGACAATGAAAACAAGACATCACACTCCAACAGATAATCCGCTGACAGCTGATTATACACGCCTGATAAATATAGTGTTATATTAGAGGCTTATGTGTGTGCTTAAAGACGCCTCCGCCTCAGAGGGAGGGAGGGAGAGAGAGACACAGAGGATGGATGGAGAGAGAGAGAGAGAGAGAGAGAGGGGCTGCATGGAGAGGAGGCTGTGCATCAGTCTACTGGCGCTCAAACGGGTTATTGCGCACACAGCAGGCTGAAGTGTGCAGCTCGTCCTCTCTCTGCCGGACAACTTGCGTCCTTTCCTGTGATTTTTTTTTTCTTTTCTCTCTCCTCCTGATTTGAGAAGACGTGAGTGATGCTGAGCGACTGCGAGGCTGCGATGTTTCTCCCGTGAGAGCAGTTTAATGTGCTCTTTACCCGCTTGTTTCAGAGGATTACTCCTTCCCTCAGTGACGATGGGTAAGTCTTGATGAGCTCCACATTTTTCAGTAACACAGTTTTTCTCAGCTGTGGCAGATTTATGAGTTCTAAACTGAATTTGTTACATCTGAGGGGGAAAAAAAAAAAATCACATCTGCTGTTAATGAAGCGTGAATGAAATCGTTTTGTGTGTCTTTTTTTTATCTCTGCATGTTTTCAGTAAGTGAATATTTGCTTTTACATCTTAAAAGTAGAAAAACATCAGACTGTGATTAATTGTTCATGAGGCAGGTCTGCTGCCTCAGACCTCCAGCTGCTCCTCACTACATGATCTGCTGTCTGAAGAATTCATTCCTCCTCTGTTCGGATGCAGCTCGCTCAAACAAACTCCCTCCCTTTGACTGCCTGTGTCTCCCTATCTGCCCCCCAACAGGTTCTGGGATGTTGGACTGGAGGATATCGTGTCTTCTTCTGCAGGCAGCTGCTCTGCTGCTGCTCAGCGAGGGGGAGAGGATGTGCCCCTCCAGTTGTCGCTGCGAAGGAAAGATTGTTTACTGCGAATCGGGCATCTTCCAAGACATCCCGGCGAACATCACCACGGGGTGCCAGGGTCTGTCTCTGCGCTATAACAACCTGCTGGTTCTGCTGCCGTACCAGTTCGCTCATCTCAACCAGCTCATCTGGCTCTACCTGGACCACAACTCCATCAACGATATAGACGCGTTAGCCTTCCACGGTGTGCGCAGGCTCAAGGAACTGATCCTCAGCTCCAATAAAATCTCCCACCTGCACAATAAAACATTCAGAGCCATTCCGAACCTGAGGAACCTGGACCTCTCCTATAACAAGCTGCAGTCTCTGCAGCCAGGACATTTTTATGGGCTGCGAAAGCTTCAGAACCTCCACCTTCGATCTAACGGACTGAGACAGATCCTCATTCGTACCTTCCTGGAGTGCCGCAGCCTGGAGTTTCTGGACTTGGGTTATAACCGCTTGCGGAGCCTGACCCGCACCACCTTCTTAGGACTGTACAAGCTGAAGGAGCTTCACTTGGAGCACAACCAGTTTTCCAGGATTAACTTCTTCATTTTCCCGCGCCTCACCAACCTGCAGGCGCTTTATTTGCAGTGGAATCGCATTCGATCCATCAATCAGGGCGTGCCTTGGACCTGGCAGAAACTACAGAAACTGGACCTGTCAGGGAATGAGATCCAGATCCTGGACCCGGCAGTTTTCCAGTGCATGCCAAACTTGCAGACGCTCAACCTGGAATCCAACAAGCTGAGCAGCGTGCCTGTGGAAGCTGTGGCGGCGTGGACGTCGCTCACCGCCATCAGCCTGGCGGGTAACGCCTGGGACTGCAGCCCCAGCATCTGCCCGCTCATGGGATGGCTCAGGAACTTTAAGGACCCCAAAGACATCAGCATGATCTGCAGCAGCCCCAAGTCTGTGCAGGGCGAGAGAGTGGTGGACGTGGTGAGGAATCACTCCACCTGTGGCGACTTGTCAGATGTGTTATCAACGACTGCTCTCTTCTTCATTCTCACCTCAACACAGGTTGTGAACATCACAGATTTCCTCTCGCCCTCCGCCGTCACACACCTGGCTCAGACCGAGTCACCTGCCCAGGGATTAACCCCTCCGTCTGTCCGTCCCACGGCAGCGGACAGGAAGACGACCGTGAGCTCCACATCAGCCGTCTCCCTTTCACCCCCGACATCATTTACCCCAGAGCTACAGTTCGAACATATGGCTTTCCATAAAATCATTGCGGGCAGCGTAGCCCTGTTCCTGTCAGTGTCATTGATCCTTCTGGTTATTTATGTGTCGTGGAGGCGCTACCCCAACACCATGAGGCAGCTGCAGCAGCACTCAGTCAACCATAAACGCAGGAAAAAGGCCCGCAAGCAGGAGCAGGACCTGAACTCTCAGCTGCAAGAGTACTATCTGAGCTACCACTCGAACTCTGAGACGATGGACACGCTGGTGAACGAGAGGCCGTGCACGTGCACCATATCAGGGTCGATAGAGTGCGAGGTCTGAGGTCCACCTTAAGAGACTAGTACTGCGATTTGTGAAGCAGAGGTAAACGGTTTTTCCAGCAGATTAAGTGGCTTTATCTCTAATGTGAGGTGACGGATTCTGCAGCTCTGGGGGAAACACTTTGGGACATCGTATAATATAATTATGTGCACAGAAAACAGGACTGGATTGTGGAGGTATATTTGGAGCTAATTATCACCCTGACTGACACGGGAACAGTGGCGGGGTCAGCCAGGTTAGCTGTGTATAATCAAACGACTGGATCTCTGCTACAGTAGACGTCGGCTCTGTACAGAGGCTGACCTTAGTCTAACTATATCGCCATAGAACAAACCAACCAACAAGGCCACTTTTTACATGCTTGTTCTGTTTTTTTATCATGTAGCTTGTGGACAAATATAGTATGTGTGTGCGTCGTTGAGTGTGTGTGTGAGCGTGTTGTGGAGATGATCTCCTGAATCTTCCTGGTTTACCGACTGCTGGTTGGAAGAGATGCAGCCCTTTTTCTTCCTCACAGATACAGATTGGTCCCATCAGACCGTTTCTGCATTCGGCACATGGTGCAGCAATTAGAAGAAGCACTTCTGCAAAAAAAACAAAATAAATAAATAAAACGGTGAACACTGGGAGAGAGGGCATCTCGTCCTGAGATCTGTTGCATGAATTCATCCTCCCTCCTGCAGATGCTTCTCTCTCTTATCAAACGAACAGCTCTAATTGATGTATTTCAGTTTGTTGTGGAACAAACAAACAAACTGTTCTTATGGGCACAGTTCAGTTCCAAACTTAGAGAATTCAGTCATCATCTCCTCCCCCAACGCTGATGGAAAGCAAAGTTTCTGCACCTTCAACATCGCAGCATTCTCTCTAACAACTGAAGTAGCTGGAGACTCGTTTTAAAATATTGTAAACGACAGTAACTCTCCTGTCAGAGCGCGGACACCCGACCTGAACACATCAGAAGCAGATGGTCCTGGTCGCTCAGATGGTGGTTGTGTCCTCGTAGCAGTGGCCCGGGGTTTTAAAACCGACCTGTGGCCTTTTTGCTCCACATCATCTCCTCTTCCTCATCCCACTTCCTGTCTACCTGTGGCTGTACTATCACAATAAAGCCACCAAAACCCTGCAAATATATGTATATATGAAAAAAAACTAAAAGCAAAAAACAATGTTGCTCAGATTCGCTCGCATCAGATTTTAAGAGACAATGAAGCTTTAACGATCGCCTACACTGTACACATCTGTAATCAGGGTAAACATCACTACCACTGTAACTATGGTAACGACTGTATGACAGGCTGCAGCTTACATTAACTTTGTCGAGTCGAGTCGTGACGTAAAACAAAAAGAAAACGCCTCAGGCCCAATCCGGAAGGTGTCGAGGGGAGATGATGACTGAATTTTAAACTTTCGGTGAACTGTTCCTTTAAAACACACGAGTCTAATCTCAGGACTGATGTTTTCCAAGCTGTAAAAAACAAAAATCTGTCAGGTCTGACGAAGGCCTCGCTGTGTGAACAATAACGCTGTCGGTTTTCATAAAGACTTTTGTATCGATTATTACTATCATTATGATTATGCATTGTTTGTGTAAAGACATGACGGTATGGGTTCTAGGCATTCTATGTGATTATGACTGTGTAATTAAAAGAAACACTGAGAACTGATGAGAAGGTTCGTGTGTGTGTGTGATGAGAATATCGATGACTGCAGCTTCACATGGAGAGAAATCCTCTCTGTAAATCCCGGCATTGTGCTCCTGATGTTATACACTTCATTGGATTTGCTGCTGCGTGCGAGAGGGAGCTGACATATTTTCCATCATGTCGTCTCGTTCTCTGGCTCTTGTCTCTTCTATCCCCTGGTGGCACGGCGGTATTGACAGCGGTATTGATTTGTATCTGGGTTGCACACGTCCGACTCGGTGTTGGAGGCTCGCGTCGGTCCCTGGGACCCAGCAGAGCCGCCGTGGAGACGCCAAGTTTCATTCTCCACTTTCTCCTGCTGGTTTTTGCTTTTAGTGCATGTGGAGCACGAGCGGGCGACGCCATTTCTGTGCTCGTCCATGATGATGAAGAACAATATGAAAGTCCCTGAAACTCAGACTCAGTCGTTATCTGCTCATCCACACGCTGACGGGAAGTCGGAGAAGTTTCATAGTACAGAAGATATTCCAGAGACGCTGGATGACATTAAAAGAATTTGCAGCAGATTATATATTTATGTTTTGGTGCTAATGATGAACTAAATACTGTAATTGGTGCCTCCACACTGCATCACATTAATGTTGGTGTTCAGAGGGAATGTGCTCTTGAGTGAGACGTGGAGATCTGAACCACTCTGTACGATAAACATGCAGCGGGAACAGGAAGCTCAAAGCTGACAGAATCTACCAGCTCTTAAATTCACCAGCTAACACTTAATATTTAATGCTCAATAACATACAGAAAGTAAAGGAAGATGTTCAAACAGAAATGAAGATTCTCACTCGCTCCCGTGCCGATGGAAAGCTGAAATGGAAAGGACACATTTTGTTGGATATAAGTGGCGACGTTCAAGGTTATTCAAGTCTCCAAGATCTTAAATTGTTCAGAACATTTTTGTATTAACGACCTTTGTGCGTCACCAGTACAACATTCTGGCACTAACAGGTTTAACACCTGACTGTCTCGACAAACGTGAAGTTGCAACAGAAACGCATATTCATTTATTTTGATGGCAACCAAACAGCCAAAAAGGAACAAGCTGGACACAGTTGGTCCAGCTTGTTCTTCTTCAGTTGTGTAGCAGAACGCTGCAGCGCTGTTGTGCTGCGAAGCTCCAGAAATGTTTCGTGAACCACAAGAATTTCATTATTCAGTGAGCAGAGAATCACTGAATTGTCATTTTTTTTTCGGGGGCTGAACTGTCCCTTTAAGAGTCTCCCTTTTATAGAAACATGAATTCTCCGACTCTGCTCTCCTCGTGTGCGGTGAAAGGAGAAGGGAGAATAGAAGCAGGCTGCTGAGGGACAGAAGGTGTTTCGGGTCAGAGCAGTTACGCTATTAAGAAGATATCAGCCCACCTCGCTCTGTCTTCCTCCCGTCCTCTCCTCTCCGTTCCTTTTCTCCCTGCCTCATTTTTTCCGCCTTGCTCACTGAGGAGAGAAAATTAACCTACGCCAGGGGACATATGTGCATGAGTTAAGCCAGCGAGGATTAGGCAGTGCTGGTGCTACAGCTTTAAGAAAAAAAAGGTGTTTTTTTTACTTCCTCGTCTGAAAACAATAATCTACAGTCTTTCCCCACAGCTGCTGATCTCAGACCTGTGCTGAGGTGAATTTAACTTGTCGTCAGCCATTAGCATGTTCACACATCTCGTGTGTTGTGCCTGTAAAAGTTTCTCACTGGTCAAAGGTTGTTCAGATAAGAATTTATGATCTCCCATAATTCACTTTCTAAACATGAGTCAGGCTTTCGTTAGCCTGCAGGCAGACGTGGAGGCTCGCTGCCAACTGAATTCATATCCATATATTTCAGCTTTTATGATGAATTTCTTGCAGTGGCCAATGAGAAAATCTACGAGGCCGGACGAAAAAAATGTAATATGTACAGAACAAATGATTTGTTGATCTAATTTTGGCAGATATTGTAATTAGTGTTTGATTTGTCATATCGTGACTGATGAAAAGCAGTTGCCCGTGTTTTCGTAATCTTTCCGCGGCGTGCAGCTGAGAAAAGACAGAATGCTGATTAGGGAACTCTGGTCTGCGGATCATTATTGGGGATGTTTGCTCGGATGAAAAATGTTGTGGGGGAGCTCAGCATCGACTTAGTGCAACAATGCACAAACAGAACCACACTCGACCTGCAGAATCCGAAACAGCAGCGCAGCCTAATGCGCCGAGACACTGAAAGAAAATGTCTTTTTGAGTTTACCACGCTACCTCCGAGCAGCGAGGCCAAAAACAGAATCAGTAGCATCGTGCCTGGAAACATCCAGAAATACAGCGTGTTTTCCCCGTGCTTCCTGTAAATACTCACTTTGAGGGGTAACTTGTTCAGCTCTCAGTGACGGGCATGAAATTTTGATTCCCATCCCTCACTGGGGGAAACTATTTGAAGGTAACATGTGTGCAACGCTCTGCCAAAGGTTATGCCTGAGATTTAAAAAGGCAGACGACATTTCAACACTGTTGCTCGTGGTTTTATTGTCAGTAGACCTCAAATATATATATATATATGTATTATTTCTATCTTGAGGCTTGATTTCCATTCAGGAGGTGAGTAATTCAGAGTTTTGCTGAGAGTAAAACGTGCAGAATTTAAAGGAACGTTTCACCCAAAAATGAAAATTCATTCATTATCTCATTTCCTGACTTGATTATTATTCATTAAAAAGTCTGTATTGTATTCGGTTGTTGTTTCATCAGACAATCTTGTGATAATAATCATCGATAAAAATCTTTTGAGGAGGATTAAAGACAAGATAGCTTGAAACAAGTGACACGAAAAACCGCCCGGCAACAAGAAATATCTTGTCAGACAGAAAACAAGCACACACTTTATTGGCTTGATTTAAGCATCGCAGACACGAGAGTCGTATCAATTGTTTCATCTAACTCGGAGCAAGAAAGATAATTAGCATACTTCCCACATATTGGGAACAGTTCCTGTCTGTCATGTTCCATAAATGCTCATCGCTGCTCTCTGTGAGCGTATTTCATTAAAACACTCGCTGTAATGTTTGTACTTTACAGCCTACCAACCACTCGAAGGGATCTCTTCAAGGATCATTGAGCAAGAGAGCTCTTAAATAGGACAAAATGAGCTCACTAGACAGAACAGGGTCTTTCTTTCTTTCTTTCTTTCTTTCTTTCTTTCTTTCTTTCTTTCTTTCTGCAGCGACAACTCGTAGAATCACATCCACCCTCTTATGAATTTAAGGATGTGCATGTACTCCTAGTAGCTTTGAGCTAGCTAGTCAAAATAATGAGTTCCAGGCTGTTAAATTCAAAATTAGCGTCAGCCGAAAATAGAGTCAGTCAAGTATGAAAGCATTCAAAGACAGTGGTCACAGTTTGGTCCGGGGAAAAGTTGTACTGTCTCCTCCGCTCCCCAAACAGGATTTCATTGTTGCTCCACCTTTTGTGCACTGTATGTCACCTGAAAAATTCATTTGAATACTAATGCTTTGCAGCTTTTGTCACTTGTCCCTGTGGACCTTCAAAGGAGGAAAAATTGCTCTGTGCTGCTTTGTTCACGTCGATGGTAAGAAAGACCTTACAGTGTGCAGTGAGAGCAAACTGTCTTTTGAATAACATCACTGCTCCAACAAGGAGACATTACTTAGAGTGCCGCCACACAGAGTTCTGAAATAGCTTCCAAGGAAATGATTTTGTACTACAACATATTCCTACATTCATATTCATCTTTCCAATTCATTACCCGCTTGAAACTTCAACATATACGGGGTCGCTTAATGAGAAGAAAGAATGAGTGCTCTGCAGTCATGTTAAAAAGCAGTCGTAGGCAGACAAACGCCTTCTCTTTTTTTTGTATTCCTGTGATGTTTTTCCACGATAAAAACACTTTATGGTAAAATCCTATATTAGATATGATACCATGCAAAAATGGAAAGATTTATTCCAACAATCTACTGTAATATGGCGCATTTTATGGGTTACTTCTTCACCCGTAACAACAGATCCCAGAGCCAGCATTGATTTAATCACCATCAGGAAATCACTTTTAGCATAAACCCAGTTAACAGCTTGACCTTTTTAGCTGCATTTTTACTTCCCCTGACAGAATGTCTGCTACACTCACAGCCTAATGTAATATTTATGTTTGTAGCCACAAATTTAGAACTTAGATTAAGTCTGTATCGTGTATCTAAAGCATGCTGTACATGACAGACTGAATGATGTAAGAGTAATATAATGCTTTCTTTGGAGATGTTACCTCATTGTTTCATTGTGTCTATGATTTATTTCCCCCGATTCTTCAGCGGACTCTGCTGTCCACGCCGGGGAAATCAACCAAAAGGCAAACAACAATTAAATGTATAAGATTTATAAGCAGCGCACCTTTGTCATATTGCTGTTTCCAGAGTAATAAAACATCAGTAAAGAGAGTGTGCTCGTGTCCGTGGAGGATCCACTTTACAGGTAAAAACAGGAGAGTCAGTACAGCTCCGTGGAAGGAAATAAAGAATGAATGTCCTTGCTTTGGTTGCCTCACACACACACACACACACACACACACACACACACACACACACACACACACACACACACACACACACACACACACTTCAAAGACAGTGCAGTGGTTTGACAGCTGCCTGTGTGACTGACATGATGCTGACTTGACAAAACTGGAACAAAAGGAAATAATAATAATAATAATAATGAATAAAATATGTGACATAGGAAGACACCCTGTCAGATTCTTCCCACTGTCACTTCTCTGATTTTAAATCAGGAGGAGCTGAAATCAAATGTAATCTGATTGATCACTGGGAGCCAGAAACACCTGACTCTGGATCAACACATACCTTTAAACCCAGAGGGGGATAATGTCTCCCTTAATTCCGACTTGGACCCCTAAAACAAGTTAAAACAACAGCTCAGAGGAGCAGAAACATGTATATATAATTCATCCATCTATTCTTAAAAAGCAACAACTATATCTCTCGTATTTATGCCGGAAAAATATCGCAACATGATTTCAGACACCCCTAAACTGGACCATACCATCTCTCCACCTTGACGTTAGCTGGAGTGAGTCTGTTTGCTAGCTTGCTGTGCTACAAGTCCTCACGTCTACTCTAAGATGGAATTATGTAAGTTGCAATTAAGTTAATTTAATACACTTTAAAGTTACTTTCTCACCTTGAGAGGTTTTTTTTTCAAATTTGATTGTGTCTGTAAAAAGATATATATAGCTAAAGTTTGCCTTAACGGTTTTTGTGGCTCATAGCGCGCCCTTTCACGGCTAGCTAGCTAGCGTGCCTGTGCGTTAGCATGCCGTTACAAATATAACATGTCATATTATCTAATATTTGAGGTAACAGTGACGCGCAGTGACACGATTGAGGATCAGTTGTTGAAGAAATACGTTTTGACGTCGCTGTGGAGCTAATTATTTTATTTTGAAAGTATTTTCTGTGGCTGGTGTGGTTTACCGTATTTCCTCTAATAGTGGCCTTTATTTACCTCATCTGCGCAAGCAGGCTTTCACATCTACCTGCTCTTTGGCATGTTGACAGTGTGTTTGGTTCTGGTAAAGCATGTGTGGGCCTGTGATTGAGCTTTATTGGTGACACTTAACTACTGATAAGTTGTTGAGCTGGTGTAATAGATTTGATTTATGATCATTTCAGACATGCTGTGCAGATTGTATGACCTCTGATCAACTGTTTGCTTTTTGTTTGTAAGCATGTCAGTCAGTCATATTGCTGGTTGTATGTATGAAGATGTTTCTGTTGTGAGAAATGTGTCGAACAATTGGTGCGTTCCATTTTTTCAATTGTCGGACGCTCGGGTAAAATCCACCTAGCCTGAGTTTGCTGACATAAACACAGGTGACATCACTGAAACTTGCAGTTTTTCGCTTTCATTCAGTTAATCTGTGCTCAACAGTAGACTCTGAGAATATGTGTTAGGGGCTGAGTCTTCCCGTCTTCTTGTGTTAAATGCCCTTAACTGTTATATCTGCTGCTGTCAGTTCAAAGACTTTCCATTCAAACACCCGTTTGCAGCGCACATCCATGTTTTTGACTCCCATGTTGGGGGGGATATCAATATGCATTACTTTACAAAGTAGTAGTTTTATAAACCAAACTCTGGGGATTTTATTAACATCGTTCCACTCGCTATATTAAGTACAGTATTGTTATCCGTGTAAACTGTCATGTTGAAGAACATCCGTACTTTTGCGCATGTATTATCTGCAGAGTGCCTTTGAAACATCCCCATCTCGACTTCAAATCCAGTCCTTGATCAAACTTTTAATATTTTTTACCCATATATCACTGACTTCGTGCCTGGCATTACATTAATAGTAGCTGAAAAACTCCATAAATCCCTGTATTGGATTTATATCAGCCATGTTTTCTGTTGTGCTGTATGGTTGAAGAGAAGCGGCAGAGAGATCAGGGTCGTAGACGGATCCCACAACAGGACAAACTAGGTGTTTGTTGGCTCTTTTAATACGAGAGACAGAAGATATAGGACCAAGCAATGAGAGACGGGCCCAAAAAAATGTCACCAGCAACTAAGCGACTTATAATGAGCTTGGCAACCCAATGAATTGGCGCCTGTGTCGGTTCCCTTTAACCTCCCTGATTGTCTTTGTCGAATTCGCTCTCCGCCTCTAAATGTATTTATTCCGACGTACTGCATGTAACAGCAGAGCCACAAACACTGCCATTATAAACGGCTCTAATGTATTGCTCTTATTAAGTTTTTTCTGCATTGAGACCTCCTTTTGACAGAAGTTCCCTCAGGCTCAGCGCTGTGGGCTTCTCTGTTACTGCATGAATGATGGTGGCATTAGTGCTGCAGAAGCATGCAGAGGCATCCACAGTGCTCTGAAACATCCTGACAAAGATAAAAACCCTTCTTTATTACCACAGGGACTACACAGCCAATGCTGTTACACAGTAGAGGAAAAAAAGAGACGGTGGATATCTGGTGGATCACTGAGGTTTGACTTCCTTTGACAAGTTGAACCTCATGTCAGCTGGGATTGTGCCTGCAGGGCTCTGTCTCTGCAGCAGATTCTTCCTCAGCTGTTTTGTTAAGTGGTGTTAAGTAATCTTTAGAATCTATTGACCTCTATTGGCAACCAAACAACTGTGGCATCATCAGCATCAGTCTGGCACAGCTCACACCATGGCATAAATAATAAAACCACATTTTCAGCAGAGCTTGTTTGCTAATTAGAGCAGAGATCCGTCAGCACAAGTAGGTTTACATCACATTTTACAGTCGTGCCATTACAATGCTGTTGGGTCATTTTTTGGGGCTTGACAAATCAAATATCTGGGTCCTACCTCCATCTTCCACAGCTCCATTTGAAATTGAAATGAAATTGCTCAGTTTTGCCTGTGGGACAGCCGAACGCTCACTTGTTGACAAATCATCTCAGTTGACAAACAGTCTTGTATTGACATGATTGAAGTCCACAGTGTGACTGTTCAAAAGCTCCCTATCATCATTCATCCCATCTACTGTAGCTTCAAACTGCCTGCTCTTGTCATTTTAGAGGAACCGGTATGGGAAAAAAGAAAATTCAGTCATTTTATCTACTGCCCCTCACGCTGATTTGAAAGTCAGGTGAAGTTTCGTAGTTCACAAAACATTTCTGGAGCTTCACAGCAAAACAGTGTTGGACCTGAAGTCGCTGCGGACTTGTTTTAAAACAGGAAATGGCTCCATTCAGTTTGTCCAGTGTAATCTAAGAGTCTGAACCCCATAGAGCCCAAACTGATTTGAAAATAAGTTATTTACACACTGTTATCTTCACTGTAGCCGCTAAGCTAAAAGCATCAGCACACACAAGCTTGGGCACGTGTTGAAGGTATAGAGAATGTCGTTTCACCTTGAGATTTGAAAAGACGTTATTAATACCTTTGACACACGATCAAGCTTGTGTGTGCTGATGGTGGCTGCAGGGAAGGTCTCGGCTTAGTATGCTATAAAGCTGTTTTGCTGTGAAGCTGAAGTGCTTTGTGAACTTGAAACTTTAAGAGCAGAACATTTGATTTTAAGGCTCCGTATGAGGATGTGTCTTGTGTTGAGAGTGGCAGTGATGGTTTGATTACTGTGATTATCATCCAGCTTTTTCTCTCTTTCGAAACAACACGCCAGAGTGAGAAATGCTCCTCGTATGATGTGTCGTCTATAGATTACAATTACTTCTCCACATCTCATTGCTATATTTACATCCAGTTCAATAACTCATTAATTGGATGAAGTAATGGGTGCTCTGTGTTTCTCCAGTCTAATCTATAACTCGTGACATTTATGAATAAGGGTCAGCCTGAAATACCTTTGGCATTGTGCTTCTCCGGGACAGAAGTGGGCTTCTGCAGATCCTCATCAATGCAGTGATTACTGCAGCTAGAAATAGTGAGCTAATTAATTAGAGGCTAGCTGATGAGACTTTCTTTGTGTACTTCAGATCCCTGATTGCTCTCAAAATATAATAACATTCATCACTGTTGGGTATATATTGAATAATTATATTTTGGGGACAATTAGCATGATTTCCATTTTAATATCTTATGCAACATGTAAATTTTTAATAATTTAAATTCATTACGGTAATATTCATGCACACTTTCCTTAATGCAGTCGCATCTATAATGTTATGATGATTTGTGTAGTCATGTGAAACGAGTGTTGTCGTGGTAAATTGCTTTGCCTGGTTAGACTAGAAAGACATTTTAACATTTTAAACAGATTTTATTTATTTATCTGCTTTATTCCATGAATGGTAAAAATTCATGCATGCATGGCAGAACAGCAAGAAGGCTGAAATAACTCACCAACAATGGTGGTTTTCATCTGAGATGTGTGCGTTTGACATGCCTTGGACACTAATTGGTCAGAGAGTTATAGAAAATACCAGAGACGTTTTAACATCCCATCATCTGTACACAACATAGAGAATGTGCATTTAAATTGCACAGCTTGGAAATGAATGAATAGAACATGCACATGTAATAATTCATACATTAGCATTTGCATTGAAGTGCACATTTACAGCAGTATAAAGTTATTATTTAACAACTGTTTTTCATTTAATATCATTAAAAAAATGTTTCATTGTAAAGAAATGCCATTAAAAGTCCGCTTATGTTAAAGTTTGTCTCTCAGAACTTTTCAGCTTCACAGCCTGTTAGTAGTTCTTAGCCCCGAGGCTACTGGCCCCAACTGAAGACCCACATCTTCTAAAAGGCCTGAAACAGCTGGCCACTGTAGTTAATCTGTTGAACACTGTTTAAATCAGGTTAAATAATTAACTGTGATAATAATATATCCACCACATATTTGGTGAGTGTTTCAGGCAGCAGGGTTGTGGCACGCCGTGAGGTTTATTTTGGCTCAGCAGATGTTTTAGATGAAAAAAATGTTTTATAAATGTAAGAATGTTGTAATATGAATTCAGTTTGTGTCATTTTTTTGTGAGGTAAAAAGGCTCTTTTGATGTTTAGGATCGTTAATTATTCATTATCATAATCTGAGCATGGCAGGCTGAGCAACACTTTGAGCAGGATGTCAGTCAGTGAAGAATTCTAGTTACATTTTTTGCATTGTAGCAACATGACAATATAGGCGTTTGCTTTTGGAGCGCGGCCCAGCATTATGTTCCAGTGCTGAGTACAGTTATGAAGTACTTGTCAGGGCTGAATAGTTTAACATTTCAGCATCTCATCGCCGTGTGCACATGACAAAAGGTACAGATGTCAAGTAAGGCAAACTGACATCATGACGGAACATTTTGTTTGCTTGATACGAAAACAAACTACTCTGTGTTCCATATTAGTCTGATTTAAGGGCTCTTGGATAAATGATGGAGGTTATTGCTTGTGGCATACAGGCTCTGCTTCCAACAATCGCAACCATTTTGTTCAATCGATCAATCAAGGCCGGGCCTGCTTTGATTGTCTGATAAAATGCACTCCCTTACAAAGTCACCCTCATCATTCTGGAGGAATGAAGAAGAATGTGTTCCTGGTGAAAAGTCGAGTATTTCCAATTTTCTGATTCTTTATATTCATACTCCCCATTTATTTGATATTTTTGGCTACCAGTAACCGTGCAGATTTCGTGATGAATCAGAGCCAAAATGGTAAGTTATTTTATGATAATTGGATGGAAAAAGAAAAAAAAACCCACTGATTCCAATCATCAGAAAAATGCTGAAAAACAGATCTGACAATCTGCCACATCAGTATTTGATCAACCGCTGGTAGACAGAAAATACATAAAAAACTTTCACCCAACTATTTTTATGGATGACTTTCATGTTTACCAAAATAATATTGAACATGATAGCTTTCCTTTCGCTCAACTATGACTTTTGGGGTATTTTTAATTTTTAATAGACAATATGGATGAATGTAGAATGCATCATAACAATGCATCACATTTATATTGATGAAACTTCAAATGGAGAATCAAACATTTATCAATAAGATACCAGTTTTATTTATACATCAGCATTCAGACACAAGGCATATCAAGGTGCTTCACAGAGGCGTAGAAATACATGAGAAATAAAACATTAAAACAAAACAAAACAAAGCAAATAAATAGTCAAAGATTAAAAGGAACAACTAGACATCTCAGTAAGTCTATAACCTTATAAAATCCTCTGAGCTAATTTGCCTAGTGAGTCGTTAAAACACTCATTAAAGGCCTTGATGAAGATTGACCCATGCAACGAGCGTACAGTACCCCGTCCCACATACACACTCAGGATATTGAACTTTACTTGAACAATGCTTCAGCTGCAACATAACAAATGAGACCACATGTCCTTTTCACAGCCGCCTGCCCCATTTATTCCCACTCATGAACAGATCCAAGACATACACAGCTTACTTATCCAATTTAATCTAATGTGTCAGGCCAGAGAAAATAATGTCTCTGATGAGAATCTCATCGTCTTATGTAACCTTAGAGCATCAAAATCTATTAACAGAAGACTACAACTAAATGTATTATTGATGCAAAGATGGTTTGTTTGTCTCTCATGAGTTTCCTGTGACTGGTTTTTATTTTAGGACACGATTTTTTCATTTCAAGGTGATTTATTTGTCATTATACAGCACAGGGTTGCATAACGACACGAAAGTGTGCAAACTCCTTTATACTATGCAAACAAAGAACATACAGTGATTTATATACATAGATTTACATAGATTTTATTGAATTTACATCAGGGTTTATGTAAAGAGCAGCAACAAGATGGTGATGGTGATGTGGTTGGCATCTTCACATTAAAAGGAACAAGCCTCTGTAAAGATGTTCTGGGACGTTGTGGTGGAGACAGGTCTCTGTAAAGATGTTCTGGGATGTTGAGTAGAGACACGTCTCTGTAAAGATGTTCTTGGACGTTGGGGTGGAGGAAGGTCTCTGTAAAGATGTTCTGGGATGTTGTGGTGGAGACAGGTCTCTGTAAAGATGTTCTAGATGTTGGGTGGAGACAGGTCTCTGTAAAGATGTTCTGGGATGTTGTGGTGGAGACAGGTCTCTGTAAAGATGTTCTGGGATGTTGGGTGGAGACAGGTCTCTGTAAAAATGTTCTAGATGTTGGGTGGAGACAGGTCTCTGGAAAGACGTTGATTATGCAGAGCAGACAGGTCTATGTGAAGATGTTTTGGGACGTTGTGGTGGAGACAGGTCTCTGTAAAGAAGTTTTGGTAGGTTGTGGTGGAGACAGGTCTCTGTAAAGACGTTTTGGTACGTTGTGGTGGAGACAGGTCTATGTGAAGATGTTCTGGGATGTTGGGTGGAGACAGGTCTCTGTAAAGATGCTCTGGGACATTGTACATTGTCTATCTGTGAAGATATTCTGGGATTATTTGGTGGTCACGTTGGACGGTTGAAGGATGCCGTGGGCAGAGATCGTCTCAAAGTCCTCTTAATCCAAAACCTGCACTTCCTTCTCCAGTGTTAATGAATGTATTACCTATCATCATACTACATCAGCATTAAAGCAGAAAAAAGAAATGTGAAGGAGCTACCAGCCTCTGCATCTGCAGGGTCATTTTGTATATGGTGCTTTTTAGAAGCCTCAAACTTTTTGCAAACTAAAAAAAAGAGTTATGTTGTTTGTGTCACCTATTGTCCAAACTTGTGTTATCGTTTCTAAATATTCCTCTGAACAGCGGAGGAGAAAGCACAGACGGGATGGTCCTGCCCACCTTGTTCTTACTGAGCTGTGTGTTATTCACCATCTGTCCGACTTAAGTGGAGGGAAGCGGGAACTTCTCTGGTTCAGGTTCACAGTTCACTTCAGCAGAATCACAGATGAAAAGCATCAAGTATTTCTGTCCGAGTTCTCTCTCTTTATCCTACCAGACTTGTGTCAAAACTCTTTTATTTCCAGTTCAAATGGCCGGCTCAATTCAGAGCGACCAATCCACCCACACCAGCCATTCATCTGGAGAGATGGTGTGTCTGTGTGAGAGAGGGAGGGAGGGAGAGAAGTTTCAGACCTTCAGAGTGTTATGTAAGGTCACTCTAATGTCTTCGGGCTCATTCTTGCTTCTTAACAAGATAGTCTGGGCTTGGCAGTTTGATTTAAAGTCAGTCAGGATTAGCCTCTGGTTAATAATACGTTTAATTAATATTTCTATACAAACAATGAATCAGATGATTTTGTTTAATGTGAAAGGTCGCTCACAATGACAAAGCCACTGAGAGAATTATCACCTGCAGTTCATTCCCAGTAGCTGTATGAAGCCTTTTAGTGTCTTACAGCTCATTGTTTTGATTTAATAATGGCTCAAAAATTAAAGGGGAATTCCGTATTTTTAAGTCTGGACCCTGTATTTACATGTTTTGGCATGTAAGTGCTCACAAAAAGCTTTGAATCGGTCCAGAAGATCAACTGCAATGGCTTCAACGTAATCCTCTGGGACAACTTTTAAAGTTATGTCCCTTTAAAATGCTTTTTTTGTCACTGACGAGCTGAGGTTGTTTTTTTTACGTGCCTGACAACGTTACAGAAACAGTCAGAGAGAGCTTTTTTGTTAAATCATATTGTTTTTGTAACCAGGAACACAAGTCCCGTTCAAAGAGAAGTCTTGCTCTGAAATCTCAGGAGGTAAGCTGCTACAGATGTTGTCTCATCCAGATTGTCAAAATCAGTGAAATATTCAGCTGTGACTCTGGAAATTCATTCTTGCTGACAGTTCCTCTATTTTTTAAAGGGGTTTAAAAAAAAATTGGAATTCCCTTTTAACCGTTCTGGTGTAGTCTACCCACTCTTGTCAATCAAGTCTCCATCTGCAATGAGCAGCTGTTTTCTGTGATAAAGCTCCAGAAAAACAAATAAAAAGCAGACAGATGAAGATGAATATGTTGCAGCCTTAAGCTGCTACAGATATTTCTGCTGGAGTTGGTGAAGGCCGAACAGAACTACAAGATGAGTGAATATTGGACTTAAATTCACCAGGTGACACAAACATGACTGCGTGCTAATGTTGCTCCAACTCTGCTACACTTTTACAGTCCAGTTTTCTACGACGTTGGCTTATTGTGGTGGTACAAGTTAATTATTCCTGCTCATGTTTTCAACAACATATATAAAGATTACATAGTTGGATGAAAAATGTTCAGTCATGGACGGATTTGAGACAGGAAGAGTTTAGCTTATCCAGATATGTGCAGAAAGGTAGAGACGGATGATATGTGGAACCAGTATATGTGTATATATGAGTAACAATAAACATCTTCTCAAAATTTAGAATAAGCAGTAATGAATGTTCGATTACTTAGTATTGATAGGCTGGAACTTTAGACCAATCAGACAGTGTTGTTGAGTGTTGACTGCAAGAAAGAGAAAGGATGCTGCTTCAGAGGCAAAGTTTTGCATTTTAAAATGTTTTTTTATCTGCAGTCACCCACAAAAACACTGAAAACGATAATCGAAAATGCTGAATATCGACCTTGATAATCTGCCAGGCAGATGCTGGTTGGTCCAAAGTCTCGATGGTAACACCGGACCTGTGAACCATCTCACTGGAGTGATCGATTTAACTGAAACCTTGATCTTTCCTTAAACGTGTGAAGGAGTAAAAATCTCACAAACCTTCAAAGCTGTGCGAAGTGATTAGGACTAATACTTTTACTTCTGTTTGCTAAAGCAAATAACAAGCGGAGGAGGAGGAGGAGGAGGAGGAGGAGGAGAGACAAACCTGGAAATGGAGCAAATAAAAAGCAGGTGTGGGGGCTGAAGCAGATCAATACGTTGGTGAAAATGTCAGCTGCAGACAGCTTGATGATGCTCTTCTCTCAAGTGACTAAGTTACTTGTTTTTATACCTCGACAGTGAGTGAGCTCTTTTCCCAAAATGTTGGTTTGTGTTGCATTTAAGGACAGAGGACAGATACGCAGCTTCGTGTCGTGACAGCAGTGGATGTTGTGTCCTCCCTCACTGTCTGATAGCATGAGTGTTGTCTTTAATTACACTGACTGTGTCTCCTGTTCGCAGCACTGTGTCATGTTAGCATTACTGCCCGGCGTTCACTTTAACTGCCTGACTTCAACCGAGTTCACTAATTTGTTGCTGTGACAGAAAACAAAGACAAAGAGCATCAAAAGAATGCAAATTTTTCCCCCACAAACTATTGTGAGGGTTTTGATGGAAATTGCCGTTACTCTATGAATTATTATGTTTGCTTTCAAGCTTGGCCAAGAATGTATGCGAATTTATTCGACTGAGCATCAGTCCTGCAGAAATTATTCCTCTCCAAATGAGCGTTTGTTTGTTTTTTTTATTTTTATTGACTGACGAAAAAAACAGACAATAAAAGAGAAGCCATCTTTCCGGTTGATGAACCAGGCTGTTACGAAAAGGAATATTTCTCCTAATTCACATTGTCATAAAAAGAGAATAAGGCATTAAATACATCTTTACATCATAACTCCCCAGTGTGTGTGTGTGTGTGTGTGTGTGTGTGTGTGTGTGTGTGGGGGATCTGAGCAATCGTAGAAGCGAAGAGGGGGAGAGAGATCTGACGGTTCTTTTTCAGAGAATACAGTTTCCATCCCGCTCCTGCTAGCGAGGCTTAAGGGACCGCACTCTCCATGGACTCTCTGTGTGTGCCAGACTTCACTGGGTTTAGCACAAGAAGCACAACTTATTGGATTATGGGGTCCACCATGCTCATATTGCTGGAGGCTCTGTGTGTGTGTGTGAGCGTGCAGGGGGATATGTGGGTGGGCAGCTTGTGAACCGAGGGAGGGATGCAGTAGTAAATACAAGATAAATTCCCGTTTACTCTCCTGTTTCATATGCAGAATTTCTGCCTTTTCATCTTGGGAGGTTAGAAGTTGAAGCGGTCGTGAGGAGCAGCCTGCTGTCAATGACACAAGACCTTCAAGCTTTTCTGGTTCTTGCATCTGTTTAATTTCCGTCCTCAGGAAGTCTTTTGTCTTCTCGCACAGGAGAAGGTTTTGGCACACATTCTCGGTCAGATGCACCGACACCCCTCTCCGTTATTGTCTACATACGGACACAGATTCACAGTGGATGTGATTTCCTGGAGCAAAAAAAAGTACAATTTGTGACCTCGGTGCCCGTTCCATGCAGTGACCCTGCTCACCCGTCACACATTTCAGCCTGGGCAGTGTGGGATGCTGTATTTTTTGGCGAGAGGTAATCTCCCCCTTTGTGTCCACGTCTGCTCTTATATACTCCGACAATTATGTGAATGGAAAAAAAGGAAAACGGGATGCATGATATATGTCAGCCTGATATTGTTGAATTGATATTTGTAGTTACTTTTTGGTGCAAGTATTTCAGTGCAATGACAAGTAAAGCAGTCTTGGCAATTAATAAGTTGTACTGTAGGGATGCAGGAAAGATATTGGACAGATGAATTATCGGCCTAATCTTCACACAGTAGTTGGTGGTGTGCACCTTCGAGTTGTTCGTGTGAGCAGCCAATAAAAAGAGAGAAGAAGAAGAACAAACACGCTGATGTCGTGCTCATAACGTGGAGCTGCTGCGCCTCTGTAGAGCCGCGCAATGTAGACAGGAGACATACATGTCATCACTGTTCTTCTTTTACAAGAGGAACATGACACGATAAGAGAAAATCTCATCACAGCTATGAGAGTCAAGTTATCGGTTATGAAAAAAATCCATATCACGCGTCCCCAGTAAAATGCATTGCTACGTAGTGAAGACATTTTCAGCAAACTGCTCGGCTAAAAACAGCGCTCAGCTGGTCTGTTGCAGGCAGATTAACTCCACACCGATGTGTTATGATCCACTAAAATCAGACATGATTCAAGCCGAGATATTAAAGCTTTTGTTTTTGTCTGCCAGGAGCAAGGACGGTAATCGAGTGACGCACTAAAGTTTTGTTCGATCACTAAACCTTCAGTGTTTACCCCCAAAAAATGTAATACTTTCAAACACTGGCTCAGGGAGCTGCTGATTAAGGGAATACACACACTCAGAGGCACAATATAATTTTTCAAGTCATCTGCAGAATATTGCAATTATTATTATTGAATTTATTTCTACGGTGTCAGTATTTTCTAATATTTTGCAGCCAGAGTACTGGTAAAAATTTTAACCATCAAGAGAACCAATAATATGAAGCCAAACGTTCATTGACTTAACAAGCAAATCATTTACAACCTCTGCTACAGTCGGCGGATGTTTGAACCTTGAAAGTCTGCAATTCTAAACACAGAGGGATAAAGTCTAGAAGTTTTAAGACAACAAATCTTATCAGATGAGAAATATTAAATCATCCATCTTTTTTCTTTCCCACCTTTCTCTGCCTCGGGTGTGAATAAACTGCAGGTTATCAACTTCTTTTTGAGATACAAAAAACGTTGAATTATCAGTTAGCTGTTTCGGTATCGACTGAAAAAAATCCATATTCTGCGTTCTTATGCACAGTCATGATAAAACCGCCTTCAGGCGCATGAGTTTTAATACCATTAATACTCGAGGATGAGACAGAGGACGCAACCAGATGAGACTTTTGTCCTGCTGTGTCCAGCATCGCTCATGCAGTCTTTGGTGGTAGATGTGCCCTTTTCCTCCAGTGGGTTACTCACTGAGATAAAGAATCATAGAGGCTGGGAGGAATCTTTGCGGTTTCCCCTTTTATTATTTATTCTGCAGCATGACACATGGAAGCATGCAGGGCAGCAGCAGCCGAAAAAATGCTCCCTGCTTGGAGAGAGAAACTAATATTACCAGTTTCACTGTATAACACAGTCAGACCTGGACGACGACTGGCAACACTCGCTGTGTGTGTTCTCGTTATTGCGTGCTGTAAGCAAAACCGTCCAGGCTGCGTGTTTCTGATGGGCAGGACATCTGTGAATAATGACTGATTGTTGTAAAGCAGGCAACAAAAAAACAATTTCACTGTTTAATTGTAGAGATTCAGGGGTCATGAATACGGTGTGCTGGCTGTATTCCTCTCACGTAGCTGTTTGAGGGGCTGAGTGACTGCCTCCCTCTGCCAGAAGCGCCATCCTTGTCCCAGTGGTGTTCCACCTTAAAAAGACGAATATATGTGCCCAACTGGCTCCCTGACATTGACACGCCGTGACTCACGCTGCTGTGCTATTTCAGTATGGCTGCTGGCAAGCCCAGCCTTTCTGGAGCCTCTCCCCTCCCTTCTTTGGTCATTTGTTTGCCTCCCATGCTCGGCTGTTTACTTGTAATTTGGACATCTGTCAAGGTGGTTTGTTTGCTACCCTGTGGTGTGATTAGGCCACCTTTGCCAATTCTAGGAAAATAGACGAGGTTAGAGAAAGCGCCTGCCTTAAAGCAGGGGACGTTAGCTCCTTCCTCTCAAAGTTAAGTTGTGTAATTAAGAAATCACTGAGAGACAAAAAGGCCGTTCTGGTCACAAATGTATTCATCATGCTTGTTCACACTCTCTCCACTGCAGTGTTAATGGTGGTCTGTCCCGGTGCTGGTGCTGTTTTGGTCCCGCCTTGTACTGTCACACAGTCTGTTCAGCGCAGCGCTCCGGTGCCAGAACCTCCTCTATCACCAGGGGGAGGGAGTGGGGCAATTAACCACCTGCTGGTTAAACAGCCACACCGCAAAGCTTCACACACTCCCTGACATTTTCAGGATCACTCGTGAACACTTTCCTGCACAGATTTATAGATCAGGTGTCACTCAGAGTTGCTGCGTGAAGCCCAGGTGTTACAGCACAACACACAACACGACACACAGCGTGCAACAAGAGAGAGAAGGAGGTTTTGGGCGGATTTCAAATTTGCTTTCTGATCATGTTTCATGCAGAGCGTCACTAATTTGTTCATCTCCTTAATGAACATTATTGGCAGGATTGCACTAACCCAGCACTTAAGTTTCCTAATGGCCAGCGTCATGCTTCACGCACACATCACATACTGTAGACTCTCATACGATCAATACGGAATCATTTCACTGCCCATCCAACTTCATTTAAAATGTCTTTCTTTTCATTTTTTGGATCATCAGCCACAGTGAGACTTGGTGTATTAAAACCGATTACATAAACTGTAATAACTCCTCATTTTGGTAAATCATTTACAGCTGATTGGAAGCTGTGATATTGTCGGCTGGTTCACATACAGCAGTTCTAACAGTTTCAAATTACTGATGATCTAATAAAGGCTTTATTTACTGGCTGAAAACCACAGCAGATGCTGTAGTTGCTCCGCAGCTCGCACCGCCGTCACTGTCTTGGCAACGGAATACAAAACAACACGTCCTGCCCGCCGTCTGTCAACAACAACGAGAGTGTTTTCATAGGTGTGTCGCACGGGTGTGTCGGGGAAGACCTGTTCAAACTTACAGGAACAGTTCGTCCGAAGATGAAACATTCAGTCGTTCTCTCCTGCCTCCATGCTGGTGGAAAGTCGGGGGAAGTTTCGTTTGTCCACAAAAGATTTCTGGAGCTTCACAGTAAAAAAAACATTGCAGCTTTCTCTTTATCAACTGAAGTAGCGGGAGACTTGTTTTCCTCCGTACAGCTCGTCCGATGAAAACCAAATCTCCAGAAGCCTTGAGGTTCTAAACTGAGGAAAAAAGATGTTATTTACACCCAAAATCTGCACTGTAGCTGTTTAATGTTTTAAATCAACTCCCATCTACTTCAGTTGTTAAACTAAAGAAGAACTACACACAAAAAATATATATATTTTGAGAAATCTATTTCAAGTCAGCAGCAACATCTTAACTCTGTGGACTGAGAATTTATTCGGACCAAACAGAGGTGATGTAGGAAAGATAATCAAGACTGTTTCGGAGTTTTAATCGCTTCTGTTGAGTTTGAATAAATCATGTTTTGCATCGAGTCAACAAGGAAATTAAGGTCATCTCAGCTCGGTAGAAGAGAAATTTGAATTCAGGTGATGCACGGTTTTATATTTCAAGTCTAAATATGAATAAATAATTCAAAAAAATATTGAAATGAGCATTCCATTCGAGACAACGTGATCAGAAAGCTGGATCGTCGATTCTCGTGGTATTTATTTATTTGTATCTTCACCCTGCATGTGTCTGACACAGGTAAGGAAACTCAAACTGTGTTTTTAATTTTGTGTTTATTCGTTTGTTGTACATTGGTGAAATACTGTTACGTTTCAAAACATTTTTTAAATGTGAACACCACCTGATGCTGTATTATCTATAGAGAGAATAGAGAAAAAGAATATGATCATTTAAATTAATGATAGTAAGGACATAAATTGAACGGTCTGTTGATGTACAAATAGAAAAAGATATCTTACATATGTTCCCTTTTTAAAAGCGGTGCAGCAACATATTTGTTGCACTACTCAGCAGTTTCAGGTAATCATTAATCTCTCTCATGAGCGACTGTCTGTAAATCTGTGGCTGGAAAACAAATGCCGACAGCACAACTGACACCAAACTCTTTTTCCTGGATTCTGAATCTTATTTGTGTATTATGTTGTTAAATAATTGAACAGAAACTAAACAAACCAGAAGGTGTTTTGACAAGTGTTGAAATGCGTCCAGCTCTAGGTGTGGCCTGCAGGTGCACTATGGACTGAGTGGGTGTGGCCATCGTAACTGCTGCCGAGTTTCACCTGAGAACAGAACAAGCTCACCAGTCCTGACGCACCGCCGAGCCTGAGAGGACGCACTTTTACTTTGGATTGTTCTTTAACTTTAAGGTATGTCAGAGCTCTTTGATTCCTCTCTGTTTGATTGTACTGAAGAACGAGAGTTTTTCTCTTTTTTTTTTTTGCTGAGTTTTGCTTGTTTACATTTATATCCACATTCATTCTGGACCTCAATAAAAAATAGGCAGCAATTCTTTGGTCCCAAGGTGAACGTTCGATTTAAGATAAACAACTGTTAAAGAGCGCTGGAGGACAGCTGAGCTCTTTTCATTTCCATTAAATGAAATTAGAGATAGTATGCAAGCATTCAAAGATAGTCGACGTTCTCTGAATCATTTCTTCGCTGTGTGTTTCTCTCAGGGTTTTTAATGGAGCCTGTGTTCAGGAGAGTGGGGCTAAAGGTGGCTCTGTTGTTTCTATTAGCCACCCAGCTCAATACAGGTGAGTCTGGTATTTGTTCCTTCTCTTGAGATTCTGCTTTAGGTTTAGTGCAGCCGAAGTAAATGTATCCGACGTGTTCCAGAATGTCCTTTTTCATCCGCTGACTGCTGCGTTTACAAGCAAGCTTCAACATTATGGTCTCGGAGAGTGAAGAGTACATGATGTCTAACAGTACAAGTGTTTTCTTCTGGTCTGATTGTGATTCATGCTACACGCTGAGCAGTCTGACATGCTCTTAGCTGATGATCCGGCAGTAATACCACTAGATGAATTGCATTGCAGACAATAAATCAACCATGTACATATAATGAGGGTGGCTGGAAGATGCACTGCATAACATTCACAGTTTCCTTGTTCATGGTCAAACTGGTTTGTGCATTTTTTTAAAAGTATGACCCTGACAGCCTTTATTGTCCCCAGTGGAGGAATTAGTCCCTGGCCTCCATCTAAGCTGTCTGTTATATTACACAAACAACATAAAACAGAAGTACAATCAAACTGAATGCATGCAGCAGAGGGAAAGCAAGCATTGTACATACAGAACAGATGTAAACAAACACGCACAAAAGGGGAAGATAGAAGGGGAACTTGTAAGACGTGTCCAGAATACTGATTTAAAACAAGGTGAAGAAACAACAGTGTAAGGTTTTGTCGAAGATGTCCGTGTACTGTGTTAGTCTTTCTTGTCTCGTTGTACCACTTTTTACCTCGAGAGGTGACAATCTGATGGCCTCTGTAGATTCAGCCGGAAGATGTAAAAGCAATCAGATGCTACTTATTAAAAAACTTTTTTTTAAAAACTCACAAAATGTCACAAAAGGAAATATTTTCACACTATTTTACTCACCAAACCATCTGAATTCAAATCTCTCTCTCTTACTGAACTAAGAAGCGCTTAATAGCCTCATTGTAACACAAAGCAAAATAAAACAAATCTTAAACAGTGTTGGTTTGTCTCCACAATCACTTCTGGTTCGGTCCAAATAAAGCCTCAGTTCACAGTGTAAGATGTGAAAATATTCCAACTCTACACGCCGTTTTCACCGGATGCTGACGTCTGACAGTCTCTCTCTCCTCTGCTGCTTCATGCGTCTCCTGTTCCCGACTGTTGAAATCCAAGCTGTTGTAAATCGCCTCCATACTTTTTCCCCCGTCTCAAACCTGAGGTCCGTCGGTCTCAGAGACTGTGTTCTGTCCCAGTCTGCAGTGTTTGCCGAGCCGCCTTGACTGCACTGACTCACCCGAGCATTCAATGAAAGCCTTCTTGTGAACGAAAGCTAAAGATAGCAAGAGCAAAGAGAATCTTCAGCAGCAGGAATCGGTTATCCTGCCCACCTACAGTTCAGCAGAAACCATTTGAATTCTGGCCATTTCATACAAATTACACCTTTTTGAGCGGGAAGTGATATCTGAGCTGTTATTGTAAGTGCTGACGAGGAAGTGCACAGGATTTGAATAACTGCAGCTATTTGTGTAAAGCTCAGTGAACGCTTTCTACATAAAAAACACACCATCCTTTTGCAGCATTTAACCCAAGAGAGCTCTGGCGCTGTAAACATTTGAGTGACTAATTTGAGGTTTTGTCGGACTCAATACATCACATCTGCCATTTAAACGCTTTCATTAAAAGCTCCGACATGTTTGTTTTGTTGCAGTGGGATTGAAGTGCTCTCTGAGTGCTATAGTGAATTTAATGATGAGTGCTGTCAAAAGAGAGGCTGATTTGATTTATCAATAGGCTCCATTAAGATATTTAGTGAATGTTTAACATCTTAATGTGGAAAATGGTGAAAAGAAATTCGCTGCAGAGAAGCTGAATGACAGCGTTACAAGAATAACTAAATTGGATGGATCGGTTGAAAAAAAAGGCTTTTCGCGTGATGATAATAATCGTTTTGTGTTCCTTCTACAACTAATGAGCCTCAAGAGTTTTTAAATTAATACGTAACTCATTTTCACAAAAATACCTCTTTCACTTTTATTTTCCGGCTCTAAATCCTCCTCCGTTTGGCTTAAGAGGCCAATTAGTCTCAGATCAGCACCTACTCCTCTCGGAGACTGTTTACCAGCTCCGGCCCAGAGCTTGAATGTTATTAAGAGGAAGAGATATTAATGTGTTTGAGAGAGAGAGAGAGTTCAGTCTGTCTTTTCTTTCTGTTTGTCTTTTGGCCCAGATGGATAATTATGAAAATCGGAGAGAGAAATCAGTGGTGGACAAAATGCATTAAGGAGTATACTTTTTGGAGAACTGCACCAATTTTACACATCATAGTCTGTTTACAGGTCTTGGCGCAAGTACTTGCATAAAGCGTTTTGTGGCTCCAGAAGGAGCTGCATGAAGTCTGATAAATTGTCACTTGGGGCTGAAGACTGAAAGTCTGGAAACAGAAAAAGAATTGGTGGGCTGGAGTCAGAAAGAAGTGAGCTGCCCTTCATCTCTGCTGCGGTTATCAGCTCCAGGCGACATTAGCGTTACTAGCTTAACACACCCACCCCCAAGAGGAGATATTCATGAATTTGCAGTATTTATTTAAATCCTATTTTCTTAAATTGTCCGCCGTGGGTGTGTCGAATAGGAGAGCTTGGTCAGTGGCCTCAAGCTTCGAACTCTGACGCTCTGCTGAGCGTCAGTTCTGCAGGTGAAGGGCTCCGTGCTCAAGTTAGCCATAATAACAATGCAACATCTTTTAAAAATAAAGCTTGTGGACAAACATTGCACACATTATGACTTTTGACCATGTTGTAAAACAGTTGTCACGTACATTTACATAAATGATCTTACCTGTGTGACAAAACCAAACAAATCAAATCCTGGCACCTCGTTAACATCTTCAGTAAGTTTACTTTGATACGGGTGCGGAACGATACTGTTGAATGATATCTGTTTGAACAGAAGATGACATCACACATACGTGTGGTGAGCTCTGTCTCTGGGCGTGGCCTGTTCTTCTTCCTGCATGCCTCCAGACAGTCGGTCACCAGCACTATCAGATCTTGGCACAACAAGCATGTTGCACGCTTATCGGTTTACTGACGCTGATGAGATTAACTCCTCAGGTATTCAAATTTGGTATCGAATAACAAGCCAGGATTCTGTCTGCGCCATAAAAGTATCAACGCCGATATCTGGCCCTACGTAGATGTAACCGGTCCAACCACCCTCTGTGTTGTCTGAGTGTTCTCGCGCTACAGGGGCGCTTCCAGACCTGATGGTAGAGGGGAAACTATTGCATCACACTTAGAAGTGTGAGGCCACCAACCAGGCTGCTTAAATTGAAGCGTTGTGAGGGAGACGAGTCCGCATTTACATTTTATGCTCTCTACTTCTACAGCTTCAGTGTCCAGTGAAAGGCATGCATCTCCGGATTTATTGCTTTTTGAATGTTTGGGGTGAACTGAAGGATTATGTGTTGAGAAAACTCTCCTTTTTAAAGCGTCTCTGTGAAACTTCTGTGTGGTGTTGGAAGGCAGAATCCAAAAAAAGCGAATAAATTGCTGAAGATCTGACCTGAGTTCTTTCACAGAGAAACCCAGACTCAGCAGAAACCGAGAGAGACGGGGAAGGTCTCATTCTCACACCACCTTATAATCCGCTAACATATGGCCAATAAAAAAGTGATTATTACTTGCAAATTGCTACAAATTGTTATATAGAGCTCCTTTTAAACTAAATAAAGACTTAAGAAGCCTCTTGGATTAGCTGAATACAGGCTGTTCTTCTGACATAAAACCTTTTAGAGGAACGTGGTTTTCACACAACAGCTGTGCTGCAAACACACGATGAGCTTACAGAATATGATGCATTGCTGTCGATTAAGCGAGCCAGCAGTATATAAAGCAGTTAAACGCAGCAGTAGTATTGATCCAAACACATTTTTGCTGAATGCAGGACTATTTTCACAGTGTGGTATTTGTACTTTTAAGTAAATTAGTGTCTGAATTCTTCGTTCTAACCCTTCAGATGTGACGGACGCGATGTCGGTGACTTCCTCCGGGCCACAGACTACCCAGAAGGCCCAGGGAGAGACGGTGAACCTCGGATGCACCTACACACCCGGCCCTGAGGATACAGGAGAGCTAGACATTGAGTGGTCCAACGTTAGCCCTGACATGACACAGAAAGACAAACTGGTAGGTTTGACGACGGACGAGATAAACATGTTAGAGACGGAGATATCTTTTCCCTCTGGGCTCTCTGTTGGTTGAAAAACCTGCTTTGACGAAGTGACATCACTCACCGCCGTCTCTGCTTCTCAGATCTTATCGTTCACTGGAGGTCAGACGCACCGATACGGCGATCCCGGCGTCTCCAGCCGGCTGAAGTTCACAGGGGACCCCAAGCTGGGCGATGCCTCCATCTCCATCTCTGATGTGAGGGTCTCAGACACAGCAACATACCAGTGTAAAGTCAAGAAGGCGCCGGGTGTTGACACAAGAAAGCTCACTCTGGTAGTGATGGGTGAGAAAGACTTCTACCGGTTTTACCTGTTCATCTTCACACTCAATCTTCTTGTAAAAGCTGCTCTCATTCACATGGAATGTAGAGAATCTTTCTGCCCTGGTCTCAGTCAGTGAACACACCCTTCTCTGCAGCCGCAAATTGAGATTGTTCTCCTCTCACACCCTCTCCACGATGAGCCAAAGCACTGAGGCATGACTCTAAATATTGTTTTTATTTATTTCCTTTCACTAGTTCCCCCGACAGCGCCCAAGTGTTGGGTGGAGGGAGGCGAGGAGAAAGGTGGCCCGGTGTCCCTGCGCTGCAGATCCTCTCAGGGATCCACTCCTCTCAGCTACGTGTGGATGAGAGAGACCGGAGGCTCGATACCATCCACTGCAGTCCAAGGTGAAGAAGCAACTCGGCGGACAAAAAGGCTTTTCTATTATACATTCATGATGCCGTATTTGTACTGAACGTTGTCTTCTTTCATTAAGACCCACAGACGGGGGAGCTTTTGATAAAGAACCACACCGACAGCAACGTTGGGAGTTATGTTTGTGAGGCGAAAAACGCTGTCGGCAAAGCTCAGTGTAAATACGCACTGCGTGCATATAACCGTAAGTCCATGATATTATCATCTCATTTTACTCTTAAGTATTTAACACTCTTGTGCCCTAAAGGAACCTTACCTTGCCAAATATTTGCTCTAGTCTGAGAGTCGTAAAACCACATGTAAGCCTCTTAAACCTGGAATTCATGACTACAAAGAATTGAAGCTGAGTCATGTCTTCTCCTTCAGCTACCAACAAGGCGGGTGTCATAGCGGGAGCGGTGATCGGAGCCCTCCTGCTGCTGCTGCTCCTCCTGCTCCTCATCTGGCTCCTCATCTGCTGCTGCCACAAGCGCAAATATCAGAAAGAGGTCGCCAATGAAATAAGGTATATAATAAGGTTTCAGAGCTGGAGAGGATTTTCAAACATCCATGAAATGAGAACGTGTTTTGAGACGAGTGTGACTTGTTCCCTCAGGGAGGACGCCCAGGCGCCAGAGAGCAGACCCACCAGCAGGAACTCCAGTTTACGTTCAGTGATGGGGTACCGGACCCACCCCGGGGTGCAGTACAGCTCCGTGAGGAACCACATGCCCAATGCCAGGGCGTCAGGTCGCAGCGCCGTCTACACAGGGGGGAGCAACATGTCCTCTCCTGTCGGGGACAAATCTGTCGCCCTGCAGTACGACCATGAATACGGATACCCTGTGTAACTGCAGCCAGAACGCCTGATAGTGTTTTTCTTTTATATAAAACTACGTCTTCTGAAGAAAACAAGACTCTTCTCAAAGAATAGTCTCGTGAAGTACAACCCAATCTCTAGAATAAGTGTTGGTATTGTACGTTTCTGTAAATCCACCGATATGTTTGTTAAGTTTAATGTTCAGGGTTATGTTGTGTTTTATGATCTGGTTTAGGAAAGATGGTCACAGCTGCACTCCACAGCACAGAAGTTCAGTAAAGAAAACCTATCAATCCAGCTTGGACCTTTATCGGGTTAGATTGTTAAAACAGCTGAAGCAGTTTAATCCACGTGGATTAGAAACACCTTTATTGCACCTCTGTGGCAGTGAGTGCGCAGGCGTTACCTTCTTGTTTACATCCTCATTCCTACATCGTGTTTTGGCTTGTGAAACCTGGTTCTGTTGCCACAAGCACGGCTGGAAAACTTCCTGATGCCTCGTTAGAAATATCAAAGTGATTTCATGCTCGGATACATATCAAACATATAAATCTACGCACACGTGGTTTGCAGAAACATATAATCCCAACGCTTTATTCCTGTTGACTAAGCTGGTAAAAGTTTGTATGTGACAAATGGTGCAATAGAATATGTAAAATCGGACAATAATGGGCGTGCTGGTTCTGGTATTCAACACATTAAATCTCACGTCAGCTCAGGACTCACGATGTTCACCTGGCTGACTTTCATGATGCACTGCGACACGACATCTTCTCAGGATTCAGTCATTCTTACACTGATTATGCTAAAACTTTATTTAATATGTAAATAGCAAAGAATTTGTATTTTTATTGCTGCTTTTTTTTTCTATGGCACATGTAGCTCGATCAATCTATGACTTTTTTTAACGTATGACTACAATTAAAAACATTTTTAACTGATTGTGAAAGCTTCCTCCTTTGTTCGATGATATCTGGACTGTTTTACTCTGTAGACGCGTCTTTATCACCAACTACAAAACATTTTATGTGATTAGCTGACTTCAAAATAAAAGCCAACTCCTGTTTCACCAGGTAGATGCTTTTAATTTGAAGCTGTAGCTGTAGGAAATGTTCGCATTAGCAGTAAATCAGCACGGCGCTCTACAGATGCTGAGCGTCTTTACGGTGCACCAGGTTAATCGTAGCTGTCATGAGCTTGTTGCTACTGTGGTTGCAAAGCTAATTTGGGATCTCAGGGCTTCTGGAGACTTGGATTAAACCGGATGAGCTGCATGCAGCTATTTTATATGTTGTTTTGGTTGTTTTCCATTTTAAAACAAGTCTCCAGAAATGTTTTGTGGACAATGATACTTAAACCTGACTTTGTGGAGATGGTGACTCCATAAATTTACTCCAACAAAAAGCTGCTCCTGCCATGCGCAGAACCTGCCTGAGAAAAGTCATGTTTTTAAGTTGTCTTCAGTATCACAGTAATCCAGTGATAGTTGTCTGTACATCCACAGGTTCACTGCTAACAGGAAGTGCTAACAGATAATTCAGCAAAGTTTTTATGTAGTTTTAGAGTTTTTTTCTTTGGTTGTTCAGGATAATGCTGTGAAGCTCCAGAAATGAATAATAAAAAACAAAATTAAGTGTTGATTAGTGAATTTAAGGGCTGGTTGTTTCTGTTGCAGACACAAGCAAGTTGCTTCCCATTTTTCAAGATTTTATGCTAAGCTAACCTGCCTTTTGATTCAGCTTCATATTCACTGTACCAACATGAGAGTGGTTTGAACCTTCACGTCTGACCCAAAACTTCAAACTATTCCTTTAAGGAAACACGTACGTCCTCTGCAGTGTGGACGTGTCAGTCGCTGATCGTCTAATTAAATGTGATGTATTTTAGCATCTTAATGGACTCACGTATGCAGTTTGGACCTGCAGAATTAGATGTGATTATATTAAAGCAGTCAATTATCTTGGAGAGGATCATTAAGAGTTCTGAGCTGATGCAAACCGAGCTGTTGAAGATTCTGATCTGTGCATAAACACGGTCAGACAAACAGTCTGTCTGTTTCATAGCCGGCTGATTATAGACGGGCCAGTTTCAGGGCTGTTGGTGGATCAATACAAATTCAGATCTTTGGCGCTGCTTGTGAGTCAGACGATTGGGAGACAGTGAAGTAGATTTAGCCTCTCGTCCTCTTCGTGTGTTTGTCTCCTGGAATCATTTTCATTTGCAGACCAAAGCTGCTGCAAAATTGCCTTGTTTGTGTTGTGTGTTGCTCCAGTTTTTTTTGCAAACAGCCACTAAGCTAGTTATTAATCTAACAGCTAGTGCTGTTAACCTGCAGCTGCCACTTCAGAATCCAGAGTCAGCACTGAGCCCGCGGCAGCAGCTCTCGCCTGTATCGGCCTGATCCTCCTCTTCAAAAGGTGCGTGTTGAATTAATAAGAGCTGGAAGAAGTGGTGAGGGCTGACGAGGGGCTCTTGGTAATAAATTCTGCCAAGGGGGCCTCTCAGCTCTAATCTGTGAAGGCATTTGTTTAGAAACTGTTTTACACTTTCAAATGATCAGAAATAAAACGCATCAGAATTACACTTTCCATTTCAGACACGCTTCTCTCACTTTTAAATGAGAATCTCTTGGAAATTTAACCAGTAGCACTTTAGTTTGCATTTCCTCCCTCCCACACACACACACCCCTAATCACACACAGCACACACACACACACACACACACACACACACAGCAAACACACCCAGCACACACACACTCATGTTTGCCGTGTACCTCTGCAGTGTATCCGACCGGTTTCCTTTCAACACCGACACAACTGACAACCTTCGCGCTCACGTCTTGTGTATTTGTGAAGAAGGCGTCGTCCATCAGAGGAAACGTTCCTCTGTGTACAAAATCAGTTGTGAGTTGAAGTCTGTCCCTCAATCTGTGCTTGAACTGTGTTGAGTAGATAAAATAATTCATTACATGTAATTTCCTGGCAACCTCACCCAGAAACCCCGTTATCTCTGCTTTTCATAATAACTTTCATAGAGGGCAGAACTTCTAACGGGGTTAGTAATTATTTTTCTTTTTAAAAAAAACAGAAAAAGCGAAGACTCTCACTGCAGTGCTGCTCTTCTATTACCCTCAGTTTCAAAGAGCTTTTTCTAATGTTATTGTGCAATAAGGCGAAATCTGCCCTTGAAATTAGGTTGTTTTGTATAAAATCGACGATTCATTAACGTGATTGATTTAACTGAGTTCAGTTGCTTTTCATTAAGAAGAAAAGAGCTCGAGGCCTCAGAAACTGGGATCCTTTGTGCAATGAGTAGATAGAAGGAGAAGTATTTAGAATTAAAACAAGCGACTAAAAGAGTGGACCAAAATAAAAGTAGTTATTAATCCGTCCAGAGACTTGGAGATATGGAGATATCGTCTGTAGAGATGTCGGCCTTCTCTCTAATATAATGTTCAACAAACTCAACAGCAGTGTTCAGAAATCACGACCCGGTTACTCAAGATAACATGTACACAATGCCTAGTTAGCTCAGTTAGCCCAGTTAGCTCAGTTAGCTCAGTTAGCCCAGTTAGCCTAGTTAGCTCAGTTAGCTCAGTTAGCTCAGTTAGCTAGCGTCTCGACCATGGATCTTAAACCTTGGATTTTCTTCTGGATGGATGCCTGCGTCACTTGTAGCTTTAAACAGTGATGGTTTTATTATTTTCCTTTGTGATCGTCGCTGTTCGTGTCCCGTGTGACAACAAAAGGGAGCTTTGAATCATAAAATAGTGACGTTTTGGGATGGCGGCCGACCAAAACATTCAATCCTAAAGCCGATCCTTATACTAAACCGTTCAACACGAAAGTCGTGACTGAAAACTGAAAGTATTCTCTTCTTGGAAACAGTCTAAAGACCCTCATCGCTCATAGTCACCTTGATGGGGTTAAATGCAGAGAACCAGTTTTACACTGTATGCTTGTATAGAATAAAATATTTTCCCTCTGCAGTCTGAAGCATTAGCAGCAAAATGTAGTTAAAGTGCTGGAATGGCACTCAGCAGAGCGCTGAGGCCCAACAGTCCTCTTTAATTCAATCAAGTCTAATCCAATATTCTATTTATTACTGTATAGCAGCTGAAACAAGAGTAACCTTAAATACGGCAGATTTTCATCTACATCCACATTATTTCCCTGAGAAATGAAGAAAATGTGGAAAAATGCAAAATGTGAAATAAAGTGAGAAGGAACTCCGGATCCACACCAAAGGTTAGTGTGGTCTAATCTGGGCTGAGATCCGTCATACAGCCGTGTTTGGTGGAAATCTGTTAAATATTGTTTGTGTAAAACCAACCAACCAACACAGACGGACACATTACCATCGAAGTCCTCTGCAAGAAACATTTGTCCAGCATGCTTCGACTTCGTAAACACTTTCAGGAAAACTTCTTACAAACATCTTACAATGAGAGAGTAATAAACATATTTTGTGAAATGCCAAGTTTTAAGTTCACAGTGATGCGTAAAAGAAAATAGTTCCTACATGAAACTGCTCACAGTAAGATCTGTGGTTGATCTTGAGTGACCGGGTCGTGATTTCTGGAAAGAGACGTTGCTGCTGAGTTATTCAGACATCGTATCAGAGAGAAGGCCGACATCTCTACGGCTGATATCTTTAATAAACTACAGGTGTGAGGGACAATTTGTGACAAGAAAAAAACCCGAAGTAGACTGAAACGCGTGTATACAGACCACACATATGTATTTCTTATTTCGTTTGTTGTGCACTGTCCCTTTAAAAGTCTCCACAGCACAAACTACAGTGATAAGGTGTCGCATTAGCTCCTGAAGGTGATTCAGAGGTGATTTTGCTTTTCTTATCAGGTAAATAGGTGTGTATATGTGTGTGTATATGTGTGTGTATATGTGTGTGTGTGTGTGTGTGTGTGTGTGTGTGTGTGTGTGGTTTGGTGTAAATATGTGGCCGAGCTATTTGCATGCCGTCTCCGGCTGTTGGCGGTCTGCGGACCGGCTGAGCTGTCGTGCCGCACTGATGGACGTACAGTAAAGTCGCAGGATATTCATAACGAGCACATCTCCTGCTCAGCCTGTTAATGCAAATACTCCGTCACCACTTCCTGTGGTCATAACTGATGCAAATCACACCTAAAGCTGCCGTATAAATCCCAGTCAAGGAACACTTAAATCCAAGGACTTCACCTTGCTGTGTGCCTCCTGCAGACGACTCCCGGCGAGGATTACCGCTCGGATAAACACAAAACAAAATAAAAGATCCTTCAGCTGCAGCCACAGGTATTGACTCAGAAAATATATTGTGACGACTAAGAAGATTCCGTGATGAAAGGCCTCATCAGCCCATGGGAGCTTTGTTTGGAGCAGGAATTGAAGATGTGTCTGACTCTAATTGCTCTAACCTTCTTACCCCAGCTACGCCTCGCTTCATTGTGCATGCGGTCGCACAAACTGCAGATTTCACATTTATTTTTTAAGTGTAATTGAAGAGTTTTATATGAGCCACCCATTGTGTGGATTCAGACGCTGAATGTGTGACTCTTTTCCTCAGGCTGCTCTGACAAACTGTGACGGATTCCATCCCGTGGCACAGACGAAGAAGCGTCTGGTTGGGTGTGTGTGCGGCTTCTCGTCTTCTCTTTGAGCACAGCAGAAACAAACCTCACACAGACTGAAGCACAGAGATTATTCTCATCAGCAGCAGATGTTTTTGGGGTAAAGATCATTATGCAAGGGGCCGTTAAATTCACGCTGTGGGTGATGACGGGCCTGCTGGCCGTCACCACCGTCTTCTTCAATGTCTACATCCTCCTGACGAGTCTGTGGAACTACAAGCAGAAGAAGCAGTGGAGTCCCAGCGAGACCATCATCGTGGCTCTGTCGCTGGCCGACGTGGCTCACCAGCTCATCTGTTACTTCTGGATGACCATGGACGAAATCGATGGCGACTGCCACATCAACCACACGTCCTACACCGTCATCCTGCTGCTGATCTTCAGCCTCAAGTTCACCATCATGTGGGACACCAGCTTCCTCACGTTCTACTACAGCACCAAGCTGGTGAACACGCCCAACCAGTGCTACTCTCACATCCAGGCCTCCATCCTCAAACACGTCACCTTGGCTGTGTTTCTCATCCCGCTTGGCGGCCTGGCCACCTGCATGCCGATGATGGCGGTGTTCCACCACGACAACACCACCTCCAAGATCCAGGACTGCGGGGTTTTGATACCCGACACCGGCCCCGGACAGATCTACGAGGCCGTGTACCTGCTGCTCGCTGACGTCCTACCAGGCGTGCTCATGATGAAATGCTGCATCTCCATCTCCGTCCACCTCGCCATCCACCTCCGCCACATGAAAGAAAGCACCAACGGAGCGCACGGGCCGAAGCTGGGCTCCCAGATGAGGGTGATCAAGATGTCTTTGTCTCTGGTGGTCGTCTTCATCGTCTTCCTGGTGGTCGACCTGTACGTCCAGTACGAGATCGCTGTGCACCACGAGAACATCATCATGCTCACGTTCTTCTTCACGTCCATCTACACCACCGCCACCGCCATGGTGCTCATCTACGGGAAGAAGACTTTCTGGAAGGCTCTGATACACGAGTACAACGTCAGCCTGGATGAATATCCGTGTTTGTCTTGTCTGAAGGTGCCTGAAAAAAAAGCTCAACCCAGCACTCCTGCAAAAGTTAAGAACTGAGAAGCCAATTTGCTGCACAGCAGAGGTCTTTGTGCTGAAATCAATTGGTCATTGTCTGAATTTATTAAAAACTTGGACAGAACTTATTCTTTTATCTTTAGTTTTAGCAATTTCAGTAATGACTGCTGTCCTGCTGCAGCACCATTTCTTATAATTTCATTTATTCAGCTGTGCTGAGCCTGAGCAGGGAGGGAAGTGTGGAGCTGTTCACAGATCACAGCAGCCAGGTAACCTCCTTTCCATCCAAATCACAAGCTCTGTACACCGACTGTACCTACGAATTAATATTTTAGTGGGACAAATAATAGTCCGTCTGTTAAATAGATCCCCTGGACATGATGTAACTCGGAACCCATCTAAAAATGTTGAAAAATACATGTGACTGTGGTGAGAGTACAGAGCATATTAATAAAACAACAAAGTGTGCACAACCTGAATTCTTTGCGTTCTTTCATTGCAGAGGTTTTTAAGAGTGTTTTTTTTTTTTACTTCCTCAGACAGTTTTAAGCTGCAGTCGGTGACAACAGCAGCCTGCGTGTAACTGGAAGGCTGCCCAGTCCAACTTCCTGTGCCAGTTTGGGGAGATAAAAATAAAGATGAAGGAGGGAAAAACCGCTTAAAAATCCCCATCCTCTCCGCTGTGTCTGTTCGTTGGCCCTGAACGAGCGAGTGTGTGTGTGTGCGCTCGTACTCGACAGCTCCCAGGTGTCATTGTGTGTAAGTGTGGCTGTGTGTGTGTGTGTGTGTGTGTGTGTGTGTGTGTGTGTGTGAAGCTGGGCGTTCCTAAGGAGTGCACTCATGCCCAGTGAACCTACCCCGAGTAAACAGAGGTTAGAAAAAAAAAATCAGCAGACCTCTTTGCAATGCTCCATTAGTTCACACCCTCTGGCACCACCTAGTGAGGTTCAAAGCCGAGATACAATAGTGCAGCTAATCCCGCTGCACACACAGACGGCTCGGATCCCTCCAGCTGCTAAACGGACAAAGTAAGAAAGGCCAGATCTTCCTTTGATGCAGAGTTAAGTCGCACCAAGGCCTCGGCTTTTATCCCTCCTGTCCTCCTCTCTCTGTTGGAGGAGTTTGGTTTGGAACGACAGCGGCAGTGTTATAAAATAGTGGCTAATGTGGCTCCAAATCTTCACCACGTTACTCTTTAGACTGCTTTGTTTAAGAAGTGACAGCATAGATGATATATTTAGGGTTCAGGAAGGGAGAGTAGGCAGGTAGAAGGATGCTGCTGAACACAGGCATGCAGGAGCACCACATTTCCTTGGGGTTAGGGTTAGGGCTAACCTAACCCTAAAGGCCCCCACACACCGCCCAGACGTCCAACTGCCTTATCCGTCCACTCTCCGACCACTCTGTTGCCTCTCGTCTGACCCGTTCGGCACAAAAGTTGCACTGAAACACACCGCTTCGACGTGCTGCCTACTCCACAGCAGCGTGTACGTTCTGCGGTTGCGCGAGATGCAATAAGCGGCTGCCGCTTGTATTGTGAGTTGTAAACGAGAGGCTTAAGCACGCAGCTCTCTTTACTTTCTCTCAAAACGAAACTTAACTATTTCAGATAAGAACAGCTACATACTAAACATGCAGCGAGGCAAACGAACACAGATTAATTCGTCCTGAACGGACATAGTAACAGCCAGTCGCGTGCCAGAACTGCAAAGCATGAAAACGAAGAATGATGGAACGGAGTCCGTAGAAAAACAAAGCGCACACAGTGTTCCGCCCTCCCACACACCGCGCTGATTCGCTAGCACACCGCCAATCGGAACGGCCATTCAGCTGGCACACAACCAATCAGAGAACCCAATGGCTCAGACGTCCGACAGCCCTCCTCCTCAGACTTCGCATGCTGAGTCGGAGCAGACAACGTCCGAATGGCTCCAAAAGCTTCCAACGCAGCTGAACACACCGAACAGAAATGTTCCCGACCTCGTCCGAGTCTCTCCAAACGCTTCAGACGTCCAACGGTTGGGCCGGTGTGTTCCTGCCTTTAACTCTTAAAATGAAGGGAAATATAGGAACAAAAGACCAAATTTTTGAAAATGTCCTAGAACTGTGGGAACGTAGATCTGACCCCGCTGAGTCCTGGTTTGTTTCTGAACCGCTGTTCTTTATCCGGAGGTTTGACAGGTGTGTGAACAACCTTGATGTGAGCAGCTGTGATGGCTTGAGTGAGCAACAAAGGTTTTGAAGACAGCACAGATCGTGTGTGTGTGTGTCACTCCGTAGAATGTGTAACTGGCAAAATCGAGAATAACTGTAATTAATTGAGCCGTTTATTTATTTTTTTGATTCTGGCAGCTTCGGTCCTCCGTCGCTCCTTCGGGGCGTTCGGCTAAATGTGGCGGTTGCGTCGCTGCATGGCTGAACATCACTTCGCAGTTCAGTCGTAGCTCCTGAGAGTCGCAGGCAGAGTGATATCTCTCACGTCTCTATCTGACAGGAAGGAACAGGCCGTTAGCGATCCAGATTAGCAGGACCAGCTCCCATAAACATCCCATAAACTCCCTCTGCAGACGCCCTCCCATGATCATCTTCAGCTCCGGCGTCGGCTGCAGAGGCATCATTCTCTCTAATTGTATTTGAAATACATAAATCACCAGTTTGTTAGGCGTTTTCAGCTCGAATGGGTAATTTTTCACACCATCATCGACCTCCAAACGACTGAATGTGAGCAGCAGTGATCTGAATTCAAGAAAAATAATCAGGGTCAAAATAACGAGTTTCTTTTTTTAGTTGTTCTTTCAATCAATCAGTCTTTATTTTTGTTCAGTCAACAACAGTTTGTTCATAAAAAAAAGATCATTATATATCTCTGAAGGCATTGTTCGTATAAAATCTCTCTGATGCTTGTTAGGAAAAATACAAAAACAAGTCGATCCCTTGTAAAGACATTTAAAATCTAGAAATAAACTCACATACTGACACGTTAAGCATCAATTCCATTTCTGATTATTAAAAAAAAAAAAGCGTACATGCATAGATTCGTCTCTCTGAAGGCACATGAAATGTTTTGCTTCTTTTTATAAGATTTAAACAGCGCGCAGTGAAGCAGTGTGTCGCAATTAGATTCAATTAACGCATAAAAATAAACCGTCTCTGTTCACACTGAGTGTGCAAAACTGTGGAAATGTTAAAGATTCAACGAAAGGCAATAATTTAAAATTCATTAATGAAAAAAAAAAAAGAAAGAAACTCGACCAACACCTGAAATATAAAAACTAAAGTGAACTTCAAAAGGCGTTTCTGTTTGTACCGTACAGCGTTTAGAGTTATTCAAAGGAGGAAGTTTGACTTTTTGGGACGTTTTCTCGGATGAGAAGATCGAGTTCATTCTTTGTGGATATGTACCTGGAGCCAGCAGCCGCTTAGCTTAGCTTAGCTTAGCATAAAGACTGGAAACAGGGGGAAACAGCTAGCCTGGCTTTGTGTGAAGGCTGCAATCGACTGACCAGCACATATAAAGCTCTCTAACAAACACGTTATAGTTATCAGAAAAGCCAAAATGTAAAAACGAGCGCTGCTTTTCTTCGTTCACCTGCTCTGAGGCTACAGATTAGCTAGAAGCGAAACCTCTTCTCAGACTTGTGTGATACATTTCGTGCACCGTCCCTGATGTGCATTCATTTAATCATCTGAGCAATTTGGTGTTTTATATATTGTGTTATTTGTCAGACTTTTTGTTGGCTGGAGAAAATGTTAAACGGCACTTTTATCTAAAGATTTATATATTTATTTTACAGGCTTTTGCTGCTAATTCAGCCGCGATCAGAGGACGTCCTGTTCTGCACTCACATAACCTTTCTTAAAACCACAAGTTGTTATTTTTACACAAGGAACAGTTCCAGCCATTGTCTCCTCCCTCCGTGCTGATGGAAACTCAGGTGATGTTTCACAGTTCATGAAACATTTCTGGAGCTTAACAGCAAAACTGGTGTAATCCAGGTCTCCATAGTTGGACAGATAACGGCTTATTAAAGCACAAATTATTTAGATGATTAAATGTGATTAAATCAGGGACGGTGCACTTGAAGTATTAGTCTCACAGATGAGAACAGATGCTTTGTACCAGGCTCCTAGCTAGTTTCCATCTGTAGTTCCTGGGCAGGTGAATACTAATACAAGATAACAAATGCAGCCACTTTATGTTGTTATCAGTCGTCCTCAGCTACTTCTGCACAATTCTGCAACTCTGTTTTGGACGAGACTTCAGTTTTCCTTTAAGATTTCCGTACAAAAACAAGGAAAACGTATTTGCTGGTGGCTCTGTTAGCTTTGAGAAGATACAAGCTGGCAGTTTCCCTCGTTTTTCCAGTTTTCTTGTGAAACCCACGTGTGTTTTCGCTCCGACACGCGAGCGGTTCGCATCTTTTGCATTTTTTCCCAAAAAGTCAACCTGTTCCTTTAAGGAAACATTTACTTCCCCTGCAGTTTGGAGGCACCAGTTACAGTATTCAGTTCATCACAAACATCAAGACAAATATAATCTGCTGCACATTCAATAATGCCATCCAGTGTCTCTGAAGATATTGATCATAATATTACTGAAGCACAAACATGACTAACATTTCCAACGAACAGTTACATTCTGTACATTTATTCCCTGCTCGAGTTTGATCAAGTTCGACATGAATCTAATGCAGCTTTTTCTTTTTTCCTGTATGGAAATGTCGGTTTGGAATGGCGGTAAACAGCTCGGCGGGAATAAATCATCCAGTGTCGCTCCAACACGTAAAAGCTAAATTATTACATTGCAGCATCGGTCGTTCCTTTTTTCCCTGCGAGTGATAAAATCTGTACAACACACTGACTTTTTCTTCAAGAATGAAGCATCTGATCGCTGTTTCATTACCTCTGAAAAAGCGACCGTACGTACCCAGAATCACATATACTGACCCTCTCACTTATTGTTCCTCACGGCTTAAATACAAAACAACTTGAGAACAAAAGGACCGCCCCGAGTTATTCGTAGCTTGCATCAGAATCTTTCTTTTCCCCTGCAGAGAAATGTCCCTCGTAGCTGGTGCCACAAATGAAACTGTGCTCTCATCGCAGCCAAATCAGAGAATTAGTGGAGCGCTGTGTAGGTGTCGCTCAGTGGGGGCTGTGCTCGTACGACGGGAACATCGACTTCCGGGTTTTCGGGGGCGGCGGCGGAGGCTTGCTCTCGATTTTCATCGGCAGCGGCGGAGTGAACTGCGGTGGAGAGAGTTTCACGTCAGGATTTCAAACGTTTACATGTGGTTAAATATGCATTAGTGAGGGGGAGCTGGTTCCCGCCAGGAGACGCACCTCTGAAGGGAACCCGGCGTTGTCAATCTCGTGCGGGTGTTTCTTGGGAGGCATCGGCGGGGGGGTCCCTGGGGTGTCAGCTGTATTGACATCATTGTCACTGAGAAGCGATGAATAACCTGCCACAGGAGACAGAACAGACGCGTCAGTGAATATACGCGCGTGTGACCTGATTTGGGCGAGCAGGCGTGATTGAACTCTGCGCCCGTCGTGTGACGTGGAGCTTTGACAGGAAATGAAGCGATGACATGCAGCGAAGTGTGTTTGTCAGACGACTTACTGGAGCTGCGCGGTGTGCGAGGCGTGTGTGGAGAGGCAGGTAGCGGGCTGAGGGGATTGGACAGGCTGAGCTGGGATGAAACACCGTGGAACAGGGAGAGGGTGAGCCGCCGGTCTCCCAGCTGCAGACTCTTGGGCCTCTGCTGCTTCTCTGGAGGAGTCTGGATGCAAAAACAAAGACGCAGGCTTCCATGTTAAACACTCATGAATAATGGAGCGACTCCCAACCCACAAGTGAACAACAGGTGCCTAATATTTGGATGACGCGCTCGTGTAAACATCTCACATGATCACCTGAACGAGGATGTTACACAGACACAGATGTTCCCATGAAGTCAAACCAGATGTTGGAGTGGATTTATTACATTTGCCTTCCTGTGTATCTCACCTCGGCCCGACAATGCAAAATGCAAAAAAAGAAAAAAAAAAATGTTTTGTAAGAATTTCAGACTCAATAATTTTTCTGTGAAACCTGTAAAAATCATGCTGATGACTCATTCTGCACTCTGGATGAGTCATCAGCGGCGGAGTGTTTCCGGAGGCCAGTTCTCGTGGATTTCTAACCAAAAACAACTCTAGAACTTTATGCACTGATTTGGGTGAAAGCGGAGGTTCTGATTCTCCCTCTGAAGTCGTTCCGCTGTCGTCGACTCTGGACAGAAAGCTTCACTCGTAGCTAACGTATCTGCTCGCTGCTGCAAACCAAAAGTATGAGAGGACAGTTTTGGTGCCGACGGGATCAATCGAGTTTCCTGATTCTGGAAGCTTGGTTGCTACGTTAGCAGTCCTGTTGGGTAACTCAAGGAGTCAAACCCTCACTGAGATCCACCTCAGTGCTGAGCGCCCCGTCGAGTTCTTCCGTGAGTGTTCACTGGAAGCCGCCAATCTGGGCCGAGTCGGCCAACCAATCAATAATCAGAACTGCCTGTTTTCACAGGAAATATGTAAATATGCAGAAAACACTCCAGCAGCCACTTCATGGGAACTTTAAGGATCAAAAGTAAAAGTAAATAATACAAATAGTTGCATTTATCTGATGGGTCGGTCAATAATCATATGTTGTATTTATCACTTTTCTGGATATTTAATCTTTTAAGATATTTTTCCAAATAAAATCTCATTGTTGGGGAAAATTCAGTAATTTAAAAAATGCTTTACTTCAGCACCGATGCCGCAAGTAATCTGCAAAGTAACCAGAAACTAAAGTAAAGTTAAAGTAGTGGTGTGAAAAGTACATTTGCCTCCAAACTGTAGTGAAGAGGAAGTATGAAGAAGCAGAAAATAGAAACGTATCCCGTCCCTGGACTCAGAAATGAAAATGGCCAAACGCTTCGACCTTGTTCCCAAAAACTACAAACACTATTATTATAACTTAACCCACTTAGCTAATGCTTCTAAACCCTCAGACTGCCTCCTGTGGGTCAGTTTTNNCTCACGCTCCACTCTTTCCGGTTCTTTCTGGCGATCCTGTTGTCCTCCTCCGAGCGGGACAGCATGGAGGTCCTGCGATCGCTGGGACGGGACAACAAGGAACTGTTGGTGAATAATCAGGAGGGGAAAAAAGGGAGAGAAAGATGAAACAGAAAGACGTGACACACAACTAGTGATTTGAACAAAAGGATAAAAAAAAAAAACAGTGATGGCAACACAACAGCAGGCGGTGGGAGAGGAAGAGGAGGGGAAGCAGGAGAGGAAGGAGGACTGACTCTTGGGAGGAGATGCAGGAGGGTCCATCTGAGGACGCGGAGCCGCTGGAGAGGCCTGAGGAGGCGTTGGAGAGGGTTGAGACGGTGGACATGCGACGCAGGGTGGAGGACAGGATGTAGGGCATCACCACGGAGCCAACGCGACTCTTCTTCCTCTCAGTGAGAGAGCAGGGCTGGGACACACAAATGGGATTAAGCATCATCAGGGGAGTCTTGGCAGGGGAGGAGCACAATGACAGGCTGGACTCGGGTTTGCGACGGACCGGCTAAAGGAAGATTTATGGTCCTGCGCTAATATAATGTACGCTGCTCTGAATGAGAAGCGTTTGATAGGAAGGCAAGAGGGCCAACAGCTTAAGTTGGCACCCTCTTACATTGAATTGAGTTTTGCGGTTGGCAACGCACCAAGGTTATGACGCCATAATGCTTCTCCACTTTCTCCCGGAGGTCTGCGAAGCAAGTCACCAGACGGTTGTGTAAGGGCTTCAGCTGCTCCGTCGTCTTCTCCCCGTGGATGCGAATCCCATCTGCCAGGAGAGGGATCTGCAGGGGAAGACGGGCGGTTCAGTGTTACGGAACGCGTTGTGCTTTGAGGCCGGTGTCGGTGACGGCGGCGGCGGAGGGAACTCACCTGCAGGGCGATGAGCTGTTTGAGGACCTCGATGCGCTCGTGGTCCTCTGGGTGCTCTTGCATGTAGGTGTCCGTAAAGAACGCCTGCAGGGGATGAAAACAGGAGGGAAGTTGGGCAGCTTGCTTTAAAATATAGCTGCAAGAAGCAACGAACAGGTTTCCACAGCCTGAGAGAGGCCGGACGGCCCCCTCATGAATAAATCTGACTGAGAACAGACTCCAGGCCAGTTTATCTCGTGTTGGTGAACAAAGGACTTACAGATTCATATTAATAATGCAGTTGTATGTTTCAGGCCCATCTGTTGTTGTGTAACTTGGCAATATTCTATAGCCGCATTAAGTAAATGACCAAAATGTGTCCAAACTCAACGTGCCAGCGCTCTGCACGCTCCATGTGTGCGACGCTTCACACGTGTCGTCCGTCACTCACATGGTGCTGCTGAGCCAATCAGATCTGTGCGTCGTTACAGTCGACAGATACATTAACAGCTTTTAATAAAGAACAGATTCCTCCGTGTTCCTTCTTCCCACAGGCGGTTCAAAATCAGTATGAATCATATCTGAGACTGTGGAGATTATTAAAAGCGTCAGCGTGCAGCGCCGAACGCAAACATACAGACTCAAACCGAACTGAGGGCGGAAGAGATAAAATATGTTTTATGGCTCTGAGTCACAACACATGTTAGATATGATGATGTTCTGGACTTCTGCTCGGAGAAACGTTTGTCTAACTTGACCTCATTTCAGTTTTTATCTGTCTCTCTCTGAATCCATTCATCCTGGATCCACAACATTCAGTGCACGGCAGGATTTTCTTTCTTAAAAAGAAGCTACAATCTAACACATCCTGTTCCTGGTCCTGCAGGTAGTGGACTCATTCTTGCAGGACTCTGTTGTCCTTCACAGTGGATCTGAAGACCGGTACCAGCTGGCTCTATAGACTATCTGTTCCTCGACCTCTGTGGTAAAGACTGTCTCTCAGAGGATGAATCCTACTGACTTTTCTTCTAGTTTCACCCGAAGCGTCAGCCTCTTCTGTCCGGCTGCACCTGATAATTCATTGTCAACTAATCTGTCGATCTTTCTCTTGATTAATCAATTAGCGAGGTCTGAAAATTAGAGCTCATGATGACTTCCTGAAATGTCTCGTTTCAGTCACAATCAAAAGAAATATAACATGAAGAAATATTCACATTTAAAAAGCTGGAATCAGAGAATTTAGTCTTTTTTTTCCCTTAATAATCGCTCGAAGGGAATATCTGATAATCCAACAATTAACCGTTGAGATCAGAGCTGATCAGCTACTCATTAATGTTGTTATCTGCAATAATTGAGTATTGATCAGGTTTAAGATTATTTTTTGGGGCTTCTAGTCTGTATTTGACAGAACAGCTTGCAGCGAGGGGTCAAAGGTCAGATTCAAACCCTGTCCGCTGCCTGCGGTTCACGGGTTTCCTGCTCCACCAGCAGAGCGATCAGTGCGCTCGGCTGGAAAAAATTGCCTTATTGAGCAAAAAAACTGCCGAACCTTCTCGTAGTTGGAGAAGCCGCCCATGACGGCGGGGTCGACGATGCCGCTGAGCATCATGGACAGCGGGTTGATGGACAGAGAGCGGTCGCAGGCCTGCTGCTGCACGAGGTTACTCAGCTTCTCATTGGCCATCTCCATGGTCTCCACGGCGTTCTCCAGAGGGCTGATCTCCTCCTGTGCACCGGGAGAGCGGCGACAACAATCACTTTCAGGACGTGGAGGAAAACGAGAAGCAAACCGTTTAAACGTCGAGGCTGCTGCTTCTTACCACTGAGACTGATTTGACCTCAAACCACTTCAGGATCCCGGGGAAGCGATAGGCGGTGATGTAAGTCGTTCTCTCGATCCACATAGTCTGCAGGGCAGAATTAATACCAATAAAATATAAAAGGGTGACATTTTAGTGTCGCCGTTAATCTTCAGAGGGAGGCATGTGCAGAGACGGGCTTGTTGATGCTTCTCACTGTGGATTTATGGCTGTGTGCTTACATATATGAGCCGGCTGCTCCAGAGTAAGTTTAAAAAGTGCTCACCGCAAATTCATTGTCTGGGTCCTTTTCACCTTTCCTGAAGGGCCGCGAGTACTGGAACTGGTCCACTTCATTGGTTCTGTAATAGCTGTGAGGGAACAGGGAAGGACAGCGGTGAGTTAGCGGTTTGACCAGAGAACTATAAATCCCAGAGTGTTCACGAGAAAATAAATCAGCCTTTAAGTGTTCTGTTACGCACTTTAATATCTGCTCTGGAACCCCCTTGTCTTTAAACTGGCGCGGCACGGTGAGAACAGGCTTGACGGTGAAGCTCTGGATGTCTGGAGTTCAGCTAAGGATAAGAGCCAGATTATGTGGAGGAGAAGACAAAGCGAAGTGTTATTGAATCAGATTATTTTTTAAATCTGTAATTGTCAGGATCCCACAGCGGCGCTGCAGCTCTGAGAGGCTGAGCTGAGTCTGACATCACAGAGAGTCGGAGCTGACGGCTTCCTGCTCAGCAGGTGTGTTCACCACCACCAACATTATGTGCAGCTGATTAGCACGCTAACATTTACTGATTAACAATTAACACAATGTGCAGCTGATGGTAATGTCATTCTTCTTCTTTTCTTTAGATTTAGTTATAAAGCATCAGACAGACTTTAATATTGACCTGATGATGAGACATGAGAAGTTAAAGCTGTGTTGATAAACACTTCCTGTCTGTGACTCTTTTACACGGCACATTGCTAAAGCTATTAGCATGCTAGTAACGCATGAATAGTAGAGAAAGTGCAGCTACATTTCCCAATGCTAACATGTTAGCTTGACAGCTGTGAGTCCTAACACTGGCCATGCTAACCCAGTTAGCACAAAGCACACACCTTTAGCAGTGAGCTGCACCTGCTGGGACAGGTAGCTTTTAGTTCTGTGTTTATGAGACTAAAGAGAGCTTGTTGAACTAGCGACCAGCTGCTAACACGTCTGTCTTTGGTTCTGTTCTGTCAGATGAAGAAGACGCCCTCACATGTGCCTGAATGACTTATTAAAAATACATCTTTCAGACAAAGTTAAAATGGTTTCCCACCATTGTAAATTTAATAGTTCACTCTTATCTAAAAGAGAATTTAATGAAGAGATCAAAAAACCTTTCTGGACCCTGCAGGACTTTTTCATTTTCTGTTAAACAATAACTGAGGGAGGTCGAGAACTGATAATACAATATGTTTTAAACATCAGAGATCAGAAGATAATAATCTCCCTCCACAATTAGACAAACTTCAACAGGAATTAGACGAGTTGTATAGAAAGAGAGTCGAAGGCGCTTTGATACCAGCCAGATTAAAACTGGGTGAGAAAAAAAAGTACAGTTTAAATATAGAAATAAAAGAAACAATATTAACGTTAAATTAAAAACAGAAAGCTTTACAATCGTCCGGGGAGTCAGAGATTCAAACCATCAACTGCCTTCCATCTCTTCCTTAGAGACGCGCTGCTAACGTGGCTAAAACTCCTGCTAAACAAAAAGCCTTTATGTGGCTGATGACCATATAAGGATACGCTGTGCAGGAGAGTTGCTGATGTTGTCGCCGGGCGGCGCCGTGCTGGTCATGCGCGTTGCGTTGGGGAACTGAGACAGCAGCTTTAAGCTGAAGTCTTCCAGCCACTCGTACTCCTTCCCTCGGTAGATGAACATCTTGTTCTGCGGCGCAGAATAAACAAATTAAGCTCAGTGAAAGGCTTGAATTGTGATGGAGCTTATTTCCCCCCATAATGCAGCTCGAGCAACGCCATGAAGTCAATTTTCCCATCCCAGCATTCCCTGGTGTCATCAGAAAAGCCAATAACCTTTATCGGCATTATTGCACATTGCCCTGAGAAATGTTTAAAGAAGCAGCTCATTGCGTAAGCTCTGTGCATGATGATGTCCATATTTATTGAAATAGGTAATTATTTTCTTACCCTGAGGAAAGAAGGGAATCCGAGGCCGTAATATCCCACAGCAAAGTACTCGGGCTGCGGCCGCATCGCGTGCATTATGTTCTCATAGAACTTGGCTTGTTTTTTCTGTGGCAGAGGACAAAGAGGATGGTGAGGCTGCAGCACGCACACACCGCGCTGTAATTAGTCTCTTTGTTGCCGCAGAATGAAATCGTTGAAAATAAATTAATTTCAATAACATCTTCCAAAAAAAAAAAAAAAAAAAAAAAGAAAGAAATGTGATTGCTCTCATTTTCTTTTATGCAATTATGAGAAAAAGATTATTGGAGCATAATCAGACTTAAGTACGACCGCGGAGAGACTTTATAAATAGATTCATTCAAACTCAGGAAACATCAGGAAACACAGTGTGGGCGGAAACAAGTCGATGAACAGGTCGACGCGCAATTATCTCTTCTGCATCTTCTGCAAGTTGTTTTTCAGCTTATTGTGCTCGATTGTTGTCCACAATCAAACGTCAATAGTCTGAACGACACAATCTTGAACATTCAGGCTCACGTCGGTCAGTAACGCCGCCGTCTTTGCAGGTTTTTCAGTGTGTGATTGTGTTTACCAGCAGCTGGCTGAGCTCCATGAAGTCAAACATGTGGCTCTCGTGCATCTTGGCCAGCTGCTTTCCCAGCTCGATGGCCTTCTCCCACATCTGAGGAGACAAAGTGCATCGCTCGGTTAAAAAAAGGTGGGACGTAAAGCAACGAAATAGAAAAGAAAAACCACAGGCGCACGAGCTAGACTTCTGCCATCTGGCTGCCGCGGCTGTCCTCGGTGAAACCCCCACCCAGGCGGCTTAGAGGGAAAACATTTGCAGCCGGCGAGAGATCTGAGTACCGACACAACAAAGAAACCTGCGGCCGTTGCGCCGGCTTAAGCAACTTCCCCTCGAATTTCAAAATACCGACTCAGAGGGCAGATTTCAGAGAATTCTTTGGGTAATATATGAAGATATAACTGTGTGTAACTTTGCCCTGAGCTCACATGCAGAGCAGCTGAATGTTTGTGCATCTGATGTGTTTCAGCTGCAGTTAGAGGGCTGAAAATGTAATCACAGACCTGGAGTTACATCTAGTAACCTTTGCACACCAAGTCTTTCTTATTTTGTGCGTTTCTTGTGCACAATTGAGACAAAGGAGTCGTCAAACAGGACAGAATGATTCTGTGGTCCTCTCACTTCTTGAACAAAAGATAAAGACTTTGAAGACCTGCTGGATGTATTGTAGCTCTGATTGAATTCTCCCTCTTATATTTATTTGCTCTAAACATTTTACTTGGTGCTGCGTTCTCGACGAGGGCCGGCTACATTAAAGGAACGATCCAAGAGGGAAATTTCTCACAATTGCAATTTTTGTCTCATCAAATACGATAAATCATTTTCCTCGGGAGAAATAAAGAGAAGGAGACGAGATTCATCTGAGACAAATTATCCTGTCGACAGCACAAACTAAGAAAAGCTGTTATGTTGTTTTACTCGTCGGCCTCTCGGAGTTTTGTTTTATTTGTGTTATCAGAAATAAATCATCTTTTTATTTGCCGATTGCTGAATTCTGACCTGTTTCTCCTGAAAACCTCCCCTGAGGGAGAAATAAGGAGCAGAAGTATAAATCACTCCAGTTAAATCCAGTTTGAGAATGAGAGGAGAAACACCAGAGAGAGTTCTGCTGGGCCCGCCGGCCGCTCACTGGGGTTTAATACTTAACAGTGCAGTAAATACACAGTGAAGAGAAAAAGACTTGATTGATGATTTAGACCTGAACGTTGTCAAAGGTTGTTGCGTCTTGTGTACGTCTGATTAATAGTTTGGGGGCAACAACTTAAGAAAGGAACGGATGGATCGTTACAGAGTTCAAACTTGGAACCTGTGATTTAGTTTTTCTGCCTGACTTTTTATTTTGCTCAGTCGTTCCCCAGCTAACAGGTAACTTCACCTGAACCAGAGCGGCCGGTTCGATATGAGAAACTGTTCACGTTCCTTATTGTGCAAACCTGCTTAATACTGCAACACGACCTCAGCCGGCTCTGTTGTTAACTGAAGCTCCTCCTGCTCTGTGATCCTCATCAGTCAGTGTTGCTGCTGAATGTAAATGTACTTGATAGACGTGATCTGAGTTGAACTCTGTTCTGTCGTACTGCAGTAAATAAACTTTCCTACAAATAAATGCAGGTGAGATGTCGAGTCCTTCACTTTGTCTGACTCTGAGAATTAATCACATTACATTTACTGCTTTACCAACATCGTCAGACAGGCATTACAAACTCTTAAATCATTTATTCCTTCTTAAAGTCAAATCATAACTAAAATAAAAGCTACTTCTTCTTGCTAGCGTGCTCCTCTGGCTCCCCACCCGCCCAGTCCTGGGCCTGAAAACCTCCTGGTGGTCCACAGCAAACGTCACAGCGGTGTAAACAAAACCAACACGGCCCTGATCCCCAGTCCCAAACACTAGCTGCTGAGCTAACTGGCTAACAGAAGCTACAGCTAGCAGCAGTTAGTGGTTACGCTGCTGATATGCTGCTGGTTGATTTTGGAGGCCGCCTGTGGATAAAAGTGGTCGTGTTTCCACGTTCAACACGACAAAATATATAAAATTATCCAAAAAAAAAAACACCTCCTGCTTCTTTTTACCTGGCTAACAAACTACTCAGTGTAACTTCACCTGGGAAAAGGTAAACACAGACTCTTCCAGTCTGCACGCAACTCTGGTAGAAAAAATAATAATAACTGGAAATAACCTTCTTGCTGATATCATCATATAGAGGCATCGGTATTAAATTGAGAGAATTTCATAAGCAGTCTTTATCTTTAAGATGCTTCCTTAGAATCATGTTTGCGTGCGCTATCCCTCTTTTCCTGTTAGGACGTGGCCCAGCAGCTAACGCTCACCTTTCCTTTGTCCAGATAGCAGATGATCTCCTGGAAGAGCCGCTCCTTCAGCTCCTGCTGGGTCCACACGTGGTCCCCGTCTCTGGGGATCAGATGAGGTGCGCAGGGTTTGTCCGACCACTGAGGAAGACAAATCAACATGCAGGTAAACACCGAGAAGCACGGCGGCTCTTAGAGAAAAATCTAAATCTGCTTTGCAGTGTCGGAGACCTCCAGCAGCTCAGCGTGCAGCAGCAGAGTGTAGGCCGCCTCCGTGTAGTTCTCACAGTCCAGGTGCAAATCTCGCAGCTTGTACAGGTACCTGAGTACATCGGTTACACACAGTTAGCCCCTCAGTGCAAACACCATTAGTGTGTGTGTGTGTGTGTGTGTGTGTGTGTGTGTGTGTGACTCACCGGATGTAAATGTCCTCCCTCTTTTTTTCTTTGTAGAAATTCTAAAACAGAATAATTGCATATTACAAAACACATATTTTTCCTCGAGCGCTTTCCCAGAACCGGCTCGGATGATGATTTATGCACACACACACACACACACACACACACACACACACAGCGCCGGCCCATATAGGCGCAGGGCGTACCAGCACGTTGACGGTGCAGCTCATGCGGTGCTCGGGACTCTCGTCGTGTGTGATGGTGCGGTACGCCAGCAGATTCTCCAGCAGGCTGCTCAGCAGCAGCGCCAGCTCCTCTCCCGACTGTGACAGGTATCTGTGGCGCCTGCAGTGCTCCAGCAAGCTGCACATACAAACACACTTCAATCACAGGCTGCTCTTTAGCTGTAAACTTTATCAGTTTGCCAAAGTCAGACCATTAAAATCTGTTTTTGAGGTAGTTTGGGACGGTACATTCCTCCTCCGAGGGGTTTCTATTGATTACAGGTTGCTTAAGATTCTGACAGACTCTCGTGTCCTTCTGGCTCCTCGAGGACTTCTTCAAAAACACAATCTTAAAGACCTTTGTTGTATTTTAGAAGCCGTCTTATGTGAATTCCCTATCACACAGATCCGATGGATTTTTCATCTGCGCGCTGTAATACTTAAACAACTCTCAGAATAAAAGAAATATTTTGCGTTTGATCCGCTCCTCTGCCTTACGTTTTCTCCAGGAGGACTTTGTACTGCTCATCCCCTCGGCCTCCTTCTACCTCTTGATCCAATTTTGTTATCAGTTCGTTCTCGAACTGCAAAGAGATAAGACGGGAATTAAAAATCGCACCATACGCATCTCAAATGTCATATTTAGCCGGGAGCTGCTTCAGTTGACTCAAAACAAAAAAACACTGAAGTGCCGTGAAGTTCTGAAATCGCTGTTTTTTTCTTTACCGTTTCAAACGTGCGTCCGGGGCTGAAGTTGTGCTCACACTGCATCATATCAAAGAAGATGGGGATGGTGGCTTTCCTCAGCTCCGGCTCCGGCACCAGCGTGACCTCCAGAATGGGCCCGACCATGGCCGGGATGAACTTCATTTTGTGCGGGCCTGAGGGACAACAACACATTATCACACAGAAATATCGCAGTCTGATTCGAGAAGGCAATAAGCTGCCTCTTCATTTCTCAACAAACAGAGGACGAATCTAATAATGTGGTAAACAAAACAACAAGACTCTGTGAAACTGGACAATATAAAATATTGTCTTGTTATTCTCCTCGCATTACTGGAAGCCGCTGAATAAACGACCCCACAAACCTCTCTGACAGCGGCGGCTGCACGACACTCACCCAGATTGTACCACATGTCTCTGATCTTAAACCCGACAGTCTTCCTCATGTCGCCGTATCTGCGGTAAACGCACAATCAAAGACGCGTTAAATGAAGTTCTCTCTACTTAAATAATCTTTCTGATGAATTGTAAATGATCTCACTTGTTCAGAATCTTATTGCGTTTCTCCTGAGAGAACGACTCCAGCTGCAGTGTCTTGTGGGTGAGGAACGCCACAGTCAAATGAAAGTAGTTATTCCACAGCTGCGAGGGGAGCGAGGTTTTCAAATATTAATACCCTAATTACTCTCTCATAACACAGCCGTTTGATTTTGTGATTAATAAGAAATGTGACCTCTACCGAGGTGACGCGACGCACCTGGAGCTCAAAATGCGCCTGGTCCAGAAAATACATGTTGAGGACGTCCGAGTACTGGTTGATGGCCCGGAGGAAGACCTGCATCTGGACCAGGTTCATGATCATCCAGTCGGCCGGGAACACGTTACCCATGAGGTCCTTAAACATGATGAACGTCTCCATGAGGAAGTCCTGAAGGGTGGAAGAAGAAGAAGAAGAAGAAGAAGAAGAAGAGTTAAATATTTACTGCACGCCGGCACTTTTAAGAAATGGGTCATTACGTGTAAACTCACTGAGGCGTTCACACTCAATGTTGATTTACATGAAAAAATGAGAAAAACTTCATCTAATGCACGCGACCTTGAATACCCTGCAACTGAACTTCACACATGTTGTTAGTTAATCACAAGTTTGGCCCGTCAGTATTTTTTGTGATCCTCCATATGTGTGATTTAACGGGCGGCGTCGGCGGGAAGAATCGTTCATGTCGTTTGTTCAGTCGCGTTCCGGTACAACATCGTTTAGCCGTGAATCACGTAATTCACAGTTCTCAGCTCCTCGTTCTCAAATGATTGTGCGACCGGTCAACATAAAACTGTAGTTTAATGCAAATACATCGCTGCAACTTCTTCTACTTCAACCTTGACATTAAACTGACATGTACTGAACGATGAGCTACGAACAAAATGAAATGGGTTTTTTTTTTCCATGGAAACGGTTGCTATGCTTTCCTGTTTCTCATCGGCTACAATTCGACGACAGCGTCTGAGACTCAGCATACGATTGGCTGGCTCTCAGTCCTCTTCACCACTCTGATCACTAAACAGTGAACAACACAGCGACTCGTCTGTGAGAACGACAGAACGAATGAGAGAGAGAAGTGGAGCGTCCGTTCAGATCTTTAGTGTCTCGTTCATTTCTGTAAATGATCCTCTGTGTTTTAACTCAGTCCAGTGAAACAGAAGCAGCTGCCGAGGCTTATTTTGTATTCTTATCACTGGCTGTTATATTAGATTCAGTGGTTTTATTTCATATGCAGATTATTTTGTCCTGTGACTTGAAGGTTTTCTATCTTTTTTTGCGTGACACCCGATGAGCCGGTTTCACTCCAGCTCTTTAGCTCAGTACACACGTATATTATTCCACCATTTCAAACTTTCTGACAGCTCGAGTGAAGTGAATGTGTGCTGACGTCCCTGAGGTCTCCTGGATGCTCGAGACACATTTCAACCCAATCAAGTGAAAAAAAAAGAAAAAGAAGCGACTGGAATGAAACCACTTATTTTCAGAAATCACACAAAATGATGAAATTTATCTCAGAGGGCCAAACTTCAAAGAGGAGAAGAATCGACGACGCTAACGGGAAAAAAAAGTTCTGAATAGTGAGTTGACACGGGCCGACCCAAATATAATAATACTGTAGTAAAACCTACATTTTAACCAAACTCAGCAAATCCACGGCTGCACGTCAGACACGCCTAATGGAGGCTCGCTGACATCCTCATCACGTCCGTCCAGTCCGGTGCATGAAATGTCTATAATCAATATTCTCTTAAGGAGCCGTAAGTGGCCCGGCTGGTTTTTATGCCTGTTATTGATGAGATGTTTCGGGACGAGATGTAGCCGACAGCGGAGGAACTGGGACACTTACAATGATATCCTGTCTGGTCTTGAAGGTGCTGATGTAGTGGGCGTAATGCATGTCATCCATTTGCTTCAGGATGGCCGTCATGCAGGCGAGATAGTGACCCTGCAGCAGAGGAGACGCCATTACTCACATGAACTCACTGGAAAAAATATGCAGTTACAGCTCATGTTCCTTGTATTTGTGTTTTGCCAGAAGACAGAAGTGTATTTAATGTGTTGGCGTTAACATTGACAGAAGCGCTGAGGGTGTGAGCTGCGGCGTCGCAGTGCGTCTTACGATGAGAGGAGACGATCTGTCCATGCTGATGACGGTGCGATTGACCCTGCGAAGGAGCCGCTCCATGATCAGCTGCACGTGGCCTCTGGTTGGACCCTGCACAGACAGAACCGCCTCAGGCACAAACACCAGCTGACACACAGACGCTACAGAGACCCGGGTCGCCCGCGTTACAACATCAGTTGGAAGGACTTTCTTTTGAGGCGCTCATAGTTTTGAAAGTAGATTTTAAAAATTCAACAGCTCTGTGTCTTTTAGAGACGCTGATCCAGTTACTGTGGATTAATAATACAGCTGTCATCAGTAGAACAAATATGCAAACTACAGCTGAAACAATTAGTCCATTAAATTTTGGGTATTTTGATTACAGAAGCCCTGTTTCCACCTAGAAGGCAGTTTGAGGGTTCAGAGCCGGTGCCTTTCGTTGAAAAAAAGATCTTTGAAGTTTGACAGCCAAAGAACTGGCGAGGGATTATCTACTGCATTTTAAACCAAAGCGAGCCACGTTCGGGTTCCTGGCCGGTGCTGCTGGTGCTGAATCAGAGACGGTTCAACCAGGAACCTTTAAAGAACCGACAGCCACCGCAGAGCCACATCGCTCGGAGCCACTATGGCCGACTGGACTCAATTTGGCATCCAAGTGAAAATCTTTTGTTTATTCTCTTGTGGATCAGAACACGTGACACCGGCTCTGGTGGGTAAAAATGGTGTCATGAGGTTTCAGTTGGTTGTGGGTCCAGATAACTCCGACGTGAGCGGTTCTTTGAGCTCTTTTAGATTTTTTTTGCAACTGATCGATACCAGCATAGTATTAATGCAGATATTAATGAACTAACCATCACCTGATGATTATTAATAAAGTATTTCCCTGTCTGTTCTAGTAACTCATCATTATCTAATATATAGTCATTAAATCTAATTTATTTAGGAACTACTCATTAATGAGTAATTAACTATCGAGTAGTTCCTGATTCCTTCCTCACTCTCTCGCTCCTCATTAACTTTGATATCTCGACTGTTATTCAAACATGCACGATTTCACCTCCAGCTTCAGAAAGCTGTGATCATTGTGAGAATTTCATCCTGTTGCTGTCGGTTTTGAACTGCGTGAGCGTCACAGATGAATTCCGCTCACATCCGTTGTATTTGGTTGTTAGCGGAAGCCTTGATAAATAAACTCCACGCTGTCTGCGTGACTCGATGTTCCACATATCCATCCATCCGTTCCGTCTGAAGCGTGCGTCGGGGTGCTGGTCACGGTGAAAGCTCCGTCTCTCCTGTCTATAGCTACATCCTCCAGCTCCGACCGGGGGAAGACGACTAGATGCTACCAGGCCAGATGGGATATGTAATCCCTCCGGCACGCTCTGGGTCAGCCCCCGGGCTTCCTTCCAGTCGGACATGCCCATAAAACTTCCACCTCAACTGGCTCCTTTTAATGCAAAACAGCAGCACTTTCACTCCGGAGTCTCTACGGATGTCTGAGCTCTTAAAAGAAAAACTAATTTCAGCCGCTTAGATCCACAATCTCTTTCAAACTGGGTGTCATCGTCTTTAATTTGTGTGCACCGGCCCTTTAATTTATAATCTGTGTGAACTCGACTCCTCACCACATCCTTGCGGTCCAGGTTGTCCAGCACGGTGCTGAGCAGCTGCACGCAGGCCTCGTGGTCCGGTTTGCACGAGTGGTCGTCCAGCTGTCCGCTCAGCTGGTCGGTGACGAGCGGCAGCAGCACATCTCGACAGTCTGCGGCGACAGAGCACAGAAACACTCACTGCTCACCGGATCACAAAGCACATTTCCTGTTAATGGACCCGACCTGACAGACGTGTGTGTTAAAGTGATGCTGGAGCTTTTTTTTTCTCCTCCTCCTCCTTCATCTTGTGTAGAAAGTCATTATGTGGTTTTAAAGCCTGGAGGACTCCTACCTGGCTGCCTGAAAAGGTCACTCTCCACCATCTTACACATGCAGCCCAGCTTCTGACGCACCAGCTGAGAGTCGGGAATGCTCTCGATGAACTTGGCGAGGAGAACGCTGAGAACATAATGAAAGAAGAGAGCAGCTGTGATAATCTTACCGCTCTTCATAACTCACATCTGGTAATTATTGCTATGGAAGGCTAATGAGAGGAACACGTTACAGGTTGATTTTACAGCAGCAAGAATTGAGAATAAAGCCTTCTTTGCTCAGAAGTAAATATGATAATTTGCTCTGAGACAGGCAATTATCATTTCCTGCAGTGCAAAACCCACTGGAGAGTTACCTGAGCTCCACGGGATCAAACACCGTCTGGATGTCATTAATGATGCTGGGGAGGTATTTCAATATTGCTCCCTGTAAAGGCAAAGAATCGTCAGGCTGCAGCGAGGGGATGCTTTTTATTCTTCAGCACAGAGAAAGCGTTTGAGCAGAGCTGCTCCTCACCTTCCTGAGACGGCCAACAGGGAGAACACACTCACTTTGCAGTTCATTTATAGACCTTTATACTGTAAAAACTTCCATAACAGCGCAACTAATTTTCACAGCAGGACCACTGCAGTCGCTCACCAACACAAAGACTGGAAATAAAAAGCAGCGTCTTCACACAGCGGAGGCTTTCAAGCTGGAAGGTTGATCGATTTGAGACATTCAAAAATGTTTTCACATGATTTTCAGTTCAATCCGACTACAAAGGAAGAAATCTCCTCGTCGGATCTCAGAAACCGTTCATCTGATCTGCTCCACACTTGGCGGATGTGTTGCCGCGGGCGTTCAGCAGAACATGTATCCTGACAGATTATACGACTGTCAGGATTTGTGTGAATGATCTTTTTTTTTGCATCGCAATGTTCATTTTCACTGAAACAACAATTAGAATCCTGATTAAGAGACGTTTGTCGCACTTGTTGGGGTCAAACCAACATGTCTTCTCACATCTGTGCAGCTCTGCTTTACTTTTACAAACGTTATAATGATGTTTGTCACATTTTACTTTCAGCAAAAACATATGCAGCTTCTTGCTTGAACATATTGTGATTGTAATGATATTCTGATTAAAGGTGCATTCTCTGGGTTTGGGGACCAAGTAGCATCTTTTCTAGCTTCAAACATTGTTGTGGCAGCTTGTTTTACGTGCACCTTTAATTAACCCACAGTGCAGTTTTGAACTTGCTGTAATTTGGACACATGAAACATTCAGTATTAATAAACTCTGAGTAAGCCAGCGAGCAGCACTCTGTGCAGCGGCGGGAGGCTTCAGGCGGCCCGAGCTCCCTAATTGATTTGAAAAGATGTTATTTACGGCGTTTTTAAGCCGAAACCTTCACTTTAAATGATAAGCTGTGTGAGCCGGCTCCCCGTCTGAAGTGGGTCGGCCTCACGTCGAGGGTGTGAATAACATCTTCTCTAATCAGGTCGGGATCTCGGGGCTTCTGCAGACTCGGATTTCACCACCTGACGAGCCGTGTGGAGCCACATTATGTTGATTTTTTTTGTTGTTGACGCTTTAAACTTTACCTGACTTTCCGTCAGCGTGGAGGGAAGAGATGAGGACTGAACTGTTGAAAATACTGATCCAGTTCAGAGAAAGACTTTAATTAATGTGTCGCAGCAATCCTGTGTGTCAGGAATCTGAATAACAGGGTCTATTATCAAAACACAGTCGCATAAATTGGGTTAAGTTGATTAGATTATTGATTATTAATATTGTAACGTTCACGAGAGAAGTTCTGTTATTCATTAATGGTAAATTAACTGTTTAATTCATGGAGGAATGCTTTAATAATGTCTGAGATAACCAGAGCTGTAGAGAAGGTTGACCCTCCTCCTCCACGGTGCCTGTTAAAGCTAACGAAGCGTCTCCTAATTTGAGTTTTGTGTTTTGATAACACAACACAATCGGTGTCGAGTGTGAAGTAATTCGGATGGCTGGTTCTCAAGAAAGCTGCACGATCTGACCAAACTCATTTCACTAGTACTATAAAAGCTAATAAAAGCCAGTTACCTGAAACAGTTTTTCTCCAGCTTACCTTTATCTTCACGCCCTCATCCAGAGGTCTGTCCATCAGCGTGTTGAAGGACAGGAACAGGGTTCGAATGGAGTTGAAGAAAGCGTCCCCGTCCTCGCTGTTCCCGTAGAATCTGAAAAACAAGGACTGCATCAGAGCTGCTCATCCTTAGAAGGTGAGAGTGAGGCGCTGACAGCTGCGTGCAGCGTACCTGAGATAAAGCACCCGTGACTGCACGATAAACCTGAACAGGTACTTGAGAGCTTTGAGCGCGGCGTAGAGCCGCTCGGTCAGGACGGGCTGCTCGGCGTGGCCCACGTAGTAGTTGAGGACCCGGGTTAGTTTCCTGAGGAAGTGAGTGAGTCAGACACGGAGGGCTGCTGGTTATTTGGGTGCAGGTGGAGGATATGAGGAGCAGAAGTAAACAGCGTGAAGCGATCAAAGGAGGGAAACACAGCGGAGACTCACATGTACGCCAGAGTGGCACTGAAGTGTTTGTTGATGTAGGTTTCCAGGACTGGGTTGAAGTGCTGGAACTTGATGTCACCAATGAGAGTGATTATAAATACCTGATTAGAAACCAGAAGGGGGACAAAATTAAGGCCCTGTGCAAGTTAAAAGGAGCATAAAGTATTTATTTATAGCCACAGAAACCAACAAACATTGTGACTTTGTTTATGTGACAAATATGACGAGATTGTTTCATTTCATATATTCAAAGACATTTAGTTTACATAAGTGATTGTTTCAAGAACTATATTTAAATTCAAGCATATTCTTCACCTTGAAAATGTGACATTTAGCTTTACATTCGCTGGTTTGTTGTGCAGTGTTGCTGTAAGTGTCACCTCTCTGTTAAGGACCAGGTTGTGCGAGAGAAGAACTATCTTGCACTATATTACAACATGACGTCTGACCACGTACGCAGTCGTCTCAAACGACTCTTGAAGGTTCAGACATCATCGAGACAGAGAGCTTGTTAAATATGGGTGTCACAGCGCACATTAGCAGGAAGTTTCTCCTGGGAGGCTTTCATAGTGTTGCACGACTGAAAGGTGACAGAATATGTTGAATATTCTCTGTTTCTGAATGTTGACAGTCCTTCACTTCACAGTCAAAGCTATCCCACAAAACCTCCTCACCAAGGCGTTGAACACCAGGGTGTCGTATGTGTCCTTCTCTGAGGTCTCCATCATGATGTTGAACAGGGCGTCCAGAGTGTCCTGCAGAAACTGCAGAGAACAGAAGAAAAGTGGCATTAAAAAGGATGTTATACAACATCCATCAAATATAGCAGCTCATTACATATTTAGTGCCGCATTTGTGATGCCAAGAACACTCACTTTGACAATCTCCCCTCCCTCAACCTCCATCAGCCTCTGCAGGCTCTGGTCCAGATCTTCAGGGTTCGACCTCCAGTTCAACAGGCCCAGTAAATCCACTGGAAAGACATCAGCGCAGACGCAAGTTGGTTCACAGGGTTCACTCAACAAAACCTTTATAAGGTTTAACACAGAACTAATAATCTAAGGAGGAAACAGTCTAATTATCAGCTTCTGAGCTCTGATGGAGCTCTAATGGAGCTCTGATGGAGCTCTGATGGAGCTCTGATGGAGCTGCTGTACTCTACATTCCTGTCCTGTGATCTGAACTCTTACAGTCGCTGTGGTTTGCACACTACATGACTGAACAGCGACAGAGGATCAGACAGCCGAGACGCATGAATGCCTTGAAAAGTTCACGGGGCCGACGGCGATCTGACCCAGTTTGAGGCGTTTTGTCGGCAGGCTCCAAAGGCCACCAGGGACCAGCAAGATCAGGACTGAGATCATGTCGTGTGAGCCCTGATGCGGGCCTATACTTTAAATTAGACTGTTATTTACATGATACATTCAGGGGTTAAGGGTTAAAATAAACACATGTTTTATTCAGAAGTTATTCTTCTGACTGTGCATCATTTTACCTGCTCTCTGTAGATTCTAACAGTCCAGGACAGAATTCAGTTTTCGGCAAACAATAACTTAATCTGCTGAGAAATCGCTGGAATCTGTATCTGGTTTTATAGGTTTGGTTTCTAATTCTCGCAGTATTCCACGTCTCATTAGAAGTGTAAGTCGGGATATGATGCACCTGCTGGTATCCTGATTATTCAGTGTTATATACACAGTAAGTTCCCTCTGGATGTTTAGGTTTTGATCCCTAAACCTTAAAGTTCAACACGCGCCCGTGCACATCAGTGTACACAGCGCGGCCTCTGTGAAGATAATTGTGTTAAACGCCTGAAATTTCAATATAAACCTAATTAGATCGACATCAATCAACATCAACACATCAGCAAAATATTAGCAACACAGATCGGTTTAATTAATTTCCCAGCGATCGTGGGGGGAAGGAAGCGACGGTGGCAGCGCTTCGTTTCTTAAAGCTGCCTGGTGACGGGACATCTTTTCGTTACCGCAGACGGGGAACGACGGGAAACGGCGCCCTGCGTTACCGTTCTGCGTGAGCTTGGTGGAGCAGGTGAGCGTGGCGAGCTGGAAGCTGTCTTTAGTCACAGGAATCACGCCCGAGTGGTGGAACTGCTTCCCCGTTTGCTTCTCCTTCTCCTCCACCTCAGCCCAAGTCGCTGGCAAGGTGAGATAAACCTTCGCATCCTCCGCCTTCTTCACATCCACCTAGGAAATTCATAAAATGGGGGAATAAATCATGGAGCGTATTGATCGACTGAGATCTAATTTCATATGTATTGATTGGGGAGAGACTCATGCATAATCCATCCAGCCACTGTCAGCTACTCAAGACATATTTTTTCGTGTAATTAGATAAAAACAATCTCCTTATTTAAAAGTGAAGTGAATTAAGTTTGGTACAAAATAAAAACACCACACCACAGTCCTGCATCGGTACCTTATAGACGATAAGTTCATGCCTGCCATCTTTTAGCGTGGTCCCGTCTCCTCTCATTAGCCGGACGAAGGCCATTCCGAACGGCTTCTCCGATTTGTCCCGGGCTGAAGGATGCACACAGGAGGATAAACTGTATTCAACACGGTTGGCAGGATTACATGCGGGTGTTTGTCATACAAATAAGGCGCAGCCACTCACAGTCCTGGGAGGATCTGTGTCGAAACATCACCCTCAGGTGACACCGGCACACGTCTTCGATGGGGATTGTCACCTTGCGGGGAGCAAAGAAAGAAAGTCGGGGGAATTACGGGGAGTGAATACAGGATTATACGTACGGAGGAAACGCTATCAGCTGGGAGATTTGTATGACGAGCACATTCTGTGCTGATATCTTCCGCAGAAGATTATTTCATTGCATTGAGCTACAGTAAATCCAGTTGAGAAAACTAATTAGGGAACATGAGATACGGCGCCGGCTGCACACGCGGGTCCTTGACATTCACTTACCTTCACCGTCTCATTCCAGCACGGCTGCTTCACCTGGTAGTAGATGACAGACTTGTACTCGGTGATGCCGTCGTAGCCGGCTCCGGGAAATATCGCTTTCTGTCCAAAGTGAAGGAAGAAGGTCAGATAAGACGATGGGAACAATATATATTTGCTCTTTGAGATGTTTGTAACGTGGACTCAGCGTGCAAACATGATGCTAGCAGTCGGTCTCAGAACAATAAGCTCTTTGTGCTCCGTATTGATTTTAAATTGCTTTCTTTGTATATAAAGCACGACATGGCCTCGCACCAGACTGTCTCAGAAATGCGTTTGCTTCATGAAGCACGACGGCCTCCTAGATCTTCACTTCTTCTTTAGCTTCTTCAAAAAGCAGAACTAAAACATTTAGTGATGCTGCTTCCAGCCGTCACCATCCAGCCTGAGGAGCCTCCTCACAGAGGATCCAAGAAGAGCTCCAAATTATTCTATTTTTAAACGGAAACTAAAAAACCCATTTATTCAGTCTGGCTTTTATAGTGATGATATGTTTGATTTTATGGTTTTAGTGTTCATCTTTGGTTTCGGCTATACGTTTCTAAACATTTCGAGACATTCGGAGGCACACGTCGTTTTAGATGTTTCAAATTTGAAGAAACCCAGAAGTACATTTCTTTTTTTGACGTTTTCTGATGTGAAGCATTCGGAAGTTTCTGATTTTAGACTTTCACATGTGAAGCATTTGGAGGGACAGTTTGGACGTTTCACACGTGATTTTTTGGACATTTCACGTGTGGTTTTGGGACGTTTTTGTCTGTTCTGTCAGATGTTTCATATTAGTTTTTTGTCAGTTGTTGTTCACGCGGTTTTTCAGACGTTTCACGTGTGAAGCATTCTGAGACTCGCGGTTTTGCGAACATGAATTTCATGTCACATTTTCATTTCATGATTTTGGGACCATGGTCAAGTCGAGTCGAGTCAAATTTATTTATATTCATGAGTTTCAAATGTAGTCCTACACCTGCCATGTTGGGGACCAACACAGGTGTTTCAATGTAAGTTGTGTTTCTGATTGGCATAGAACTAATTAATCAGTTTGAAACACCTGTGGGTCCCAGTATGGCAGGTGTAGGACTACATTTGAAACTCATGAATAGCACATTTCATACGGCAAGCGTGAACTCAATGTGCTTCAAGAAATGAAAACAAAGATACATTGTTTAACACAGGATACAACAAGTATAAAAAAATATTAAATGTATAAAAAAACATTTAGGACATTATAAAATCACACAATAATGTTTTATTATCATCGTTTAAAAAAGGAGATAATAATCATAATGACAATAAAAATTCTTAAAGCAAACAAGACACACATTCTTTAAACATAACTAAAAGCTTGCGGAAAGAGAGATGTGATTTTAGTTCACTTTTAAAAGAAGACACTGTTGTAGCAGACCGTAATTCATGCAGAAGAGAATTCCAGCGAGTGGTTGAAAGCGCCATGAGCTGATCTGAGTTGATTCTGGGTGTAATGAGGAGCTCTTTATCTGATGATCTAAGGGATCTCACTGGTGTGTGTTTGGTGAGCATGTCAGCAACGTAAGAGGGAGCCGAGCAGTTACAACATTTAAAAACAATACGAAGCAATTCTTTGATTTTCTTCTTCAATCAATTCTTCTTTAAAGGACGATGGTGGCACAGTGAGTCAGACATCATTACAGAGACTACAGATCGTGTGTTGTATGTTCTGTCTGTTTTTACCTCCACTGGATTGCCCTCATCATCATGCACACTCAGTATGACCTCAACGTTTTTCGGGGTCTTCTTTTTGCCACGGTCAAACTCCCCCTGCAGCAAGGTCACGTAAATATCATTCCTCACGTTACCTGGAGGAAGAACAACACACCGTGATGTGGACGCTCTCAGATCTTATGCACGCCTCTCACGGCTTTGTAAGCAATTAAAATGAACGTGACTGAGGCGTATGTAGAGCAATGCCTAGCAACAAAGACTTCAACCCACCTGGGAGGATGATTTCTGGAAAGCCCATTTTCCTGACGATGGCCGTGCTGCGGTCTACAAAGTGGGGGTAGTCCTTCCTGACTTGGGCGAGGTCTCCCGGGAGGAGCTTCAGGGTCACGAACAGCCCTGCAAGCAAACATGCAACGAAATTCAATGAGGCAGACACCGTGAGGACACAGCCTGGAGACTTCTCACACATCATTTATTTCCCACAAAACAACAAAGGTCAATTTAGAGAGACCCTTGGAAATCACGGGGGAACAGACTGTCTGCGAGCGCTTCGTTTTACCCTGGCCTTTGTGATTGACCTCCCGCGTAGCAATGACTTTGTTGAAGACAGCAGTGAGCGGCTCGTTCTCTCCGATGACTCGAGACGGGATGAGTGGAGACATGATGAGCTGCCTCTGACGGATGTACGTTTCCATGGCTATCCTGGGAGAGAAACATCAGGAAGAGAGGAAGACAATATCAGCCGCCGGCCCCTGACAGGTGACAGACAAATGGACAGAAGAGCAGCAAAGGCGACGTGAGGCTTTTCTGAATCTCTCAACAGAAGCACCATTATGCCTCCCCACATCCCAATTTACCTCGAGTGACTACCACAGAGCGAAGCAACACAGTGTGAGTGCTTCGCTGAGCTTTAGAAAGTGCTCATGTGTGTAATCAGGAGAAGCTAAATTTGATCAAAGACTCATGTTGGATTTTCTCAGTTTCTTTCTGTCGGAGGGAAATTGTGACTCTCAAACGCTGTGCGGTCCTCAAAGCTGCACTTCATTTCTTCCCCCAACAGTGAACGCATCTCTTGTTGCTTTTGTGCACCATTCAAACGCACTGCATGAGCAGAACAATCCAAACAAGAATATATATATATATATATATATATATATATATTCTTGTTTGGATTGTTATGCTCATCACAAGAGCAAATGCACACAATGTTTAATGTTTTTATGCAAAAAAAAAGAAAGAACTTAATATAAAAGACTTGCCGAATTAACAAGAAGGTCCAAATAATGCAGAATGAGTCAGAGACAGAGTTTCACAGAGTTTATAAAGTGTCTGCAACTCAACAACTCACTAAATTGAGCTTTTTTTAAATGGAGTCTGGTGACTTTCTCCACGGGGACAAAGAAGGAGCCTATATTGTTCCTGTTTAGTGTCTTTGTAACATGTGGCATGTTTCGATCAATAACATGTTTCTTCTTTCATAAATGGAGTGTAAATGGTGAAATCAGTGTAAACAGTGTGTTCAAACAGCTGATCAATGTTGGCAGGTAAGACTTTAGCACTTTAGACACAGAAGCAGACAGGCTGGTACAGACATGCTGCCACAAACTGACACTTTTTACAAGGAGACAAACAACTGCAGCTGAAAGATTTAATGCTGAACTTACAACAAGGAGACAATGAGTTACAATCTGTCAGAGACACAGTTTCATAATGTTTATAAAGCTTTACGCTACGCAACAACTCCTAAAAATAGCTGATTTGTTAAGGGAGTCTGGTGAGACTGTGTTAATAGTCGGCTTCATGTATTACATTTAATGCTGAATTTACAAGAAGGACTCAATTATTTAGAATTAATCACAAATAAGTTTCACAACGTTGGTTCAGTTTCTCCTCATGAAGCAACTCTTTAAATCACTACATTTGTTAATGGAGTCTGGTGATGTTGTTGTCGCTAGGAGACCTAACCCTGCCTAACATGTCATCTCCATTACAGTCCAAATCATTCGTTTGTTGTGTTTCACACGACTGAAGGTTTCTGTGAACGAGGGTTAACTCTGCAGACGATTAGATGAAACTGGCATTTGATTTGAGTCGATGCTGCCGTGAACTCTAGACTATTTTGTTTGACGTCTAAATGAGATATAAATACAGGAAAAGCAAATGTCAGCAGACTTTGATGCCACAGCTTCTCAGACAATCACCAGAAATGAGACAAAGACAACGTGTCATTTTGGGGGCAGCGATGAATCCACTGATGATATTTACTTCTGACTCTCCAGTAAAATGCTTTGACGGCCTTTTCGGGGGACAAATTAAGAGTCAGACAGCGTCGTGTGGATTGATGTGATGATTGCGCTGAATGTTTTATGAGCTGCAACAGAGTTTCAGAAACACTGCTGAATGAAAATATCAGTTTTTCTTTTGTTATTTCAAGCTGAGAAATATACACTTGTTACAAAATATACACTGTTCATTGTTCATTGGGAAAATTCATTAAGTGTGACCTTTTTGTCATTAATTTGCAATTATCCAGCGGGAAATAAGTCACTCCGTTAATGAAATATAAATTAATTTGTCAGGGCTGGAAAGCTCGTTCTGTGGTTCATTTGTCTTGCGTGAAAGAAAACGCACTGGAGAGCAGAAAATTGCATATCCAGGAAAGTTTTAGTCACTTCCGCGGAGAGAACGCCAGACAAAAGTGTGCCTGAAGTCACTTCTTATGTCAGCTTAGAAAAACATCGTAAAAATCCACTTTTAATATTTAAAATAATCATCCAAACATTTGATGAGAGCTTAGAAATCCCACGAAAACATGTTCTCGTCTCCCCCAGAGTGAAACTGTGACACAGTGACAAGAGACAAAGAGAGTTAAACCTCAGAGACAATTTGGTTTGGATGTCAAGACTCAATGGAGATATTTTTAGGGGTTCCTCCATCTAGAATCCTGCATCATCGTCCTCTTCCCCCCCCGGTGAGCAGGTGCTGTGAGAAACGTGGCCTTGAAGCCTGTCTTTGACAGAACGCTAACACTCGGTATTGCAAAAAAAAAGGTTTTCACATTCGTCCTTGAGATTCAGCACCGGAGGAGATATTCGAAGTGCATCCTCGAGAACAGTCGCGAGGGAACGCAGTGAGCAAATACAGCAACACAAGTCCTCTTCCAAATGTTTCCCATCATTTCTGCCCAATTGTGTTGCTGAAAAAAAACAAAACAACAAAAAAAAACCCAAGGTTGGGCCTGTAAACAGCAGAAGAAGAAGTGTGACAGCATCAAAAGACTCACTGCTGAAAAGGGATGAAATGCTGTTTGTCCTCGTCGTCGGTTTTTCCGTGGGCGACGTCTGTAATGTCCATCACTGCAGTGACACAGAGAACATCAGTGAGGCTGCAGGCTGCAGTCAAACACACTCATTTAACAGACGCAACAACGCAGAAAGCAGCAGAACAGGGATTTTAAAAACGGACTCGGTGTGACTGTACCTGCTCAGCCAGGTGTCGGCTCTCACTCACCTGTTGCCTGGCGGACAGAAACGTTTCAGGCTTTCTTTTAAACAACCTGTTTGTGAGTAAAGACGTTGCAGTACTTTTTTTTCCTTCCTGATATCGAGTTCCATACCTGGGCTTTTGGGTTTTGGACGATATCGAGTACCGATCCGACACCAGTACATGTTCTAACAGCTGTTCATACGACTAACCTGTGTGGATGTGATGTGATCATTGTTGTGTCGCTCACCTTGCAGACTGACTGCCATGTAACATTCTTTTATTCTCTATTTTGACAGACGTCCATAATTCCCTGTGGCTAACGCCGGAGGTCCACAGGTCAGTATTAAAGCTGACCGCCTGCACGTCTCTCAGCCTACATGAAACATGTTCCCTCGCTGTCTCGTAGAGTTTGGAGAGCAGTTTCATCGAGCTGTTTCGTGTGATGCGTCTTCAGATGCTTTGTAAGGTTGCTGCTGTTGAAACTGGCAACACTCAACTTCCGTTGGCTTTCAGAGCAGCGAGGAGGAACTGATTTCCAGTGTGTAACGTTAAGCAGAGCTAACAAAGCTAACTGGGAATTACGCAGGGTCCCGTTTCTATATCCTGTGGTATCAGCGGCATTTCAGATACTGGAGTTGGAATCGGAACAACTCTATTTGTTGGAAAAAATGTGTTTAATTTACAACTGATCAAACACTTTGGGATGGCAGGTCAGGATAACGGATGGATGGATTGTCGGGTGTGTCAGCCTCAGGTTGGACGGCAGAGGCTACGTGGGCGTGATGAGAAGTTTCAGAGTTACAATCCAGCAGCACTGATAGGCTCCAGCTCTTTATCAATAAATAAACACACGTGATCATTACACCTCTCTGCCAGTGAAGACCAGCCCACTTTATCATAAACACACACAGGTGTGTACTGGAGCTACGGACGGTTGTTTCTATAAAATGCTGCTTCTGTTTCTGTTTCTGTGCGAGAGGAAGAAGCTTCTGACGAGATATTTAATATATTTAAATGTTAATTTCTCAGCCAGCCAGATGCAGAGTTATCAATATTCATAATACAGCAATCAATATCTGCGGCTCTGGTAAACAGCATCAGCTGTTCATCTTGTAAAACCTTGAAATGTGTCTGATTGACGGCTGAGCGGTTTGAATTACAGCGTTATCGTGATACGAGACTAAACGTCGTGTTGTCATCAAGACTAATCTGAACTGCTTTTGACTCAGATCTTCTTACGTGTTACGTAATCCTCTGTTCTCGTTACACAAACCGGCTGTGGAAACATTTGCTCAGAAGGAAAATAAGACGGCACTGCTGCAAAGTAAAAGTGGGAATTTTTATAGAAAGGATGTGTAATTGTTCATCCAGTGATTGTAAAGTGAAGCGTAGCAGAACAATCGGTCAGTCGTCTGTTATCGTTGACGCCGGAGATAAAAACATGAACTGACCTCACGGCTTTCAGCAGGGAGAGAAACCAGCGACTCACACTGAGACTCACAGCTTCACTCCTGTTTGTTGTGTCTCTGGGTTTGTCTCACTGACGGTTGTGTTTGTTTCCCTGCTCTTTGCTTCTGACTCACAAACCTGACTAACATCTGTCAGACGCTGACCTCTGCGGCACCTCGAGCTCCCCGCCATCGTTTATCAGACGCCTCACGGTGCTGATACGTTTTAAAAGTACCGATTAATACCGATAGACGTTTGCTTGTGAGGAGCTTTAAAAACATCCAGATATGTGTCACATAGCGTGATATAACCTAAAAATATCACAGTGTTATTTTAAGCCTCTCTCTGAAGCGTTCATTCCACTCATCTCTCTTTCTTTCCCCCAATAAAATGTGTATTTTTTTTTTTTCCTGGCTATGAAAAATGTGGCTTCTGCGTTAAACGCTCCCTCTGACTCTGGTTTCAGTCCATTTGCTGGAACAGCAGAGGGAACCATTTCTCATCAAACCCACTAATCATCTGGCCAAAAACAAAAAAGACGGGCGCTAAACCAATTTCCCACCGACTCCCTTTGCCAAGGCAGAGTGGAGGCATTTTTCTAGGTCATGAAGCAGGTGTTCCCATTTCATTCAGCACATGGATCCTTCATTTGTACGCCCAGGCAGAACTATTCATGCACCCAAAGCTGCAGAAACGAGGGGGGGGTTTATAACAAATCTGAAAAGTAGCTCACCAGCCACACCGAACGGCCTCCGCAGCCCTCCCGTGTGTTTCTTGCCCTCTTTGAGCTCCATGCTGCCCACTCTGATGATCTGACACACCAGGAAGAGCCGCTGCCTCATCAGGTCGCTGCTGCTCAGGTCCTGGACGCAGAGGACAACAAACAAAAGGTGATTCACGGCGACGTGCCGACTGATAAGGTGCAGAACAATCACATGGCCGAAAGCTGCAGAGCAGATGGTGAATATTACAGGATGGAAGCGGCAGTAAAACCCTCAGACGCATCACCTTCCTGTCAACCTTTCTATCAGCTGTATGTGGCTGAAGCAGAGCTTTGATGAAGCAAATACGACTCTGAACTTTCAGCTCTTTGCCTGGATGAACCGCTCGCAGGCCGATTAACACCACGACTTGTTTGCGGGGAGCTGCTGACTGTCATTAACATAAACTGCAGCGTTATAATGGAGGCAAATGTATTCAAATTTTCAAAAAGACGTGCCGTGAATGTGAGAAACGTTCAGTAAATTAGAAGCCTTCCAGGAGCAAATTGTCTCCTTTTGTCACAGATTTCAGGCAGCGGTTTGGATTGTTTTAATCCGAAGCGGAGGGAATACAGTCGGCGGGCTGGGATTCAGTTACCGTGAATAGTGCTGGCAGGTTGTTGAGCTTTTCAATTTCTTTAGGCATCCCCATACTGTCCCAGCGCACCAGGAAGTTCTCGCTGCATGAATTCAAATAGGAATCACAGTTAGATATCACATTGTGTCAGGCGTCAGGAGGAAATACAGAACACCAAAGATAAAAACTCTGTTATTCTCAGATAAAACACAGAGGCAGGAAGATTTTAGAGAAGCAATAATGAAGGAGAACAATGATCTGTCTCTCAGTGGACGTTGTGGCTCCACAGTTTAAACATTTTCAGCCCGCTGGGTTCAAAAATGTGACTCTGCAGCCCCGAGACTCCTCAAAGAGTTTGACATTTGTAGGCCCAGCGGACCGATGCAACAGGAGGAACAATAACAGGCACGGAAACGACTTCCTGGGGGAAATTTAATGAGCCCAAAATGACAAACACCTCAGGCTGATACTTAAACGTGGAGTTAAGAGAAAAGTGCACAGCGGACCTGATGAATTCGGACTGGTCCGGGTCGTACAGAGACATGAGCAGCTCGGCGTCTTCGCCGATGTTGCAGACGAAGTTCTTCAGGTTCATGAGCAGACTGTATGTGTGCACGGTGCTGAACAGGGTCTGACGCCTCATCTCCAGGTTCTGAAGCCGCGTCTGCACAAAGGAAAGGTTCAGAGTCAGAGATGTTATTGGACATGGACGGCTACTGTGGGAAAACAAAGTGACTTGTAGGAAAAAATTAGCTCAGTTCTGGTTTCTGCTATTAAGAGTTATCGCTGCACGGACGCATCCGGCTTTGTGATTCACAGCCCGTCTTAATATTAATGTCAACAAAACGTTCCCCCGGTGATCAGTCGGGCAGGTTTATTACACACCCATTAACTCTGGGGACAAATTAAAATGAAATCAGGTAGAAAGAGCAAACAGGAAGAGGCACGTGTGAGGTGACTGAGTGTAAATCACAGAAAGGATAACTCAGCGGCGCAGAGACGGGATTTGTTGGCATCGTTAGCCGGACTGTGAATTATATCGCTGGATGAAGAAGGTTTAAATGTGAAGTCGTGCCTTCTCCTCTTGTATCCTGTCGTCCACGCTGCGGGAGGCGGTCTCGTGAGCCCGGAACAGGCTGACCGTACTGGTCCAGTCAGGATCCAGAGTGTTTCCTGCTTCATCCCGCACCACCAGGTCCAAACCCAGAATCCTGAGCAGCAAACAGAGACAGTGTTAGACCCGGTTCAGACCTGGTTTCAACATCCGCCCTGATGAGCCAAACACAGGAGGAAACACTGAGGACGCAGAAGAAGAAGAAGAAGAAGAAGGAGAAGAAGAGGAAGAGGAAATAGAAGATGAGTAGGAAGAAGAAGAAGAGGAAGAAAGGGAAGAGAAAGAAGAAGAAGCAGAGGAAGAACAGGAGGAGACAAAGAAGTGGAGGAAGAAGAAGAAGAGAAAAAGGAAGATGAGTAGGAAGAAGAAGAAAAGAAAGAAGAAGAGGAAAAAGGGGAATACAAAAGAAGATGAAGAAGAGGAAAAAGAAGATGAGTAGGAAGAAGAGGAAGATGATAGGGGAAGAAGAAGAAGAGGAGGAGGAGGAGAAGGAGGAGGAGGAAGAAGACGACACAACAACAGGCAGAATGGCTGACTAACCCTATAATGTAACTATTATATGCTACTCCTGTAGAAAGTCACCAGACTCCCTTTAAAAATGTCTCAGTTTAGTGAGTTGTTGAGTTTAGAGAAACTATAAACGTTGAGAAGCGACAGCGCTGACAAATTATTAATTATTCAGGCCTTCTTGTTAATTCAGCAAATGTTCTACACTGAGTTCTTCCTGTAGAAACACGGCGTCTGTTCGTCGCGGTGATGTACGTGTTTATGACCGACAGACGCAGAGCCGTCCACTTGTGATCAGATCACTGAGGACAGATGTTAATACCGTCTCCCAACAGCCTCTTACAGAAATGACTCAGGCCAATAAAACTTTACAATGGCGTTTATGATATGAGGCAATTTATTACAGTAAAAGAAGGAAGAAGGATTCATACCGGTTTCCATAATCAATCTTGGCCGTGACTTTCTTTTTGAGCTCCACAAGGTCGTCCTTCGGCAGCGTTCCCGACACGATCTGAGATCGATACTCGATGAGGCTGTAGGCCATCTGCTGCAGACTCCTGAACTGGGTGGTTTTGTTTGCCTGTCAGATGAATAAACTCGTGACAACACATCCTGCACAAACAAAACATATTGAACTGGTGGAGGGGAAAAAAAAACAGATGATCAAGAAAACATACGACGAAGAACTTGTGCCATATCTGCGCCCATTCCCTCAGCGTGGCCCCCAGCTCCTGCACCAGCGGGATGTCTGTAGGGATGATTATTTCCTGCTGGCTACCAGCCACACAGAGGGGAAAAAATAAGTTATTGGCAAAGTAGCTCATCACTCACACATCATGTCATTTCACTTGGACAGACACAACATTCCTATGAGTGATAAATAGTTGGGTGGTCTCCGCTGCACGGCCAAGAAAAGCATTACTGAATCCTCACTTATGATAATGACACCAGCTAAAATCAAAGCGCTTCATCTTCATGTTGGTTCCCTGATATGTGAGCTCACCCTGTCCCCTCCACCGCCGCCTCCTTCAGGTGGATGTATGACGCCGGGAAGATGCCCTGCAGGAAACAACGAGGTAATCAGTACGTATAGATCCCAGGCTGGTTTCCAGGAGAATACAGTGCTAATGATGCGCTCACCTTTTGTGACTTCTTCCGCAGCGTGTAGCCTCTGTACCAGCCTGAGGAGAGACATTAATAGAGAACATGTTGGAGTGAGGAGCAGCGATGACAGGCGGGAGGACATTGTGTTTACATTACTATGCATAGCGGATTGAGCGCCGCTTAGTTCAGCATTTCACTGACGCTCCTGTGCCAGCTTGCTTGGGAGCAGGAGGAGGACGGACGTGTCGGGGCCTGTTCTCCTCACTCACCTTCCAATTTCTCAAGTATGTGCACGGTGTCGCCCACCTGCAGACACAGCTCCTGCTCGCCGCCGGGCTCATAGTTGTAGATCGCTGAGGGGACAAAACAGGACGTCTCGTGAGGCGAGGGACACAACATTCACTACAAACTGTTCAGGGAACTCTCCAGAACCCAAATCGATTTAAAAACATGTTATTAACGACCTCTTTAAAGCTGAAATCTTCCCTGTAGCTGCTGAGCTAAAAGCATTAGACTACAATATGACATCCTGGAGTATTAAGTAGCAGGACTGCTACAATTTACAGCCCAAATCTTCACTGTAGTTGCTAAAATAAAAGTACCAGCTGCACAACGAGGGTCTTCTCAGATCAGGTTGTGATCTCAGCAGACGAGCCGTGTGGACACATCTGATGTTTCTCTGTTTGTCTTTTTAAAAACCAAGTCCAGCTGCTTCAGTTGTTCAGCAGAATGCTGCAACTCTGTTTTACTGTGAAGCTCCAGAACTGTTTTGCGACTGCGAAGCTTCTCCTGACTGTGACAGTAGCAGCGACATCATGATACAATATTTCTTAAAATATGAATATTTATTAACTTTTTCAAAACCGCAGAGAGACAATGAGTGAAATGCTTTTATTTTGATTCAAATGTAAATACATAACTTAGAGAGCATCTTGCAATGCAGCGACATGTCACCACGTCATTACAACATTATTTCACACACACACACACACACACACACACACACACACACACACACACACACACATTAACATGACAACGAGGAGCGACTTCTCTTTTTTTAGAAACAGGTTTATTGTTTTTCTTTCGATCAGACTTTTAGAAATGCTGTGTGTGAACACGCGCTGCCGGCACTTTTGACTTTGATACTTCACAAAATGAAAACCGCTTCCGATATTCAAAATCGATCCGTGTCGATATTTACGTCGACGCCGGCGAGTCCACCTGCTCCTTTAAGAAAAGACTTCAGCCGACAGTTTGACTGATGAGTTTTGTTCCTCCACAAGGTCCAGTGGATTAAAAAAAAAGAAAATAGAAAAACCCAAATCCCTTTCCAATCACTCATTGCACAGAGGAGCGAGTCTGGTTTTTTTTTTTAAGTTCTGGATCAGAGGTTTGCAGAGCTTTCTCCCAGGAAAAGGAAACCAATTCAGCCTCCTTGTTGCAGAACTTAAGACGATCTTGATCTTCGATTTATTCCTTGGCTCTCTCTCTACCGGCAGGCTGTGTGTTTGCGCAGCAGAACCGTGTGACTCAGACCTTTAATGCATTTCGACGACTCTTAATTGAAACGGATGCCCTGAGGCTGCGTTTAACGTTCCAGTTAATGGGACCGAGCTGCAGGAGCGGGAAGAAAGTGCGGCGCAGAGCCTCAAAGGCGATGGCATCACATCCCGTTTTATTTCTGATGTCATCTCGCCGCCGAGGCCTTTTGGTCAGTAGTTACACATGCAGGTTTGTGCGTCTGCCAGCTGGCTCACCTGAGCCGCTCTGCCCCACCTTCACTCAGTTTATTAACCCAACAGATTTCCTGGAGGCGGCTCACTCTTTCCTCTGCACCTCTAACCAGGACACATATGGGAGGGATCCCACACGGATACGTCTGCAAACACACACACCCACCCACACACACACACACACACACACACACACACAGTAAACCAGATGGTGTTGCAAAAGAGAAACCTTGGCAAACAGTTGTGTAGCAAAGGTCTTTGTAACAACTTGAGAGAGCTGCAATAGAGTGCGATAGAGGAACCACAGCCCTGCCCTGACTTGCATGGCGATAATGCTCGTTGCTGGAGGCTAGATTTCACAGCACGCTTCAACTGGCTCAGCTTATCACACCTCAGTCTGAATACCAAAACTCGACACGACTGAGTCCGACTCGCCCTCTCTCTCTCTCTCTCTCCCTCCATGACTTCCTCCTCACTCAGAGATTTTTTCCGGCTTTCCACAAAACACATTTGCTCAGACAAAAACCGTCTCCGCGGGGAATCTGTTTGTTCGTCCCAGACCGTGTTTGTGCATGCGGCTCGTGTCTTCTCTTAATATCAGGTCAGACACACGCAGGCTGTGTTGTTGAGGTATCACCTGCACTCGACGTCTTCCTGTGAGATTCACTTATCCAGACGGAAAAAAAACAGTGCCGACACCTCCAAGTGTTCAGCACTGCCGGAATGTAACTCTGAACATTTACTCGGTTACAAATGTGAAGTACTTTACTTGAGGATTTCTATTTTGTACAACTTCAAACTTCTCCAGTCTTAGATATCGATGTTTTTTGTCATTTGTCTGACAGCTTGAGTTACTTGTTGCTTTCAGGATTACAAGTTTGCTTCTGCTTCCTGTCCAGTGAAAACAACTTTATCTCCACATGTGCTGTTTTTGAATGAGGACTTGCAGCATTCTCCTGACCGACTGAAACAGCCTGAGGTTTATGATTAAATTCTCCAAAACTACATTTTAACTTTGCCGAATTATCTATTATCACTTCCTGTTAGCAGTGAACGTGTGAATGTACAGACAACTATCACTGGATCACTGTGATACTGAAGAAAACTCAAAAACGTGATTTTTCTAAGGCAGGTTCTGCACATCGGACAATTGAAACGGCTGGAGACGTGTTTTTAAAATGGAAAACAAACCACCAGAAGACATGAAATGGCTGCGTACAGCTCGTTCATCCAGAAGCTCTGAGCTGGACCTCCTTCTGAAAAATCAAATCTTCACTGTAGCTGCTAAAAGCGTGAGAAGCTCAAACGCGAGTCGAGGGTGTAGATAATGTGTTTTAAAAATTAATTTGGGATCTCAGAGCTTCAGAAGACTTTGATTAAACCAGACAAGCTGTATGGAGACATGACATTTCTATGCTGTGAAGCTCCAGAAATGTTTAAAACTTTTATCACTAACATTCAAAACCTACATATCTGATGTGGATTTGACTGGATATGAAGCGGATAAAACAAACTGTAATCCGGCCAGTAACTAGTAACTAAAGCTGCCAGATACATGAACAATATCTCCCTCTGATGTAGTGAAGTAGAAGTAAACAGTTTAATGCTTAAACTCTTTAAAATGCGTCATCACAAAACTGAAACCAGGCTGTTTGTCTGACACCATGAAAAGTTTTCAGACTGGTCAGATGAACACGGTCCTCACAGGACAGCCGCGCTGCCGACACGATGATTTTATAGAATATGATTTAACTAGCCGACAAGAAAAGGAGTCTTCTGGCTGACGGCCCTGCTTACTGTATGTAGGTCACGCAGAGGCATCACTATTAAATTGAGACCCAGCGTGTTGGACGTTAAACTGAAGGATCTGAAGACTTCTTCACCCGCTGAGGTTCTAAAACTCTGTCGATACCGAACACACTCTTTACTTCCTTCTTCAAATCAAAGAAGGAATTTCCTCACATCACAGTTTAAGTGTTGTGAACAGAAAGTCCAGTTCTTTTGAACTCACTTACTAAAATAGTGTTTGGTTGACGTGATGTGAATTCTCTTTTTTAAAAAAAGGAGGATTTGTTTCTGAGCAGCCAGAACAAATGTCGAATGAAACGTGCCTGGAAAAAGTGAGATCTGCCTCTGGTCACGCCGAGAGTGACAATGGCCCATTCAGCAGCTTGACACAGTGTCCGGGCCCGGCAGCAGCGTGGCGCTGAGCCCGTGTCAGGAGCCCAGCTGAGCGTGTTGTGATGCCACACTGTCCAAACTAAAGGCAACAGTCCGGCTCGTCTGAACCCAGATCTGCTTCTTTAACCCTGAACGCCGAGCCCGGAGCTGCTGACGTAAAGTAGATTAGAAAACAATTAAAGGGGCACACGGCTGAGCAGTTTGAGCGGCTGCTGGCAGCTCGTCAAACTTAACACGATTCAAAAGAGAATCTATTGTTCTCGCCAACACGTCGACAACTATTCCGACGTGCGGCATTCACAGCGCTCACAAACAACCAGAGCAAACAGCTCAGCAGCCGGGCCTGAAACACTCAGGCGCACAGAAAACAGGTCCAACGGATTCGTTCTGACTCTCGAGGGGGAAAAGAAGTGAAACAATAAAGCAGAGACGGAGCAGGAAGGACACACACACACACACACACACACACACACACACACACACACACACACACACACACACACACCAACACCAACAACAACAACAACAACAACAACAACAACAAGTGTGCTTCACTGGTACACTGAAGCTTTTACACAAAACCTTTTATTTACATATATATATGTTTGTTTAACGTCTTATTTTAACTGGATTGGGTCGAAATGTGTCCTGAACGTCCAAGAAGGATCATTTACAAACCGATATTATCGGCCGATATTCTGTATTTTCCAAACTATCGGTATCTGCATTTATAGTGGCAGATAAATGAATATTTAAAAAATAAAATAAAAACGGACGAAACACTCTTGTATAGTTTGTCCACCAGAAGACACTCTACACTCGTGTTTTTTGTTGTTATTGTGTTTTTGTTCAAAGGACTTTTAGTTTCATATCTTAAGTTTGTATTTTTATACATTTTATTTATCAGAACTTTAATATATTTGGATGTTTCTCTGCTCTGTTGTGACAACAAAACAAACAAGTTTCTTTTTAAACTGCATTATCATATTATTTCAGTGAGGATTCATAAATAACTAATGTTACAGAAATCTGTTTATGTTTTGTTACGCGTTTCACTTAATATCAGATTTTTAAATCACCATATATTTGTATCATTTATCAGTCGGATCTGTTTACAGATAGTAGTTCCTGAATGTTAGTTAAGTTCTTAATATCCACTGCATGTATACAGAGACGTGTCTCCTCCCCGACGTCTCAGATCAAGCAAATATCAGTATGGATTTATTTTTTTGCTCCCCGATATTTCTATCAGCATCGGCCCTGAAGATCCAGCAGTGTTCAGGTTCTGCTTCGGGCTGCAGAGGATCCTGAGGGGTTCTTGGTTGTTCAGCACAAACTTCAGCCCGATCCAGTGAAATATTGGCAGCTGGTGAAGCGTCAGAAGACACAAAAACCATGAAAATCTCACTCTGAGGGGTCAAACCTTAAAAAAAGCACGACTAAATAAGTATTAGGAGTTTAACAGAAGTCCACGACCTGAACCTTCTGCATTCTGACCTTATGTTTCTTATAAAAACTCATCTATACTAAGATCAAGTGCTACTGAAGCAGGGAGCGCTTCAGTCTCTCTAACTGTAAAAGAAAGTCTATTAAAAGGTTATTTTTGAGCCAAATCTCCTCAGGCCAGACATTTCAAAACATAAAAGGTAGAGAAGCTCTTCTGCCTGCCGTCTTCTGTCTAGACAGCCAGAAACGATCCGGAGCTCTTTAAACTCTGCCCCAGCTAATCAGTTCTTATAGGTTATCCATAAATCTGCAAGTTAATTCTCAGGTTCACTGCAAAAAAAAAAAAAAGTAGAGCAGAGAGGACTCATCTTTTAATCCATTTAAAAACCTGCTGCTGCATTTAACAGAAGGAAAATTACACCGGACTCATCTGAAGGAGAGAAAAGCACTTTCTCAGAGTCCTCCAAGAATCACTCTGAAATGAAATGATGTCTTCTAAACGACTGACGAGCCGTCCAGTCAGTCCATCAGACGCTGACCTGCCTGGCAGCAGTCAGCTGCCACGCTGAACAGACCAGGACGCGCTGATTTAATCTACAGAGGCTGCGAATCTCAACCGCTTTACATTTGTTTTGCAAATACAAAGACTCCCACACACGCCGCGAACAACTGCAGAACAAACAACTGCAAGCGGTTCATCGTTTTATTTGTAGTTATTGCGTAATTTTCAGAGAGCAGAAGTCGTGCCGGCGCACTCGAAGCCGCTGAGTGCAGCGAGCATTAGTCAGCTTTTATGAGTGCAGAGGCTTAAATGTTCGATCCCTAAAGAAAAACTCAAGGTGATTACAGGAAGGAGTGAAACACCTGCACGACATTACAGTCATTAGGAATACCATATACACACACACACACACACACACACACACAGCGTGTGACCTGCAGGTCTGCTGCAGTAGATACACCTGAACACAAACATCTGAACTTTCTCCTCCTCACAGCTTCAGAACAGCCTCGTTACTTTAGTCTGATGCCTCTGAGGTGAATTCTGGATTCTTGTTATTTCCCAGCATCAGCAGACTGATGTGGACCAATCAGAGCACATCACGCACGGCAGACGCAGCGAGACGAGACAAAGACGTAAAAGCCGTAAGAAGCCGTAAACAGACAGAGAGGGAGACTGGAATGTGGAGAAAAGGCGTGTTAGTGTCTCGTATCTGCAGAGAGTTTCTGATTTTCTCTCTTTGTTGCTGCTCGGGACGCTTTACCAACCCAACATGTGTCTGTTTGACGTCCTGGGAATGAGACTCAACAATCAGCTGTCTTTGTGGTGCGTTCAGGAACAGCTGGGACAAATCCTACTGATTCTACCTTTAACTTTAATAGTCTTTGAATTCTATTAATATGACGTGAGCTTCAGTTAGCTTTGAGCACAAATGTCCTTCAGAGGGAGAATTTTTACTCTGAGACTCTGAGTACATGTCAGAGCCTGTAATCTATTACTTTACTGGAGGAAACAAGCTGGATCAGAACTTCTACTTTTACCAGAATCTGTTTTTACACAAGTGTCTGAACTTGCTGATGTCTTCACACCTGACGAGGGGGAAACACCTTAAATCACAGGTTACACCTGAGCATGATTTGTGACATCACAACCTGCTTGAAAGCCAATCAAAACCTGACGTGCAACTACCTCAGGTGTGATACCTGATACCTCCAGTAAGTTCACTCTACAGGATTTTAGCCCTGATCTTTAACTCACCGACGGTTTCTGGAGATTTGCACACACTCCTGTGAACAACGATCGACGCTGCTGGATCCCTCGCAGGCTCACCCTGCGATCTAAAATCTACACAACCACACTGTCTGTACGGCAAGAAAATATTAGTTATGTCCCAGTAAGAGGATGTGAAACGCAGGATGTCCTTCTGCATCCAGTCACATTTCGCAGCGTGCAGCCAGCATGTTTTTTCTGGCATTTCTGACCCACGACGGTTACACATGTCACCGCGTGTTGCGTAAATACAAACAGAGCAGAGCGCGCTCACATCTGACAGCTCACAGATGGATGAATGCACATTCAAGTGTAAGAACCTTTTCTGTGCACCGCACGATCTCATGCCAAGGCTGCGACGGATATAGAAGCAGCCGGGTGAAAGTTCAAGGAGCTCCGTCACGACAAAGCAGTAGGAAAGGACCGTACGCATACTTTCCCCTTCTGAAGGACGCACCTTCCAAAGAGTAAAAGTAAAAAGACGGAACGAGCGACAGCCAATCAGAGCAGACATTCCTGTTCCGTCTCCCTCTCTCCTAAACCCAGCAACCCTTCGTCGTGCATTCACTTGTGCAGAGTGAGAACAATAACAGCCTTTAGCTTTAATCGGAGAGTATTTCCTTGTGTTTTTACTTTAAATCAGGGCCCAAAAATCCTGGACCGCGTTAATCCCCCGTCCCGTCCTGCCTGTGTGATGTTGTAATGTGTGTCTGCTGGTCTCTGATCAGTTGTGTTCTGTGCAAACCGTAACGACGGCGAGGCTCCAGATTACAGGGCAGACAGTTGTGTTGTGTGAACAGACGGCGATCTCTGAGAGTCGTGCAGCGAGACGAAGGCAAACGAGACGTCTCTTAAAATGAAACACATTTGCATATTCAGATAAATGAACCGAGGGAGACGAAGCAGAATCTCTAACTAGTTGTTGAACTTTCTGTGTGGAATCCTGCTGCAGCCCGTCTCCATTACTTTGCTTCTCCCCCCCAAACAAAGCCGGCATAACGCAGCTCAGGTGTGAGGATTTAGACAGCACACAGGTAACAGCGTGTCCACCTTTTTACAGACGTTGATTCAGCTCGGTCACAACCTCTGCTGCCAATTAAAGCTGAAGAACAAGGCTGCGTTTGTGCCTTTAAAGGAGAACAGTGAGGTGAACACAGGACTCGTGGTTTACAGTAGAGGTGTGGAGTTTCCTGATGCAGCCTGATTGAGGACGAGATGATAACAGATTTTAATCACAGGTCACACACTTGATGTGACGTGTGTCGCATATCTGTGAACGCTGCAGCGCTGTTTTGCTGTTTGAAGCTCCAGAAATGTTTTGTGTACGATGGAACATCACTGAACTTGTGATAACGACTGAATAAAGGTTTGTTTTTCTTGCGTGAACTCTTCCTTGAAGGAGACTTTGCCCTGAAACATCTGAAGCCTTGGGGTGACATCAGAGACGCAGTTAATTAAACTGAACAAGCGAGTGCACGTGTTGTTCGCCGGCTGATTTCAACGCTTCGCTTGAGTCTGTGGCTTCTCTTCAGGATGTTGAATTAAGAAGCGATCCCATTATGACGGTGTCACACATGCGGCGTTAAAGATTGTGATATCTTAAGCTCCATATTATCCACATTTCCCTGTCAGCTAACATGATGGTGCTGATATTATCAGAAACCTTAGGATCCCCTCTTTCATCTCAGACTGTAGTCGCCTGTGTTTGGGCACAGCCGAGGGTTCACTAATCGGATTAAAAATGTAAGACCTTGTATAGCGTCCGATGGCATTGTGAGGATTACAGCGTTGGTGACTGCTGCCCCGTCTGTGGGGCGAGCGGCAGCAGGACGGCAGCGTCGCCACAATCACGCAGGGCAACAGTTTTGAACGTCGTACAGGGATCGAAAAGGATTAACACAAAACATTTCTGCACGCCGGCCGTTAAAACAAGGTCGTATAGAGCTGCGAGGGGGCGTGTTGGTGCTGCAGGGCGCCGTGCACACCTGAATCTGTGGGGTTCAAATGTTTACAGTCACAACAGCAGCCGAGCTTTAACACCAGAGATACGTCGCTGAGAGGAGCCGACGTATTTTCAGTCAGTGCAACTATCAGCCAAAGCAAAGTACTGTGATTAGTTTCAGTGTCTGAAATGTGACGATTTGCTTTTGCACTGTAAAGAAGCAGAAGCAGCATAAAGTCCTCACATCCTGTCCTCCATTAGAAGTTCAGATGCTTGTGTAAGAACAGACTCTGGTATAAAAGTAGAAGTTCTGATCCAGCTTGTTTCCTCCAGTAAAGTAATAGATTACAGGCTCTGACATGTACTCAGAGTCTCAGAGTAAAAAGTCTCCCTCTGAAGGACATTTGTACTCAAAGCTAACTGAAGCTCACGTCATATTAATAGAATTCAAAGACTATTAAAGTTAAAGGTAGAATCAGTAGGATTTGTCCCAGCTGTTCCTGAACGCACCACAAAGACAGTTGATTGTTGAGTCTCATTCCCAGGACGTCAAACAGACACATGTTGGGTTGGTAAAGCGTCCCGAGCAGCAACAAAGAGAGAAAATCAGAAACTCTCTGCAGATACGAGACACTAACACGCCTTTTCTCCACATTCCAGTCTCCCTCTCTGTCTGTTTACGGCTTCTTACGGCTTTTACATCTTCTTACATCTTTTACGTCTGTTACATCTTTTACGTCTTTTACGTCTTCTTATGTCTTTTACATATTTTACATCTTCTTACGTCTTCTTACGTCTTTTACATATTTTACGTCTTCTTACGTCTTTTACGTCTTCTTATGTCTTTTACATATTTTTACATCTTCTTACGTCTTCTTACGTCTTCTTACGTCTTTTACATCTTTTACGTCTTCTTACTTCTTTTACATCTTTTACGTCTTTTACATCTTTTACGTCTTCTTACGTCTTTTACGTCTTTTACATATTTTACATCTTCTTACGTCTTCTTAATTCTTTTACATCTTTTACGTCTTTTACATCTTTTACGTCTTCTTACGTCTTTTACGTCTTCTTACGTCTATTACATCTTTTACGTCTTCTTACGTCTTTTACGTCTTTTACGTCTTTTACGTCTTCTTACGTCTTTTACATATTTTACATCTTCTTACGTCGTCTTACTTCTTTTACGTCTTTTACATCTTTTACGTCTTCTTACGTCTTCTTACGTATTTTACGTCTTTTACGTATTCTTACGTATTCTTACGTCTTTTACGTCTTCTTACGTCTTTTACGTCTTCTTACGTCTTTTACATATTTTACATCTTCTTACGTCTTCTTACTTCTTTTACGTCTTTTACGTCTTTTACGTCTTTTACATCTTCTTACGTCTTTTACGTCTTTTACATATTTTACATCTTCTTACGTCTTCTTACTTCTTTTACATCTTTTACGTCTTCTTACTTCTTTTACATCTTTTACGTCTTTTACATCTTTTACGTCTTCTTACATCTTCTTATGTCTTCTTACGTATTTTACATCTTTGTCTCTTTGTGCTCTGACAGGTCGACATCAGTCTGCTGATGTTGGGTAGACGGCGTGCGATGACGCCAAATAAAAATAATCCATAATTCACCTCAGATGCATCAAACTAAAGCAACGAGCCTGTTTTGAAAACGTGAACAGCTACTGGAAGACAGTGATGAAGTACTTGTACTCTGTAGCAGACTGAAGATGTCACTCCTGGCTCTGGGAAACTGTGAGGACTTGTTACAAACAAGGAGCGAATGAGTTTTTGATTTACCAAATTTGTCCACATTCATTTTTCTAACACAGAAGCGAATCATACACCCCGAGAAAATCCTTGAGAACCCTCCAGGGAACCAAAAATAAACGTGTACAAAGCGATTAGAGAACGACGTTTACGAGGCTCCTCGTGCACTGATGAATACAGGCGTGTCTTCAGATTCTGGCCCTGGGCGCAACATTTCCAGAACCTCTCATCTCCACGTTAGAAAAAACTATGAATCATGAGAAATAATCTGCAGATGAATAAATAATAAAAAATAATCCTGCAGTTGCCGCCCTATTCTCAGCCTCTGATTCACACACACACACACACACACAGGCTGCAGACAGACTGTGTTCATGCAGATGTTGAACCTCATGTGTAACACATCTGCTGCACACCAGGAAACGACCGTCTGTCGGAGCGCGTGTCGCTTTAAGAGCAGAGCGGTGAGTCAGGGAGGCAGCGACCGACCGGCCGGCCGGCCGACAGACCGACCGACCTGTAAAGTCCTCTCACTAAACCTGGAAAGAATTTCTCACAGAGCCGACGAGCTGTGCTGATTTACCCCGAGGGTGGAGGAGCGCTGATAACACACACACACACACACACTAAAATACTACTAATCAGAAAATAAGCTGAGGATCAGATCTGATACTCGGCCGACCTTCATTGTGCAGTTACTCTATAAACGCTGGTGGAATGGAATTAAGTATATTTACTCAAGATCTGAACTTTGAGGTACTTTGAGGTCATATTTCCATTTTCTGCTCCTGTGTACTTCCACTCAATGACACTTCTGAGGCAGATATTGTTCTTTTTTACTCCACTACATGTATTTGATTACTTTGAAGTATAAAGCAGCAAAGTAACATTGTAATACAGCACAGTTATTGAGTAAATATTCAGTTATTTTCATTATTTTAGTGACAGAAGTGGAAGTATAAAGTAGCAGAAGATGGAAATACTGAATACCTTTCGTCTACTTCTTTACACACGGCTGTATCAGTAACTTGTAGTTACTCTGCAGATTACACGCTGCATCAGAGCCAAAGCAGCTCATTTTAAATTAATCTGATCAGATTAAAAACAACAACAGCAGGAACACAAACATGGCTGCTGAACATCAGATCCAACTTTTCCTGATGTGAAATCTGATCATGAGATCTTTTTGATAGTAAATGTACTCAGTCACATTCCGGCAGACGCGGGGCCACACCTCACTGCAGACCGGATTACAACCCTGTGGAGTTACAGGGACTTCAGAGAGCCTGCTGGTCTCTGGGGGACTCAGTTCTCTCTGCTGGGCTCTGACAGACACTCAGATCCTTCCCCTCTTATCTGACATGCGCTCAGCTCGGGCTCCCATGTGGGGCCCCACAGGGGGGTCCTGTCCAGGAAGGGGGGGCTTCCAGCAAAGTGAGGATCCAGTAGAGTCCCCCTCTGGAGTCCCAACGAGTCCGCTCGGTGAGGTGAAGCAGCAGAATGGCTGGTATGCTCATTGAACTCTTGGCTGCTCTCCACTGATCCTCAGACAGTTACACAAGTCATTTACTGCAACAAGTGAACATCCAGCACCGACCCAGGACCAGGACCCGGAGACTCCACAGCGACTCATCCAGAACACTATAAAAGTTCGTGATCCCCACCCCCCTGCCCCGGCTGGTGTGGCGGACCCGACACGCACCAACACCACCCACAACAACAACACAGTGTTTCCCAACTTTCAGGGAGTTTCGCTCGGCGAGCAAACGCGCACGCAGCGCCGAACCGGAGGACTTACCGACTCCGTACTTCTCCTTCTTCGTGGGGATCCAACGGGTCATGGCGGAGCAGAGCGCGGAACCGGATTCAACACATAAATAACTATATACAAAACGCTAAACGAGGACGGGCGGTGGACTCCTGCTCGTCCCGAAGTCTACAGTTCCGCCATCATGACTTGTGAACGGGGAGGTGGGGAAGGAGGAGGAGGAGGAGGAGCAGGAGGGCGCGCACGGCCGGGAGCAGGGAGGAGAGGACGAGGCGTGAACCAGCAGAACAACAAGCGGCACACTGAGTCCAATCAAGGAAGACCCGAAGGAGACAATCGATACCTGCAGCAGAACTTCACAGCAGAGCTCAGATCCAGTCCGGAACCGTCGTGCGTCAGGGACTCACTTCACTTCACCAGCTGCTGGCACGGTATTAAAGCAGCACTGTGCAGGAATCCAAGTCACAAGTTTAATGTTGACAGTGACGTCATGAGTGAATAAACTGAAGCTAGAGAGGTGGCAGGGTCCGCCACATGGAAACAAAGTAGAACAGGATGAAACTTTTTTTCTTTTTTTAAATGTCATGCCTGAACGAACTAAATAATCCAACTCTCTTTGTTTCTCATGACTGAATAAAACAAAACTGACCTTAAAGGAGAACGCAGCTTCATACGTTTGTTTACATGTGGCGGACCCTGCCACCTTCCTAGCTTCAAACAGAGTTCAGGGACCTTGTTTACCTCTGAGAACAGCTTGTTTATTCACTGATGGGAAAAAAAAACTATCATCACCTCATTAATATTGTAAATAATAAAATTCTGAGTTTGAATTTCTTCTCCAAAACCACGTACTGCCCCTTTAATTTAAAAAAAGCCACAATAGAATTACAGATTCTTGTTATCCTCACTTCTGGTTAACAAATGCAGTAAATGTTGAATTACTCTGCCAGAAACTACTTCCTGTTGCAGATTTAATGACCTTTAAATGGTTATTTCTGTTGTTTAAAGGGGCATTACGTACATTTGTAGAAGAAATTCCAACTCAGATTATTAATGAGGTGTTAATATAACCTTTTTTTCCATAAGTAGCGGTTGCTAACAAATGTCTTTACAGGCCCACATTAGTTACACACTGTTCTAACTCTGACTTTACAACTTGTACATTGATCAGTTTATAGGAAACCTGGATAGCAATTGTGCAGTCAGACTCTTAGTGGTGGAGACGTTTCAGTCATGTGACCGTGATGTCGTCTGTTTGTAGCCTAGCATTAGCTTCTTACTGCTACACAGTTAATTTACACACGTGTTGTTTAACTGTGACGATTATCTTGATGAACGAAACTTGCAGAACATGTTAGCATCACAGACTTGTTGTTTGTCACAGAGTGAGTAACCGGGTCATGATTTCTGGAAAGAGACACGGCTGTTCAGTTCTTTGAATGTATTTGGCGCTTCGAGCACCGCGAGCCGAGCGCCATCTGTAGTTTCAATATATTGGCGAGAAGGCCGACGTCTGTCACAGCTGATATCACAACAAAACAGTCCAGAGTCAAAAAAAAACGAAGATGTCATGTCATTAATCATTTTCCATCATCTGAACGTGGTCACAGTCACTTTGCACAGGAAGTCTTCGGGGTCCTGGAACCATTTTGGATCTTGAACCATGACGACATGTGTTTTCTTTTGGGGTCGTGACCCACCGTTACATTTCAGCCTCGGCTCTCCAAGGCGACAGCTTTGTTCTCCCCCTCGATCGAGGTTGGGTAAATGATGCTAGATAAGATTGACAAATATGTATTTGTGATTCTGGGGGTGAACTGTCCCTTTAAATGTAATTCCAACAGGGCTGGTGTTTCCCAAATGGCCTCTCTTCCCTCCTTCCCGCCCTGTAGAGTAATTTACAGCTGCTGGCAGAGATCTGCTCGTCCACTTAGCCTTTTGTTTGTCCATCATGTGTGTTTTTTTTCCTCCCGCTGCCTCCGGTCAGCCAACTGTTGCTGTCAATAACGTTCGAACATCCAGCGCTTTTGTTTGTCCCCTTTTGAAAGTGTGACGTCTATTGTGCTGCCTTTAAAACACAGCTTGTGGTGAATTAGCACCAACAGGGACGCGGTCTGATCGAAGGCTATTATTGGATCTTATTATGTGGAATCTATTGAACATATGGCAACTGCAGAACAGCATTGTGAGAAGCTGTTTACCCGCCAAAACTATATAATCAAGAGGAGATTAATTTAATAGCCCCTTTTCACAAAGTGAGAAGCGTTCATATGTGGAGTGTTTTCTTGTTTTTCAGACCGAGACGTACGTTTTTCCTTTCGGCTGTGAGGTTAACAAAAAGTCACACTGCTGAAGGAGTCAAACAAAACGACTGAGCTCATCCTGAGAGTGAAGTAGAGACGTTTCTTGCAGCTACACGTAGAATATCCACTCATAACTCCAGCTGTTACACATGATTATTCTGGTCTAATTCCGTCCGAGCTGCAGGTGCTGAGTATTTGAATTTACTGTAAATCTGCTCGTGCCCTTTTCACCGCTGACTCTCCTCATCCCTCCTGCTGCACATCAGCTCAAAGGAGTTAATAGTTCAAAAAAGTGAGAAAACAATGAAATCTGCAAAAAGGAATACAATATTGCCATCAACTGACTGCTTTGTGCTATTGCATACGGGAGAAACACCCTGATAAAACCTCCAGATCAGGTCACATTAAGTTCTGACGTGGTGTTTTAGATATCTGCTCCGATGCAGCTACGACTGAGAATCTTTAAGTTAATCTAATTCAGCTGGTGGTCGAGGTTAGTTCGCGTGCCTGTCCTGCATTAGTGAGTTAAATATCTCGACAAGCAAACAGGGTCGAAACTCTTGAGTTCATCTGGAGTTGAGGGCTCAGTAAGCGATGGGAGTCGACAGGCTGAGTCTTCACAGGGGATCTCATTTTCTCAATGAGATCATATCACGCGAAGCCTCCGACATCCAACCATTAAAAGTAAAGCAGCATCGTAGTGACGGTGATAAAAGATACATGCGGACGCGTGGGATTAAACTGGTTCACGTGAAGACGGACCGCTCTGGTGTTGTGGTGCGAGCTGGCTGTCGTTGGTTTAGATAAAGAAGAGATGAAGCTATTGTCTGGAAAGTAGGGAATCCTCTCCGTCCTGTTTGCTTTGCCTCGGGGCTTCTGAGCACGATGCCAAACAGGCTCATCGTGAATTAACATTCAGCGTGATAGACACTTGAAAGAATAATATCTTCCATCCACTTCCTCACAGCCTGGAGCCTCGGATCAGTTTGTGTGCTCGAGTGGACGTGTGTTTCAGAACATCGAGCATCCATATGCATGAACTGTGACCCGGTTTGACTCGGCTGACGTTAAAACCAAAGTCTGTGAGCTGTGATTTCTCTGATGTGATGCTTCAGAGACCTCTGAGTGGTCGGCCTCTAAACGCTGGTTGCAGCCCCCGCTGAGGCGCTCAAGTCCTGAGACAAAAGCAGACAAAAGGCCTAATGGATTTATGGGTCCGCTGCCAGGACCACATGACGCCACAGGCAAACTGGGCCTCAGCATCCACCTGGCTGCCTGGCAGCAGAATCAGGTAATCGTCCGGGCCTGCAGTGCTGTAAGCAGACAGGTCAATGCACAAGAGCTCAGCGTCCTGGGGCAGAATCTGATATGCAGTGTTGGTGCAGTCGTATCAGGACTTCTGTACTTTTACAGAATATATGTTTCCTCAGTGCTTCTGTCTCCATGGACACAGTGTGCAGTCGTCACGTGTCCGTGTTAATATCGACACCTGTGTGGACTTCAGTTTGTTTACTGCCTGTGATCCATTCTTCTTATTTGATAAAAGTACAGGCTGCACATGATCTATAAGAGGTAAACTAAAGGTTTGACTCACAGCTCAGTCTGAAGACAAACACAGACGACAGCAGCAAATGTGTAGCGTTAAAGGAACAGTCGGCAGAGAAAAAGTTCAAATGTTGTTCCTCGTGCTGACATGAAGTCAGGTGACGTTTGGTCGTCCACCAAACATTTCTGGAGCTTCACAGGAAGCAGACGAGGACTTTAAAGTGCTTGCTATCTTTTGAATGGTACCGTACAGCTCATCAGGCATAATCCAAGTCTTTGCAAACCCACAGAAGCCAAACTGATCTGAAGAGATGTTATTCTCACTCCCTTTTTAAGATAAAACCTTCACTGAAGCTGCTAAGCTAAAAGCGTTAGCGCACCTCGTCAGAAGTGGGTGCAAGAGCTCGAAAGTGTGTTGATGGCGTAAATAAATTCTTATCAAATCGATTTGAAACGTCTGAATTTCAAGAAACTTGGATTACATTTAAAGTTTGTTCTTTTCTGGTTGTTTCATAACTCAGTTGTTTAGCAGAAAGCTGCAACGCTGTTTTCTCAGCGGAGCTCCAGAAATGTGTCGTGGGCCGTTAAACTTCCGCCGACCTTCCATCGGCACAGGGACGAGTTGATAATGACTTTGAATTTTCATTTGATATGATCACGGTCCTCAGGTGAGTCAGGGTGAGCATAATATACCCACAAGTCGAACATCTCATTTCCAGGTTGTGATTCACGAGCGAGGATGTGGCCTGAGGCTCCTGCATTTGTCTCCATGTGACTCAGTGAAGCATCTTTGTGCCCCTGTAGCGGTACAAAAGGCCATCTGAAAACTGTAGCTGTGTACACCAGGAGAGAGCGAGCATCTATTTTTAGAGCCACATCTCTAAATGAAATAGGCTCTGTCTGCTGTCTTCCAGGCAAATGTGAAGGCTCATTCAGCAGAGCCTTTTTAATTAGGTGATTCTCCGGGATCAGCAGAGGGAGCCACAGCTCTTATCTGAGACGTCCTTTTCTTTGTGGAGACAAAAGTGTGGCTGTGCGACAACCAAACAGACAGACTGCAGCGTGACCACCCTCGCTGTCTGGACCGCAGCCGAGCTGTCTGAGCAGAGCGAGCATATCCACCTCAAACCTGAAGAAAAAACACATAATCAGGACGCGAAAGGAGGAGAAGGTGAATCATCTTCTTTCCAAACACATGGACAACATTTCCCTCCAGTATTCATTACGAGACTGAATGTAAAAGGTTTTTTTTTTGGTCGCATTCTGGTGCAGTGTTTCACTTCAGCATCAATGTGGTTGTCAAGGTTATCACGCGGGCCGGAGCACAGAACCACGTAACAACCAGCGGTGCCGCGCAGTGAAGAACAGAATGTGGCTGTATCCTCTGTCCTCATGTCTCTGTTGTGATGGAGAGCTGCTGTTCTTTTCTGTATGTAGACAATCATTCATTGATTCATGACTCAAGACAGACTTTACACAGTGTGCTGTAAGAGTTGAAGGTCAGCCGGGCCGATTGGTTCTTTTTCCTCCCCAACACTTGTAAAATGAGTGTGAGAGAAAAGTCGCCTCTTCTTAAGGAAATGTAAGAAAGCTACAGTCCCGTTCCAAGTTTTTGTCAGCTTTGAAAGCGGAGCAACAAAAAGCATCCTGGAAAACATCTCAGACTGGAACGGCTTGTTTGCAACACAATCGCCAGAACAAATGTGATTGAACGTTTCTGCAAACCAGAGATATGCTGAAACTTTATATTTCCTTATGTTGCAACTTGTTTTATGTTGGGACGGCGCTGTGCTTTTGTTTTGTTATAGGTTCAGGCACACAAACCTCTTGGTTGGAGTTTTGAAAACATTGTTTAGACTTAAAATACTTCCTTTGGTCACAACAACCGATGGAAATCATCCAGAGTTTTTTTTTTTAAATATCCAGTGGTTTCGTACTTCCCGTCTCTAACTTCTCCACCACCTCTTCCAATAAAAGTCAGGTCATTAACATGTATTGTGACATGTATTAGAAATGTCACATACTGTTGTGAACCTATCAGTAGTTTGCAGTCTCTAAGTTTCTCTAAGCAACATGCAGGATATTCATGACGGGATGTGGAGGATGAGTCTCAGCCTGAGAACAGAAGCTGCTCTGTAGTCTGGTGGTCTGGCAGGAAGTCTCTACAGCAGGTGATGTAATCCACCCAGAACATCACTGGTGCCCTTCTGCAGAGCGTCAGTGACACCGCTGAGCCCGCTGAGCCAACGTGATCGTGATTTCGGGGGTATTTGAATAAAACTAATATGATTTGATTTGCAGTGAGACGTCTGCACGGAGCCCGAAGGATACTGAGAGACACCCGGCCACAGTCTGCTCACCCTGCTGCCAGACGGCCGGAGATCCAGACCGTCAGACCACAGAACAGGCTGTGAGAACTCATCCATGAAGAGCTCTTCTCTCATCCAGTAACTGATGATTATTTATCAATTACTATGTCTATTCTTTTGTTATTTTGTGTGCATGCAGCTCCAGGAACAAAGATTTCAGAGCCTGGTAACAGAATAAAACGTTGTCAGTTTATGTTTCTGCAAACCAGTGATGCGTTCACATTTACATGTTTACACTCTTGCTTTCATATCGGGAGGTGGAGAGATCTCAGTTAGCTCTGACCAAGAGCAGCACTGTCACAAGATCAAGTAGAAAATTAAACTTAAAGAAATGTAAAGTCTCAACACATCCGTGGTTTGCAGAAACGTCCGCTCACAACATTTATTGTGGTGATTGTGTTGAGATGTAATGACACAGTCTTATACTGCATGAAGTTTCCTGTAGTGCTGTAACAATCTGAATGTAGATGTCAAACACACAAACTAGATATCTCTATTCTGGGTTACTGTACTGGTGCTTATTCCTCTGTCTTCTTTCACAGGAAACCATCTGCTGCCGATGTCTCGCGCTGCATCTTCAGCTCTTTGTTTTTCATCAAAGGATGGAGCGTTTGGGAGGTCTCGGCGGGCCTCGCTGATGGTTCTCTCTCCTTCTGACACAGTGTAGGCCCACAACAGGGAGAGGGAGGTATAAGATTTATATCCCGGTCTGTTCCCGTCCCGAATGTGACGGATGAAATAAAGGATGAAACTCAATATCTGAGCGATGAAATGTGGTAAAAATAATACAGCTTTGCTTTGATGTGCCACCTTTACAGGGGATCTGTGTCCCATCATGCCCTGAGATGCACACACACAGTGTTCACACACACACATAGTGTTCACACACACACAGACACACAGACACACAGACACACACACACACACACACACACACACACACACGCACACACAGCCTTGAAGCCTCCTGTAGCTGTGTGCAACAAGATGGATGATACACATGAGCACCATGAGGAGGTTTCATATATATCCTGCTGTGGTTTACTGTAACTATCGAGAGGAGCTCAATCACGACTTAATCATCCTGTCTGCAAGGTGGTAAGTGCATTAAAGGAACAGTTCACCAAAAGTGATATACTTTACTTTTTCCATGTAGTCCACAAAACATTTCTGGAGCTTCACAGCAGAGTTGAGCTGCAGCTTTCTGCTAAACAACTGAAGCAGCTGCAGACGAAGCCTCTGCTGTGAAACTCCAGAACGTCTTGTCCAAATATCTTTCCTTTTCTGCGAACTGTTCCTTTAAGATCCAGCCAATACTACATCGTGACCGTCCCTTTGATCAATAATAAAACATTAACAGTATTGCTGTGTCTTTGAGTGCTCAAAGGTGTGTCTGAGCGAGGCCAAATCCATTGCAAAGTGTAATTTAGGATGATTAAACTGAGTGCTCCTCTGGAATGGCTCCTTCTGTGGCGACGGAGAGCAACAGAAGGAGGAGGGTGGTGCAGTTTAGCTCGGGGCGGAGGTAAAGCGAGGACAAGGAGGATGGAGAGGGAGAGGAGAAGGAGGCTGAATAAAGACACACACAAGACGTGCTCGTACGTGAAGCGCGCGCAAAAAGTGTCATTATGTGAATACTTAATTAAAGGTTGATGCAATATTTCAAAGTGTGTTTCAGAAACATCAAACGGATCCTCACGCGCAGCATCCACTCCCGTGTGTGTTTGTGTATCTGAGATATGACGTGTGTGTGTGTGTGTGTGTGCAGGGTTCATCTGTGTGATTGGGATTGCATCTCTGCTGATGCCTCGAGGACGCCTCTGGACTCTGAGCCTCTTTACAGGGTAAATAACAGCCCGTCCTCTGTCAAGGTTTAGTGCAGTGAGTCTTTTCCCCTCTCTCTCTCTCTCTCTCTCTGATTCCTCCTTAATCTCTCTCTCTCTTTCTCCCCAGTGAAATAATGAAATTGCTCTTCCTCTTCCTCGCTCTCTGTTGCCGTCCTGCGTGATTTGACACTTGGCCAGGTTCTTTGGTGCAGCAGACTGGCTGAGTCATAAAGGTTTCAGTGCACCCTGATTTATGGACAGTGATGTGGACGAGGGTGAGGCAGCAGGAAAAACACCAGCGTCAGCTCGCTGATCACACACGCTGGACAGAGACGACCTGCTGACTTCAGATAAAGACAGAAACGCTACTGTAACTCATTTCTTCTACACCAAACTTCTGGTGTTCTTTACTGGCCATCATGTAGAAAACGTGAGGTTTATACTGATGGACGTGATGGTTTTTTAGCAGATTTTTCTTGTTCGCTGTACTTAATTGTGGTGTGATTTATCAATAAGAGCTGTTTGGCAGCTTTTTCCATTAACATCCTGGTGAGAAAAGAACATTTTTGTTTTTATCTCTGAGTGAAAATGGAGCCTCGGCCGATTAGCAAGTAAAAACTATATCTATCCTGCCTGAGTCACAGAGTTTGGACATGAAATATGTTTTTCTGCTAATGTGTTTATTCATGCTCAGTGTGATTGACAGTCATTAGAACAGTTCCAAGTAGACGTGAAAAAGCCAGACGGCAGCTCCAGGTTGACAAGGCTTTATTCAGGATCAACGCAGCACATTTAAAGAATTATTTAAAGCACTCAGTGAGGACTTAGTAAGGCATTTCAAACTGGGTTATTTCACGCACAGACAGTTGTTCAGGCATGTTTCGGTGACAGTAAAGCACAAAGGTGTTTGCAAACAAATCTCCACAAAGCAGAATTTCTACCTCCGACACTTGTCACATCCTGTCTTCATCAATTTATTGATTAGCTGTTTGTTTTCTTTGCTGGTAGAGTGAGCGTACATGCTGTGAGTCACTCAGACGATTTATTCACCGACATGTTGTCTTCTGATTTCAAGAGCTTTTCGTTTGGTTTGAATGTGACAAACATCTCTGAGAGCACCAGAGAAGACATCCGTCAGCTGCAGAGCTAGCAGGTTATTTTTAAAGCACTCAGGTTTAAACTTTCTTATCTGTCGTTTTTTCGTCTTTCTCTTTCGCCTCCTCCTCTTCTTCTTTGTCAGGTTCTCCGTCCCCCTTCTCGCCCTCTTCATCACCCTCGTCCTCTTTCTTCTCAGCATCCTCCTCTGCTTGAGCCTCTCCCTCCTCTCCTCCGTCCCCCTCGTCTTCTTTCTCTCCGTCCTCTGCATCACCTTCTTCATGTGAGGATGGAGAAGAGTTAGAATGAGTTTACCACCACACACAAACCATTTCAACATATTTACCACACTGACCTTCTCCTTCTGCCTCTCCCTCTTCTTTTTCCTCCTCCTTTTCTTCCGCCTCAGCCTCCTCTTCCTCCCCCTCTTCTCCCTGATCCTCCTCTGCCTCGGCCTCCTCTTCTTCTCCCTGCTCCTCTTCCTCCTTCTCTTCCTCTTCGACCTGCTCCTCCTCCTCCTCCTCCTCTTTAGGAGGGCTGGCCTCCGCCTGCTGTGCTTTGCTTGCGGATATTGTCTCCTCTGTGGAGAGTGATGAAGTGTACAGGCGGCTGCTCAGCAGGTACGGAGCTGCAGAGCTCAGCGGAGACTGGAAGGAGAACTGTGATCTTCCGTAGGACGGAGCAGCGTACATGAAAGATGCCGGTCCTGCCACATTCAGGCGATTCTCCTCTCCTTCCAGGAGTTTCCTAACAGAATAAGACACATATCGCAAAAGAAAAGAGATGCTCAGTTTTGGTGGCAATCATTTAAATCACACAGTTTTACAAAACACTCACCTGTAGGCTGCGATTTCAATATCCAAGGCCATCTTCACATTCAAGAGGTCCTGATAATCTTTCAGGTAACGAGCCATGTCGTTCTTGTTTGCTCTCAGCTCGTCCTCCAGCTGACCGATTGTATCCTGCAGGCAGAAGATACATGAACATGTTAGTGGCTCAGAACTGACAGCTTATCTGTGGAGTCATTGCATGTGAACAAACTGGCAGTCAGACTTCTCTTAATTGCCAAAAACGAAATAGTGAAATTATTTCATCATACAAAGTACATTGAGAGGTTTGCGGCCTGTTCCTCACCTGCAGTGCAGAGATCTCAGCGCTCTGCTTCTCCTCCACGTCCTGCAGTTGGTTCTCCAGGGCGTGATTCATCTGGCGGCAGGCGTCGATCTCCAGCGTCTTGGACTTGAGGAGCCGGCGGTAATCTCCAGCCTCATCTTTGGCAGAACGTGCACTATCTGTGTTGCGAGTGGCGCCGACTGTCATCACATTCATCTTGCTGCAGAACCAGTCTTCGGCCGCTTGAAGGTTTTGTTGCGCCAGCTTCTCGTACTGGACTCGGATGTCACGGAGAGCAGCAGACAGGTCGGGCTTGGTGATCTCCATCTCCACTGACACATCGGCGCTGTACTGTATTTGGGCCTGCAGCTCTGCGATCTCACTCTCACAGAGGCGCTTCAGGAAGGCCAGCTCATCCAGCAGGGTCCCGACTCTTTTCTCCAGCTCAGCCTGGCCCAGTTCAGCCTCGTCGGCTTCCTTCCTGGCATCCATGAGCCGGCCTTCTGCTTCCTCTCTGCCGAGCACTTCATCCTCATAGCGCTTCTGCATGTTCCTGAACACATTTTCGATCTCATCCCTGTGGTCCTGGGCTGCCTGCTTCTCATGGCGGGCCTCTTCTACGGCGGCACGGAGCTGACGGATCTCATGCTCGTACAGGGCCCGGATGTTGGATGGCTCTGTCTGCCTCTGCCTGAGCAGCAGGAGTTCAGTCTCCAGCAGCTTGTTCTGCTGCTCCAGCTCATGGACCCTCTCGATGAAGCTTGCAAAGCGATCATTCAGGTCCTGCAGCTCGGCCTTCTCCTGGGTCCTGATGGATTTAAACTCGGAGCTGACCTGGGCTGCTTGGTCCAGGCGAAGCTCAGTGGCAGCTGCAGACACCGGAGCAGAGAGCACGGAGGAGTAGCTGGAAACAGCTCGGGCGTGTGTGGGATAACTTCTGCGTGAAGATGCATAAGAAGTTATTGGAGCAGAATGGGTTGAGTAAGCAGACCTCGATCCTATTCCTCCACCTGCTCCATATCCTACATTGCGCACGACTACTCTCCTCTTGTAGGAAGAAGGGAAGTAAGGGTCAAAGCCGATGGAAGTCATGGCTCTGAGAGACGGGCTGCACTACGTCTAGGAATGTAGCTGGGCTGACTGCACTGAGAATCTGCATTACCCCGGCTTTTATACACCCAGTAATGACTATGACGCAAGCAATTTTTTTTTGCCGGCATGCTGACAGAAGGAATTGATAATAGTGCCAGCCAGCCAGCTTCAGCCAAGGCTGAGATGGGAAGGGAGTGGGGGGGTGGAGGAGGCGGGGATAAGCAGTGGAGCAACCAGGGACTGCAACAGACAGGGTCACTGAGGACAAAAACAGTATACTGTTACTCCTAAAAACTGCAGAAGTTGTTACAATTTGCCAACATAAATCCTGAGTAAGACATAATGTGTCTGCCTTGTAGCTGTGCAAACTCCTGAAAAGCTGCCCGATGGCAGAGAGGAGGAGAAACAGCATCCTTTTGTAAAAGATGACACAGCTTTGCACTGTTTTGTCTCATCTGTCTGCTGAGTTACAGAGAATATTAATGACAATATTACTATGATCCATGAAAGGAAAGCAAATCGTCTGAAGATCAAAGTGTTCTGAAGATCCTGTGATTAAAAAAAATACCACATCAGTCTGAGAGAAAAACATTTCACACCATTAGAAAATGAAGGTTTGCCCTCTAGTGGTTGTCTGTTTACCATGCAGGCTGAACGTAACACATGCTGAGTGTAAATGTCTGAGACACATTACACTGATATAACATAATTATCTGGCATGAGAAATTATTTAGACGGTTCCTTCCATGTTATTCCCTAATCTGTTCTGCATAGAGTGCATATTTTATAGAGCTCATGCCTCAGAGAGATGTCAAACTGGGTAAATAGTGTAGGCTAAGGACACGCACTGACATGATATAAATAATTAATTGAATAAATAAAGATGACTGCTATAAATATAAATGAAGACGACTGTTATTAAGGTGCAAGTAAAGGAAAGTGAAACCTGTGCTTTCCCAATTTTCACTACATTTTGTGGAAAAGTGGATTTTCACAATTTAAAACAATATCCCCAAATGAATATATGCTATTATCTTCACTTTAAAGTAAGTTTTAACACAATTTAAACGCTTTTTCAAACTTATTTTCAGAGCTGTCACGTACAAGTGTGAACAAAATGACGTAAAATTGCTTATTCTGTCTAAATATTTCAAGTAATTACGTTAATATCACTTATTTTAGTATAATTAGCAACATAAAAGTGTTTACCAGTGACATAAATTCCATTTTAGTTCTGTGCGTGATGACGTAAGGTATCGTCTAATATGCTAATATCTGATTGGTCACATGAATACACCCTCAGCGTATTGACCAATGAGCGTCGACTTTACTAATTGGCGGGTAGCAAATGTCCTGCTGTGACGCAACCGGCCACATCGCTAACAACAACAAAGGATGGAGAATAAATGAAGTTTGAAACTTGCTTCGAGCTTCGTGTTCACTCATGACCGCGGTGTTTTTCTTACACTTTGCTGCCTCGTTTATTTTAACAGCAGCGTTACAAGTGCAGTTAAAGCGGAAATGAACGGTAGGACGTCCGAGTTTGCGAGTGATGGTCACCCGGTGAAACACAAGCTAGCGTTAGCCTAAATAATGTCTGCTAATGTTAGCTAGCCGAGAGCTGTAAAGTGACTTATCGAGCCCGTTGGGATGATATTATAACCACCTGCTGTGGTTCTGGTTGTTTGAAAGTGTAGCCAGGGGAAAACTGCATCGATACCCAAATGCAAGGCTAAGCTAACCAAGCTAAGTTTTGGATGGCATTTTGTGAAAGGTTAGCTAATCGATCTCAACGTCCTCTCAATTAGCAAGTGTGCAAAAATGATTACGTGACTTCACCGGTTTGCCTTGCTTTTCTCTTTAGGGTACAGTTAGCTCACATATACACTCAACGTGACACTAATTACATTCAGAAAAGAGGTTTTTGAACACTGAGAAGTTGGCTGTAAAACGTGCCACAACAGGGTTTTGTCTAAATGTTTGTTTATTTATCTAGATCCTCTTTAACACTGGAAACCGTGAAGGCGGCCAGGCTGCTTTCTACGTATCAAAATGGTAAGGCTTCCAAAAACGTGCTGTTTTGTATAAATGCACCTTGTGATCGTGCAGATTATTCCTGGGTTGTGAATCTGCTTGCTGAAGGAGTTTGTCTCCTTTCCTGTGCTGCTGTTTACAGATCCGCATAGCGGCACTGAATGCTGCTTCGACAGCTGCAGATGAGTCTCAAGATCCACTGCGAAGTAGCAAGAGTCAGACCAAAGAGGCTCAGGTACAGCCCAGATGAATCAGCAGTATCGGACCTGTCTGCTAATGTGGATCTAAACAGTTTTTTCTTTCTTTTTTTACCTCTGTCCACAGGAAGCTGAGGCATTTGCTTTGTATCACAAAGCTTTAGATCTGCAGAAACATGACAAGTTTGAGGAGTCTGCCAAAGCTTATCATGAGCTTCTCAGAACTCCTCTGCTCAAAGAGGTAAAATATCTAACTGCATACTGTCCACTCAAAATATTAATGTGGTGCTGTGTGTCTGGGATGTGACACCTGCTCAGTAATCTCAAATATCCGCCCCAACACACCTCATTTAGTCAGTGAGGATGATCACTTCTTAATTCTGCATGATATCAAGAAATCGATATCAAAACTCTGTGTTTGGTGTCACGTTTAATGTATCCTCTAATATTTTAGGCAATGCCCTCAGACGACCAGAGAGTTGGTCTCAAGCATCCCGGACTGATGTTGAAATATTCTACTTTTAAAAACTTGGCGAGTATGTCTGCAACTCGGGACGACCTGGAGACCGCTATGGAGTTTTATTTGGAGGTAAAACTATTTTTAAAAAGTCCCAGTTTTCTTCACTGTGCGTGACTGAATATCTTGCACATAAATGAACGCTGTGGTGAGTGACATGTCGTATTTTCTGCTCTCTTCTTTTCTCAGGCAGTTATGTTGGACTCCACTGATGTAAACATGTGGTTCAAAATCGGTCAGGTGGCTGTGCGACTCATGCGCATTCCTCTGGCTCGACATGCCTTTGAGGAGGGACTGAACTGTAACCCAGACCACTGGCCCTGTCTGGACAACCTCATCACTATTCTCTACACACTTAGTGACTACACCTGTAAGTGATGCATCATCGTAAGCTCTTTTCCTCTCATCAGGAGCTCAAGTATAGAAAGAAAAAAGTAACTGTCGTCTGCTCACTTTTCTAGGCTGTTTGTACTTTATCGCCAAAGCCCTGGAGAGGGATCATTGTTACACTAAAGGCCTCGTGCTGAAGGAGAAGATCTTTGAGGAGCAGCCCTGTCTGAAGAGGGACACCATGCAGATGTTCTTGAAATGGTGAAGCCACCTCACTTTTAAATCCTCCATTTCATGAAGATGGCGAATTGTCGGTTAACTTATAGTGAAGAAAATCTGTATTGTGCATCCCCAGCAGCTCTGTCCTTTCACATCACTGACGAGCCTCTCTGCTGTGCTGTGTGTCATTTGCAGTGATATGTCCATCCACTATGTGGAAGTGGAGAAAGAGGAACGTGACTCCATCATGGAAGAGGCGCTGGACATGCGGAAGCGCAGGCAGGCTCTTTCCCACCGTGAACCAACACCTGACCTTGTCCTGGTTCAGCCCATCCGCTGCCTGTCGTGAGTCTCTGTCAAATGTTTGGTTTTTCCTGTCTGCATGCTGGTTGACAGTTACCTGATTGTTGTCATGTGTAGTTTTTGTATTTGCTGTGAATCAGTGACGTTTCCTTTTTTAAAGACCGTTATTTTAAGCTAACATTCTGTTTGTGTATCCCAGATGGAAGCACGTTGGTGAAAGCCTTCTTGCAATGTACCGACATCAGACCACATGTGAGCCCCCTCGGCCAAGTCTTGGGCGCAGAATCGACTTGTCAGAGTACCGCGACCGAAACTTCCTCCAGAACCTCCCCCAGCCCAGCAGCCCTGTGAGTATGGGCCAGACCACCGTGCTGAGCAGCAGCCCCAGCTCATCCCTGCCACCGGTGGTCCTCCCTGAGCCAGCAGTTCTACCCCAACCCAGCATTCAACCTCAGATTACCCCCAGCCACACCACCGTGGAGGTCACCACCTCTGCTCCCCCTGTTGGTTAGTTATTCGTCCAGAAAAATGTATTTTTCACCTGCCATCATATGATGTCAAAGAATTATTTGCTTTCTTAACGGCAGTTCATGTAATATTGTCTGATATTTAATGTCATTGTTCACAGTTACAGCATTGGAAGTGTCTCTGACTGATAAAGTTAAAAAAGCTCCAAAGAGGAAACGTGCGGTGGAAGATAGCGGAGAGACGGCCAAGCGACGCTCGGCACGTGTGCGAAACACAAAATGCAAGAAGGAAGAGAAGATAGATTTTCAGGAGCTGCTTTTTAAATACCTTCCTTCTCGGTATGTCACTCTAAAACTTGGCATACAATAAATGACTATGTACATTGTTGTAGTTCTGTTGATTTTAAAAACTCTGTCTGGTTTGTCTCAGGTTAAAGAAGTTTGATCCTGATAATGATGACGAGAGTCTGAGTAACATGGAGACGCAGTGTGATGGGAAAGAGGACATGCAGACTCTGCATGGCAGCTGCTTGCCTGTTGACTCAGTTGAATACATGGAATCTGGTATGTAGTTTATGGTGGATATGTTCTTACAAATACACTGTTGTGCCTTGTTGCTGTTTTGTCATGCTAACTAGTTGTTCCCTTCTGTAGAGCAACAGGATGTCCACAATTTCCTGCTAAACAATATGACCAATGGAGGGATACTGGACCTGCTGATGCGCTATCTGAAGGCAGTGGGTCAGAAGTTCCTGGAGGAGTGGCCTCGGGGGCTGGCTGCCGTGGTGCTGGAGGTCCATCAGACCTGGAGGAAGCACAGCAGCGGTCTTCCTAATCCTCTGCTTCGGGACTGCAGCAACCAACACATCCGGGTAAACAAAAGGAAAACTGCTTCGTTTTATTAACGGAGACACACGACAGAAAATATCAGTCACTGCACTTCGTGAAGAATTCCTCAAGTATTCCAAGAGGTTTACTGTGGTGGGAAATTAAATGTCAAATCTTAATTAGCTACATAATGAAGTATCTTAGGATGTCTTCACATACAGTCATTATTGAAGGAAACAAACTCAGTCCTTTTAAAGTGGACCGACAGAAAAGGGACTTTTTGTGGTCACATTATTAGTTAATTGAACGACTCTGTTCTGTTTCTGGTCTTTAGCACTGACGGGCCCTCAGTTATCCTTCTGTTTACATTCTATATCCTTTGAGACTGCTTTGCCATCTTGTTCCAAATAAAAAGTACGAATCAAGCAGAGGATCCTCCACTACTGACGTCCTTTGGCTTTTTTAGCGAATCGGTTTTGTAAGAACAGATATTTGGAGGGAAGCCTTAGTGTTTTGTGTTTTGTCAACAGTTTGTTTTATGTTTTCTTTGCTCCACATCTGGAGAATTGCAATAGTTTCTTCCTCAGACCAAAAAACTCTTCGTTCACAAGCCTTGCTAGCTGAGTCCATCAGGCTGTGTTTGTTTTTTCAGGCAGCCTCGTGTTGTCTATGGCAAGTTAAGAGGTCTGAAATAGTTGCCAAAGGGCGAGGTCAACCTGAAGGGATTTGTGTTAATAGTCCACAGTTTGGGTGAACTGGTCTCTAACCAGCCTCTGTTTTATTTATTTCAGAAGGGTCTGAGTAAATACATTTATGCAAAGAATGTTGCTTAATCAATCTGAAGATGTTTGGCGGGCTGAACAGCTCATTAAAGACTTTTTTTTTTGTGATAAAATGAGAACATTGGTGTTGTCCCAAACACTTCTGACATGTCTAGACTCACTCTGGATCCAGTTTTGGGAACATCTGCAGACTTTGGGGTCAAATAAACATTTTACTTAAATTGAAATAAGGAATGTAACTATAGTTATTCATCAGAATGAGGCTGATTTTCTCTAATACATGTTTGTTTCTGCTACGTTTACAGGACATGTTGGCAATGAGCTTGGCGTGTATGGAGCTGCAGTTGGAGCAGTGGTCACACAACAAAGGGAAGATGGGTAAGTACCAGTGAGCTAACCTTCTTCATTTCTGCATTTTAACCTAACGTGGTTTATTGTCACATCTCAAGCAGTACTGAACAAATGTTAACCAAACCTTTAAGTAGATGAATGTCCTAAAGAGGGCGCTGTAGTTATAGTTCCAAACATGGAGACATGCAGGTTTTGTGTTTCATTTTGGAAAGTAATTTGTAGGGAATCACATGTTTACACTTGGCTTGGTATATATTTTTTTTTCCCTGTCTAGGGCCTCTAAGAAGAAGCAGCATCGGTCCTGGCAGTGAAGCCGCTGACTCAGAGTCTCCTGAGCAGCACTTCCAGGGTGATTTGTTGTTACTGGCCTTAGGTTCCTCTCAGAAGGACCTTTTCGAGGATGGCTGGCTGGATGTCATGGTGCGAGTCTACTGGCTCAAAGCAAGATTCCTGGCTCTGCAGGTAAAGATGTAGTTTATTTTGTTTTATTTGACTTGTGACTACAGCTCGGGCAGATGTGACTTTATTTCTTGTCCTCTGTCAGGGAGACATGGAGTTGGCTCTGGAGAGCTACGATGTCTGTATTGGCCTTCTGCAGAGCAAACCAAAGACCCCAGAAGGGAAACATTACACCATAAACCTGCCTAATCTGCGTGTAGATGCAGCAATCTCTGTGGAGGAGGTTAGTGCTGATTGATTCTTACATTTTTCAGCACAATAGTAATCTATTTTTAAAAAACCCAACTGTGAACAAGGCCCTCTCAGAGTTTCTAATTGTTTTGTCTGAGCATTTCTCTTGGCTTTCATCTATCCCCATGGACAGATTGACAAGAGGCTGAAGTCTCTGGAGCGTTGTCAGTCTCTGGAGGAGATCCAGCGTCTCTTTGAGTCTGCAGACTTTGAGTCTGTTGTGCGTCTGCTGCAGCCCACTCTTAATTACGGCGGCAGGAGCAAACCTCTTGAATTTGTGAGCTCAGTACCAGAGCGGCCTGCTCAGCTGATGCTTCTGCAGGTTAGATATGCTACAAAAGTATAGATTAAATGTACATAAATATCATTCTGAATGCATGTGATGACACCTATGAATTGTAACTCTCTGGTGCAGAACTCGCTGTTGAAGATGGAGGACTACCAGCAGTGTTTGGAGTGCAGCGAGCTGGCGCTGAATGAAGCCCTGCAGCAGCTCAACTCTGCTTCAAACAGCAACTCTCCCCCGAGTAAGGAGGAGTGGGTCAGCACCATTGGAAAGTTGCTGGATGGCACCGAGGTCTGCTTCACCAAAGAGTCTAAGCTTCTAAGCAAAGTCCCTCAGTTCTCTAGTATGGCTCGACTGGCAAACAACCTCATTCAGGTGAGAAGAGAACTAAAGGCAGCGCTGGTTTACGCAAAGAAACAGTTTGTAAGATGTGACCAGAATTGTACGTTCAGTACGTATCTGTTTAACTCCAAGGTTGCAGTGGAAATCTACCCCCTTTAGCTAATAGGGCCACTTAACTCCTGCTAACGGCAGCTAGACGCTCCAGCAGAAAGTATAGTGAGCACCAGTAAGCTGTAGTTTCTGGTGCTGCCTTTTTTTAAAATGCTGTCCACTTCTAACAAATTACACCTTTTCTTAAAGTGACACTGTAATAACGCACTGATGGGATTTTGATGAATTGTGCGGTCGCTGTTGTGTTTTTCAGCTGATTGATCTGAGCATGAGCGTTTCCGACGATCCCAAGGAGCCTTATTTCTTCTCCGTTCTGCCTTGGATCATCCTGTATCGTGTTATCAAACACGAGGAGGCTGCTTTCGACTGCATGCTCCGACAGCATATGTCTGTCGGGGATGATGAAGGTTTGTTGACTTCTTGTTTTCATGCCTCCAGTTTCCCCTTGGTGTTCGTGCCACGGCAGTTTTTACACTGAGTGACCCTGTCAAGTCTCGCTTTCAGATGACTCAGACACTCCCATGCTGCCCTCCTCACTGATGCTGCTGAACACAGCGCATGAGTATCTTGGTCGTCGCTCCTTGTGCTGCAACTCAGAAGGTTCATTCCTCAAATTCTATGTAAGTTTACAAATACTAACGTACCGCGTGCATATATGCCTTTTTATAATCTGTATGACTGCTTATTTCTTTAATTTTATGGACTGTTTGACAGAGCTTTATTCTCATGTTTGCTGTAGGTTAAAGTTTTGGAAAAAGAGCTTGCAGCCTCTTCCAAAACTACCTCTCATCCCTATAAAGAGGAGCTGGAGATGGCTTTGGAACAGTGTTTCTTCTGCCTGTACGGCTACCCGAGTAAGAAGAGCAAGTCCCGCTACCTTGAGGACCACTCGTCTCCACAGGTCAGAAGATTTGAATTGCAGAGTACAAAAGTCAAACTTAATCAGCGTGTAACCAATATATTATAGTGTATTATGCATTATATCGAAAATATATAACAAAAGACCCAAACTGTGCCTGAGCTGATATTTAGTTAATAGCTAAATGGTGTTGAAGAGGCGGTGAACAGTGAGGGGGCTGTGAAACAGCCTCAAGGCTTTGAGTAATTGGTATCATTTCTCACCTGTATTGGGAAACTTGCATAAATAGTGTTTGACGGAGAGCAGAATGCCGGTGACGCAAATGTAGCGCCCTCATCGACCCTCACAGCACACAGGAAGTCAGCTTTCACCGTTAATGTTGTTTGTCAGCATGCCGGGTACACATGTTAGTGTCATTAAAATAAATGGAGGCTGTGAAACGCCATTAATGGCGTTAATTCACTGAGCGAGACATGCGAACGCGGTTTGATCGAACACAAACAACATACCTGTGCAGCCAGATCTGCAGCAGCTTATTCGCTGTTGTTTAGTTTCTTTCAATCTCAATGTTTTTGTAGTCAAGAGACAAAAATATAATGGAATCAAGAGTTTTTTTGTCCCTGTGTTTACCTGGAGATTATGCTCACTCATTTGACATGTGACAATTAAATCTGTATATTTGTGTTGCCCTCTTGGTCACTTTAAACCTCAGTGAGGATTTCACCTTGTTGAATCCAGTATTTATATTTATATAACTCTAGTATTATTGTGAGAATTAAGCCAGTAGAGTGACTCATGGCTCTGGAAAGCGATGTGGAAACTGCCCCCTCGCTCATATTTTTGTAATGCCCATGTCGAGCCACCAGGTGGGTGTCATTCCCACAACTGTGAATCAGTGCATTAAGGTGACTGGCATTAATACTACAGTGTCAGTGAAGCTCCCCCAGGAGAGCGTGATGGGACTAAATTGCTCTGGCGCAGTGTGTTAAACTCCAACACAGAGTTCTGACACTGATGTTTCCCGTGTAATGAATCTGCTCTGCAGGTGGAGCTGCTGTGGTCGGATGCCCACTTCATGTTCCAGTACTTCAAACCAAAGTCGCTGCCCGAGTTTGACAGCTACAAGACGAGCACGGTGTCTGCGGAGTTGGCCAACTTGCTGAGGAGGTTTGCTGGCATCGCCCCCACGAGTGACACCCCCATCCTCACCATGGATGAAGTGGCGGCCTACATCGAGGGCTTGACAGAAAAGGTCAGTCGGTGGGCGCACGCTGAATGTGAGCAACACCAGTGAGTCAGATATGCTAAACGCTCTCAAGTTTGAAGTCTTCATAACCTAATAAGATATGCAAGCTGAGACTCTCCCGATTATTAAAGAGATGTTAATTTCTGATCTCTTGAAGGCTCCGTGTCCTCCTGAGGGCAGCACGCCGGCTCCACCGATCGTTGATGAGATCTACTACCTGCTGGCTGATTATCACTTCAAGAACAAGGAGCAGTCCAAAGCCATCAAGTTCTATATGCACGACATATGTGTTTGTCCCAACAGGTAGCTCATCTCTCTGCGCTTCTGCTGCACTTAACCAAACTTAATCTAAGGTCATTCTATTGCAACTCACCCAGAACTTTTACCAGTTCATGTCAAAAACTCTTTTTTAATATCCTTTACTCCAAATACTTCAGTTATTGATTGTTTTTAAGTTCAGCCCCCTGAGATAAGTGTAATTTATTTTTGTGATTGTTGCTTATTTTTCACAGGATTGGGTTGAAAATGTTTGTCTGGTCCGATACAATACGGATTATTAGTAATGAAGGAGACAAATATCTGACATTCTAGAACCAAAACACAAATCTTTGAGTCAAAATGTAGAATAGCTGGTGAAGGATTCTAACTATTTTTAGTGTGATTTTCTGTGTTTTAAATGTTCTGATACTTTATACTTTTGCTCTGCTACCTTTTATGAGATAACTTTTAGTTGGTAGTAACTTTGATTGGCTGTTAGTTTCATATTATTCACTCATGTCAAAAGTATCAGCAGTCAGACACAAAAAACACAGATTACGATAATTGGAATAATGCTGAATATTGGCGTTATTTAGACTTAAGATTTTCCCAAGAAGGATAATTGTAAGTATATAAACTTATTTTACACTCTCTGTACTTTTTCATTTAGTGTTGTTTATTTAATTGTAGATATTTATTAGTGAAAATAAGCAGTTGAGGCTGAGAATATACTGTAGATACAAAGAATTGCAGTAATTATGAAATTTATCTCAAAGGGCCAAATTTAAAATGTTGGCAGCTCTTTCTATAGGATTTTACAAGGTCACGGAAATTTTTTTTCAAGAAAATCCTTAATGAATTGAGAGGGCCTGGGTGAGTTGGTATGGAATGACATATTGGCAAATAAATGTGAATATGACGGGTTGATTTTGTTCAGTCTCTTTATTTAAAAGTTGTGCTGTATGCTTCCTCAGGTTTGACTCCTGGGCAGGTATGGCTCTCGCTCGGGCCAGCCGTATTCAGGAAAAGCTCAACTCCAACGAGCTGAAAAGTGACGTTCCCATATGGAAACACTCGCAGGCCGTGCTGAACTGCTTTAAGAGGGCCCTGGAGATAGACGGCTCCAACCTGTCTCTGTGGATCGAGTACGGGACCATCTCATACGCGCTGCATTCGTTCGCTTCGCGGCAGCTGAAACAGTGGCGCAACGAGCTCCCCCCGGAGGTGGTGAAACAGGTGAGGGGCGTGTCAACACGAGCGGAGTTTTGTTGTTGCTCATCTCTATCCGCTGTCAGAATACATGTCAGACTCCACGTGTGAGCCAAACAATGTCACATCCTGTCACTTCTGCTTCCACATGTGGATTCATCGTGGAGTTAATTGATCTGTCGCCTCGAGCGGAGTTACTCACGACGGCTCCGCTGTGCGTCTGTGTTGTTTCAGATGGAAGAAAGGAGAGACTCCATGTTGGAGACGGCCTTCCAGTGTTTCCAGGGTGCTGCCCGTTGTGAGTGTGACAGCGATGAAGAAGAGTGGCTCATTCACTACATGCTGGGGAAGATCGCAGAGAAACGCAAACAGACTCCACTGGATTATCTGCAGCTTTACAAGAAGGTAAACGCTTCAGGCTGTAAATTACTCCACAGTCGACCGGATGCAACATTTGCATGTTTCTCCCTTTTTATAGTGCGTTCTTAATGACATTGACCGCTTCAAGTCGTGTGGCTGAAGGAAGAAATGCATTGTGATTGCATCACCCATGGGCACCCAAGGTCTTAAAGAATTAACTATAATAGTTGGAACTGCTGTTAAATGATTTTTCCAGTAATTTTAGCCTAAAAAAATGAAAGCCTAAAAAGTGTATAGGCTTTAATTTGACAATTGATTTAAGCTAAACCGGCACCGGGCTCGAGCTTTGAAGGTGATTTATGATGTTCTGAGCATCCTGACATCTCAGACGCACAATCAGCTGATGTCGGGCTGTCAGTGAGTGTGTGGAGAGTTATTTCTGCTCACTTCAGGGCTTAAAAGTACAAGAGTCGATGCAACCATTTCCTTTGTCGCAGATATATATATATACACACACACCTGTCTGCACCCCAAGGATATAAAACACACACCAATGTGATACGCATACATTGTTTGAAACTACTTTCCATTGCAGATATTACTCAATTTGAAAGTCAGTGATAAAAATCTAAAGCAGTCAGTAAAATAAGGAGGGAAATGATTTGTATAATTCAGTCCAATAAAATATGCCCAGTTTAAAGTAATCAGAATAATTCTGTATCAAGTCGTTTGCAGACGTTTTTCTTTTCTCTCCCTGGACTTGTTTCATAATCCTCCTACGGAAACAAAGATCTCGGCCCTTCCACCCTCACAAGGTGTTTTTCACCAGAGACATCAATGTATGGAGTTAGTCATAGCTCTGCTGTTCTGATTAGATCAGTGGAGGCAGATGAACTTGGATCAAACGCAGTGTCAAGGAGGTCAAGAGCGTATGAGGAGGGGTAGTGTGAACGCAGTGAACCCTGATGTTGGCGCACATGACTGTTTTCTGCTCATTACTGCACTCCCTCCCTCCATTTTACCTGTTGATTTATATTGCCGTGTGATTGTGTTGGATTGGTGATTCTCTCCTCCTCCTTTCTATTTATAGGCGGCACACTATCTGCACGAAGAAGCTGCCAGGTACCCCCGGAAAATCCATTACCATAATCCTCCTGACCTGGCCATGGAGGCCCTGGAGGTAAGCTACCTGTGGCTGGTGGCTCAAATAGTTTCGTGCTCTGTCACATTGATTGTGTTACGTAAGATAACGGTTTGAAAGCATTAACATTTAGAGACGTTGTCCACATACCTGCGGACCATTAAACGTCTTCCTCTTTCTTCTAGTTGCATTTCCGTCTCAGCGCCACCATCCTAAAGCTACTGGAGGCTAACGAGCCCGATCTGGAACACGAGCCCTTGTTCAGTTTGCTGGTTGAGGCTGCAACCGGGCCTTTTGCCAGAGGGGAAGAGAAGAGCATGCCAAGCATGCCGAGGTCCCATGAAAAGTAAGATGCAGATGTATAATCCAGCAGGAATTATGAAGTAAAGCCTTCAGTTTTATGTCTGAACATTCACCCTTACTCTCCTGATTGTCTGCAGGGAGAAACCCCCCTCCATGATGGATGAGGACTTTACGTGCTCGTCAGTTTGTGTAGGAAACACCCACAGCTCCTCCCTCCCGTCAGCTGCCACCCCAGGTCTCACATCCCCTCCTTACGTGGCCACGCCGTTTGACCACGATTACGCCAAACGCAAAACACTCCGACGGCAGCAGTGGCAGCAGCAGCGGCATGAGGAGCAGCAGGCTGATGGTACAGTCCCAGTCCTAGACACTGTCTCTGGGGTTGGGCTCTCTGCCCTTTCTGCACTGGGACAGGAAGCCCACTGGGGAGTGCTCAGATTGCTAATCACCATGCTTAATGGCTTTGGTTTCAGTTTACAATGATCCCCATGCACTGGGTGATTGGGATGTGGTGAAATGGGCAATATGGCTGCTGATTATTTGACTAATTTGCTATGCCTGACAAAGCAGCAGTGTTGAAACAAATGGAGATTGCGTTTTGCAGAGAGCATGAAGGCCTGTTTGTTTGTGTGTGTGTGTGAGCTGCTGAAATAACATCCATTTGTAGTCGCCGCTTTATTGCTGGACTTGTTTCTCTCCTCAACAATCATCTTGCCTCTCCTAATATTTTGTTTTCCTTTTGTTGTGACTTCCTTAAGCCTGAAGCATCCTGGAGACATCTGTGTGTTTTTTAGCCTCTCAGATCAGGAATTCTTGGTGATCTTGATCGATCACTAAGAATTGTGTCGAGGTGTAAATCATCCGTTTGATCACGGATATAATTTCTGTGAACGATGATACATTTGCCAATATCACAAAATCTACCACTACAGTTTTGATCGATGTGAAATTATATCATTATTTAACACAATCTGTTCTAGAAGTAACTGCAACAACCTTTCACTATAAAGAAAGTAACATCTAGGGATGGTAATGATTAATCGATCCATTCATTGCTGATTTTAAAATGTATTTACCAACTATACGAGTTGGTCACAGATCTTGTTGGCAAGTGACGGACGGGAGCGCCGCACTTACAATGAAGTCATTGTTTTGCGTTACTTAGTTTATCATTCAAGTGTTAATGTAGCCGACTCTGATTTCGTGTCAAACATAAATCAAGTCAGTGGTTTTAACCACTTCTAACATAAAGCTTAACTGTGAAGAAGACAAAACAATATTTGTTTGCTTATCAGCTTTATGAGCTAGCCGACTTTTCCTCTGCTGAAAAAGATCAGCTGATATTGCCTTAGTGAGAGAAAAAGACGCTCGGTTTGTTTGAAATTTAAAACGTGCTGATTTCGTCCTTGGAGGGGAGTAAATATCTTGTTTTTGTTCATGGGAATGTCAAAAGGAAGGCATCTCCTAACCATATGTAGAGACGTCTTCTCTTTGCATTGATGGTATTGGATTCTTAATCATAAAATTGATTTGGGGATTTCAAAGACAGAATAGAGAATTTCCTGTGTTTTGGAAAACAGGCTTGAGTTGTGCGCAGTAATAGATGTATGTTATTGCTCTCAGTGACGTACATGTCGTACAATGAACACTGTGATCTCTCTGATTCATGCGCATTAACCATCTTTATTGTACAGGAGCTTCTGGTCCTGCAGTGCTGTGGTCATACTCGTCTTTGCTTGAATTTCAGAGAATATCTGTGTTTGTCTGAGAAAGTCTATGTGGCATTGATTTTTTTGTGTAACCGAGATGTCAGAATTAACAAAAAAGAAAAACACAGCCACATACTTAACACACTGAGTATGTGGCAGAGTGAAAGGCGCCAGAATTTAAATTTTGGATATTGGATTGAACACTTTCATGAGTTGTAACTCTGTGCTGGGGATTCTGAACCAGAGAAAATGGTCCTGGTTATTCTCTCACATGACACAAACCAGTGACATTCGTTCACCCACCCCATGTGTTCATGTTTAGCTTGAATGTGCAAATAACGCAGCCATATTGCCCATGTTGCCAGTTTTGTCACCCTTTCCAGATTCCTTCCTACCTACCTACCTGCCTGCTACTTCTTTGCCTGCTTGCTTTTTACCACCTGCTTTGCCATTTATATGCATGTAGTTCTAATGGGGTGAATGTCTTCACGACTGGACAGCGTCCGTCCTCTGTCACAATCCACTGAACTGTCTGGTGTATCATGTGGTCACATTTTATTTGAGTTTGGTGTGGGCTTAATTTGACAGAGAGTCAAACTCCCCAGAGATATTTCAGAACCTCGCGTGATTCATGTGTTTGCTGTTTTTTTCACTAATTGGATATAATTTCCCAATTATGGCCAATTAGTGTGAAAATGTCAAGTCAGAATGTGGCTGGCCTGTTACTGGCACACAAGTCAGGAAATACCCCACCATGCACATGTTTGCTTGTCGGTGTCCAGTGTTTCTGGCTTCTGCTTAAAGCACATCTGGGTGAACGAGACTGTGGGACCTGATTCAGACACGACTTTATCAATTCATTATCTTGGAAAATGCTCCTGTTATGATCCCTCATCATCTCCTAAGATCATCTTATACAACTTAGAAGTATGATTTCTGATTTTCATGTATTTTTATTTAGAGCCTGACAGATTTTTGCAGCCGATACAAATACTGGCGAGTATAAAACTTTCTATATTTATATTTAAAGATATGTAATGAAGTTAGTTTGCAGTTTTTTCATCCAAAATGTTATCAGTGGATTGAAACTGTGAACTTCTCCGGGAATTTGATTATTATAAATCAACCCAAGCATCTTTTTATGCCTCCGCACTGATCATAACTGTGGCTGGAGGTATTAAATTATCTGATTGTCTGAATATGAAATCTCAAGAACGCTTTGAGGGAATTTCTTCAAAGAATGAACTGATTAAATTAGGTCAGATATCAGCGTCACTGTGACCTCACAAAACACATTTTTGGCATTTCAAGAATTCATACAGAAATGTTATAATCTAATATTCTGTTATTCAGCACCACAGCTCAGTAACAGTGTTAACTTGAGGCAAGGTGGTACTTCTACCTTTTTTTTTAAAGGCTGCATTACAGTAAGCTGATGTGTCGGACTGTTGTACTTGTAGTAGTAATAACCCAAAGTCACAATATTGATTTCAAGAATACAGTGATAGTTTGTCGTCCGGTGCAGGCCTCTATGATGTGAAAAGGGGATTTCAAAGCCTAAAAATATTGTGATATTTAAGGTCACACCGCTCAGCTTAAACGCCAATACGGATCAATATCGGCTGCCTGATAAATCACTCAGGCTCTATTGTTCTCTTGAGGTTGCTGCTCTATTTGCAGTAAAATAGGAGATCGGTAATGCATCCATTCATGTCCCAGGCCTTTATTAAGTTTAGAAAGGACATTTTGATTTTCAGAAATAACAGAATTTGCAAGATCATTGACGTCATATCCAAACACTTCTCACGTCGTGTGGTTTCAAAGATGTTTGTGTCTGAATCAGGTCCTACTTTCTCTCGGGGAGTGGCATTAAATCTGCTGTCAAGAAAGGTAAATGATTTGATTTATGAAGATTTTTTAAGAAAATATATATATATAAATTCAGAGATACAGCTTTTCTTGAATATATTTTAAAACCAGCTCCCCGTATCTTCAACAGCCTCACCAGGGTTTGACCATGATTACTGCCTGCCCAGGTCTTCAATGTGGCTGGCTTCCCTGAATGGTACTGCTCCTCAAACCCACCAAACTCTATAAGAGGCTGTATTGTTAATCCTAAAGGAAGCACTGTTTACTGTCAGCTTACACAACTCTTACAGTACAATAGTAACTGTGCTGTTACCTCACTACTGTGAATCTTGTGAAAAGTCCCTCGTGTGCATTACTCACTGAAATAGCCAAAGCTTGTTGCCCCTCTGACTGTTTTACACTTCTCTGCCAAGGACTTTTTCTTTTTGCTGAGGCAGCACAACATGGCAATTAAGAGGATTGCTGGCATTTTGGATTTGGACCACTTACAAAAACAAGCCTTCTCTCCTTTTATAGCAGTGTGTCATTAGGGACGCACTAATAAGGAATTTGGCTCATGACCTATTTTTGTTTCATAAGAGCATTTATTTTTTATTTTTTTTACCCACATTACTACAGGGAATGTTTGACATTTAAACAACAAATCGCCAATCAACAGCTTTAAAAAAAGCCTACACAAGTACATGTTTTGGATAATTGGTTGAGATTTACACTAATCTAAATTAAGATTGTCCCAAATGACAGTATAATAACTTTTTTTAAGTTCATAAAACCTGTTTTTTGGAATGAAAACAACTTTATTTATGTGCATTTATCCACCAGTTGTCTTGATCTGGGTCCATGCAACTGGTGGCATGACCCGTGATGTTTTCTTTTTGTTTTGGCAGAGCGCAGTCAGGACAGTGAGGTGGTGATGCTCTCAGACTCCAACTCCACGCAGGATGCCTTCACGGACCCCGCCAGCTCACAGGACAGCAACCACAAACCCGCCTCTGTGAAAGCGAGTTCGTCATCGTCGGAAAGCACAACGCCGGTGAAGGACGGGCAGTTGGTATCTGAGGACACAGGTACACTGGGACTGAAATGTTGGATCTTTTCTGGCTGTGTTTACTTGTTCCATTACATTGTTTTAGTTGAATGACATCACTTCACAATGATAACACAGAATCAGAGTCAGATGTGGTAGCTTGTTTAGGTATGCAGCAACTAATCAATGACTTTTAACTACAGTTTAAAACATCAGTTTTATATATGTAAAGGCTCATAAAAAGGACCACAATAGCGGTTAATTAAGCGTTTGTTCTTCAACCAACAGCATTGCACGGTGGGGTTGGGCATGATTTTGGTTTTGTAGGTTTGGTGAACAAGCTTCAACAGGTTTGACTTTCTACCAACTAATTGAACCTACATTTTTCAGGTGTGATGTCAGGTGAAGAGAAATGGCAGGATGTGACTAGTTAGCCAGCGGATCGCCAATTAGCTGAGCTCCACAGGTGGTGCGGCACATATGTCTTGTTATAATGTACCAGAGATGTGGTAGTGGAGAAACCCAGTGTTACTGGTCCGGTCTTCTTTTTTTCAAAATGCATTTGATCCTTCAGGGCACAACACCTGCATAAGAGATGTTAAATTAACCTTTGTTAGTTTTAATTATCATTTTGTTCTGTATTATTTGGCGCTGTGTTGCCAAAAGGAAATATTGTGGTTAAAATATACAATGAAAATTTCTAAATTAAGATGTTTAAAATCACACAAGCATTTTTAAAGTGTTGCTAGAATGCATGCTGTGCTAAAATTCTGACGTCTTTGATTTAAATCCTACTCTAGTATGTCATGGAGAACATTCTGGCATCCAGACGGATGAAAAAGTCATCCAGGAAGTCATTGAATCTGTGGTGGTGACGCTCCCCGAGTCTTCAGCTCCCAAGGTCTCTGTGGACCCTTGTCCTCATCCGCTGCCTGTCCCGGCCACCCCTCCGAAACCAGTCCCCTCTCAGCAGACCGCTCCTCAAACCCCAGCCAGTGAGGGGAAGAAGAAGCCCGAGCTGCCCGCTGAGGTGATCGAGGTGCCCAAAGCTCTGCCTGCAGAACGTGCCGAGCAGAGACGGATGCTGCTGGACATGTGTGTCCGCGCTCTCTTCCTCTGCCTCGGCCGCTTCCCTCAGCACTACAAGAGTCTCTACCGCCTGGCTTTCTTCTACAGCAACAGCAAGACCCACCAGGTCAGTCCGCCCCTGTTAACTGATGCACTAGTCCGTTCTCATTGCATATCAAAGGCCAAGTCATCCATTAAATCCTTCCATACACCTATAATCAGTGTCCTCTGTCATTAACGGTGACATTTACAGACGACGGGGCTCGCTAAGAATTCCTACAATTTCCTCAAAAGTCACATGCTGCAGAGGCTATTTTCTTTGTTTCTCATTTTTGTTCCCCTTGGATTTTCTTGTGGGTCTGTGAGCTCAGCAGTGAAACACGACTTGCTGAAACAGCCTGTGTTGGCTGTGAGGCTCTGTGGGCAGAGGTGTGTGTGGGTGGTAGCACAGTGCTCTCTCAGCCAGTTTGGCACAGGGAGTTACCGTTGAGCTTTACTGTGGCGGCATCCTTCTGTCAGCACTCGGTTTGTCGAGCCCTTTTACTGCAGCCTTTGTCCCTACTCAAAACGGGTGAATTGGCCATTAAAAGGTCCTCGCTTTTTATATTATATGTTTTGTGATATGATTTTTTTGACCTCAGTGTGCTGACTGTGCCTCATTATGGTTTAATGGCTCCCAAAGGAAATTATCTTCCTAATCTGCAAACAAGACTGAGGATCATTGAGGAATCTTTAATTTTTGTCTTTATTTCATAACATTACTTGTAACAGTCTACCACAACGACTTATTATTAAGTTTGATCTTTTTAAGACCAGTAATGATGATTATATTGAGGGTCAGTAAATGTAGAATAACTTTTAGTTAAAGCTCAACCAGGTGGTAAGGTTTCCTTCAGTTCTCGTCTCCAGTGGAGTTATCAGCAGCCTGAAGAAAAGAAATGCACCCGGCCAGTTCAGGCTTGTGATCAGGGTTAGGGTTAGCATCCCTAAAAACTATTGTGGTGTTTCATAATTTGAGTGACACACTTTACAGAAGCGAGCAGGCTTGTACAGCCACGCTGCCACGAACTGACACTTTATACAAGGAAACAAACAACTTTGCATTTTAATGCTGCTAAAACAATGTGGTTGCATGCGGCCCAGGCCGCCTCTGACTGTGGTCTGAGTAGGACTGTAACGACACGTATCGAAACCGAAATCACGATACCTGTCTCACGGTGTGAGAAGGCAGAATCGCGACACAACTTCCAGTACAGATCCAGCTATAAGTTGCCCCTTTCACACAGAGACGCCGCGTTAACACCACAGCGGTGGTTTGCCAATTCTCCGCCGTTGGCCGTTCACACAGAGCGAAGCACCGCTGGAGTAAAGACGAACCGCTGTGTAATTCACACAGAAAGCCGGTGCTGCGGCTCCTAAAGAGACGTGGCGGTACACGTCATGATGATAAGGACGTGTGTGTTTTCAAGGGGTTTCCACGGTGTCCTCCGGTCAATCTAAACCTGCGGATAAGTTATTATCATACGGATGCTGTTTTAATGTGTCGGGACTGAGATCCTGACCCACCAAACATCCTGGATGAAACAAAGTTACGTTTTTGCTCTAAATTACATATATAAGTTACCAAAGCCAGTTACAGAACCAAACAAAAGTAACGTAGTAACTGTAACGTTGCTTTGTGGGTCGTTTTTTCTTTATTTAGTTGAGTGAGGGGCCCGTGCAGTTAACAGACCATCTGACAGACACGCCCTCGATACGTGCAGCCGGTACGTGCAGCCGGCTCATCCATTCACACTGGTTCGGTTTGCCAATACTGCATCTCTCAGGTTTGTATCGAACCGTGGGTCAAAAATCGTGATACAAACCAAATCGTGAGTTTGGTGTATCGTTACAGGTCGGAGTGATCAGATCTCAGATGCAACGTCAATGTGTCGTTTGGACATTCACACCCGTACTGAAGCCTGTCCGCTTGTTAATACGAGTACTGAACAGGGCCAACGACAGTCAGTTGACGTGATCGCGTTCAGACAGGTTGCTAAGTTGCCCTCACAACCCGACACATCCAGCTTTAGAAGCCTTGCATTGACTGGTCAGCTTTATCCTCACAAGATGGAGGCAGAGGGGGCCCATCATTTCATGCTATAGGCGTCTGTGTTTGTCAGAGATAACGTGAAGTGGCATTTGCTTGCTATCTTTTCCAACAGCAGTGGTGTAGACACTGATTTGTGAGTCATCACACTGTTAAAGGAGCTCTGCTTTTTCCTGATTGCAAATAGCACATTTTCCTGCCGTTTCTTTTATAACCGATATAAAATTTGTTTATCGCTTCTGTCAATCTGCTCTGATGGAGGACTGCCCTCTTGTTTTTTTCCTCCAGATATCTGTCGTGTTGTGCTTAAACAAAAATGTACATACACATGTATGTTCCATTTATTTATTTATTTCTCCCCACAGAACCTACAGTGGGCCCGAGACGTGTTGCTAGGAAGCAGTGTCCCATGGCAACAGCTGAAGCACATGCCAGCACAAGGACTTTTCTGTGAAAGAAACAAGACGAACCTGTTCAATGTAAGTCAGAGTCGAGCATGCCTGCGTGTCATTATGTCGCCACATGTTGCATAACACATTTTGTTGTCCCCTGTCATCGCTGGATTAATTGCTGCTCTATTACAGTAACACATTAAATTGTTCAGAGGTCATTACCGGAAGCGGCTGAACACATTTCCCTTGCCTGAGCTGTGACGTAAAGATAGTTGTTGACGTTTCTCAAGGTCAGTTTTGCTTGAATATACAGTGTATTTCTGTTGATTACTTACTCAGTTAAACAGTAGCTGTGTAAGGTCTGTTACTAGGGGACCCTCGATCAAAAACATGAAAAAGAAAGATGTAGTTTTAATGATAATAATGTCCTATCCGTAGCAACTCCACAGCTTAATCGCTGAAATGTTGCATATTATATATTTTAAAGGAGGAAAAATAGTATGTGGTTTATGTACATTGGCCTGCAGTAGCCAAAATAACAGAAGCACTGTTGATACAATAATCTACCTGACTGTAAAATACCTGTTGACGAGCTAATGGAGACTCCCAGAGTGAGAGAAGCTCTGAGGTGCGTCCTCACGTTTGTGACTAATGAGCTGTCTGCGTGTCAGCTGAGCGAATGATTGGCGTACTACAGTGAGGTTTACCCTTCTCACACACATTATTCAATTTGATGCACACAACAAAAAAAAACTCAGCCCTAAATATGGATCAGTAGATACAAGCGCTGCTATAAATGGAGTCTCAGTGGGAGATGGTTGAATTATCTGCCTCTCAGAATTACAAGGCCTCTGTTGGGTTCCAGTGGAGGAGATTACAGTCTGAAACTGTCATCTGTTCTGCATGTCAGTTCGTTTACCTCTCCTCTCTTGAAGCAGATATTATGTCTTTTCAGTGTGTGCAGAAATTGGCTCACTTCTCGATCTGTTCCTGGTTTGATTCGTCAAAACCTAAATGCTCCCACTTTTTTCTTACAGAGCAGATGAAAGCAAGTCAAATGTCACATCATGTCAGCACCTCGCGTCAGTCAGTTGTTGGAGCATATTTTTGTGGTGCACATTGTTTTGGACATAGTTGATGTTGTGTAGAGTCAAAGACTGACTCCCGAAGGCTTCGATAACAGACTGTAGAAGCGATGTGGGCCAGGTCTGAGCTGGAGGAGAGCTCTGCAACGCTCTGGCTCCCACTGGGTTCTCACAGAGCCCCTTCTGGAGGGAAACCTGCCACCCTGGCATACCAACTGTTGGGGCTTTACTGTTCCTTTCAAATGAAGCCGTCTCTCTTTGCTATAGGACAATGCAAACATTTCTAAATATTGATCAAACATGCTTGTTATCATCGAGTCTATGAGTTTGTGGCAGCTAGATCATTGATTAAAAGTTGCCAGAACACAGTAATGGCGTGTACTTTAGTCCTCAACTTTGTCTTCTTCATGAGAGCAGCAACTCTTCAAATGAAGGTGGATACAGAAGGAATTGTTCAGAACCCAGTTTGTGCCAAGTGGAAGTGGGTTTTGAAACAGAACCAGCTCTTTCAAGACGCACAAAACCGACATCAAATAACTGGCAGCAACCAAGACCGATGCCTCAGGCCACCTGTGTCTTCAGAGAGAACAACTGTCGGCGCGTCTACCTGTAAACTTTAATCAAGTTGATCTGTTTGTTTTCCACAAGAGCCATAAATTGAAAGAGCGTTGATTACATTGAACATACGGCGCGATGGAGAATTGACTCTCAGTTGAGGACGCACCTCAGTGAACTTGTTGGTGAACACTGAGTTTCCTAATGTAGGTCATGATGCCCTACTTTCCCTCCCTGCTTTGGCTCGGTTGCATTAACTAGGGCCTGCATAAAGTAACCTATATACTGGTGTTTAGAAATGATCCAGATGAGCTTGTGTTGCATAATTTATTGGTGTGGTTGTCAGCAGGAGTGCTTTCTAAGGGGGCCGGCTCACTTTTAAACTAAAAATAACCCAATGATTATGTAGTAATTACTAATTTTAAATGTAGATTACGTCTAGGTTGATATTTCTAGATTCACAGACATGGGACAAATAATTTAATTTGATATGTCATCAGAGCTGCAGGGATTAGTCAGTTAAGTAGGTCTTAATTATTTTCATCATCAAATAATCTGCAGATTGTTTTAGGATTAATAGGTAAACTGTTGTGATTCATTTTTGATTTGACAAGTTTTGACAAATTTACATACCGAACAATTTCCCGGCAGCAACAAGTTGGTGACGATACGTCGGTGAAGGTTCTCAGTCATCCAGGTCATGAGAGATCTTTGTGCCGTATCGTAGGAAACTGGACTTGTTTCAGTTTCTTGAAGACGTTTCACCTCTCGTCCAGGAGGCTGCCTCACTTCTAACGCACTCTGTGTGGGAGTGTCCTTACAGAGTCGTTAAGAGTCGACACGTGTGAGCTCTGAATTTCTTGGTTGTTGGTCGAACCAGCCTTCATGTGGGCTGCTCGTGAGCTCAGGTGTGAATGGTTGTTAAGCTGTCTGGGGAGAGAACTCAGTACAGGATTGCAAGTGGGTGGTAAGTAATGTCTTAGGCCACGATGATGATGATGATGATAAGGTAGGCACCTTCTCATTAAATGTCGGACATCTGGTAAACACCGTCCGACCTTTAGTGTGTCTGTCCGTCCAGAACAAAGGTCCGCCGTTGAGTTTAACAGCTTGATTCAAGGTTTTGTGGTGGGTGCAGGTTTCTGCAAAGATGTGGACCCAACAGTCTGATTGCAGGTTGTTTGGTCAGCCTTAGTCCAATTTAGACTTTAGTCCAATATTGCTCTTACATCATAATTAATGTTGTTCCTTCTTTGAGAACAAGCTCCAGATTCTGTGTAGACTAAGCTGACATGATTGAATGGGTTCAGTTTTGAAATGTCACTCAGTAAAACAGGTTCGTATCCCTTTTGGAACATCTTGTAATCTTGTTTATTAGTTATATTATACTTATATACTTAAGTTCAGTTGTTATTTTCTGTTTCTTTTTTTAGTTTTCTGTCCCTGTTTTGGAGAAGTTGAGGCAACAGAATACTAAATTTAGTTAAGTTTTAGACAAACATGGCTTGGGTTAAAATATAAGCTTTCAAAACATTAAACACATTTGAAAGAATATCTTCCGTGCACGTCTTTGCAGTCTTCTTCCCGAGTCCTTGAGCGGTGAAACTACAAGAACGTGATTGCTCAGTTGCACGGAACGCCCAAGACGAACATTAATTATGATGTTCCTGAACAACAATAACACGGCGATATCGGATTGTGCAATGAAGATAATTGTTAGTTGTGGCTCTTTATGTCATGCTTCAGGCTTTGGCAATGCATTATTAATACGCTGACATTTGTATTGTGATTCTTGGTGTTGTGACACTAGAGCAGAAGTGTTGAAGTGTCGAGTATGCTCGCCGCTCAGACTCTGACTAGTCTACTCATTATTTCATTTTAGCTCCTTACATGAAAACTCTCTAAAATAGCTGACTAATTCCTCAAAAAGCTGGTTTGTTTACTGCACTACAGAGGTTTATCTTCCACTTTAATCACAGATATTATGCAGCAACAAAGACCACAGGATCGCTTTGTGTTGTGGAAACATAATTGTTATAAATTACTCCCGGCTCTCGTAACAGCGTATCCAGGCTGAATCTCATGATGTTGGTCGTCATGCTGCAGAAATGCGAGGCCCCTGGCTGTTGGGACTACTGCGATCGTGAGGAGTCCCTGTGTGTTCACTCAGACACGGTGTTACCTCCTCCCTCCTCGCCCCCGACTCTACACACCACACACATATTCTGCTTACATATTCTTCCACCCACTCACACGTTCACTCTCTACGAAGCTCCAGAGAAAATGATGTCGTAGTTGCTGCGTTTTTTGTTTTTTTTTTAAGAAAGAAAAAATAATAATCCATCCCAGTGTTGTAACTTATTTTTGAGCCGACGCTGTCGTTTCAGAACGAGCATTTCGTGTTTGATTTGACTGTAAGTTTGCTTATAGGTAAGCCTCAGTGTCTTGTTGCATTAGGTCGGGGTAGTCTTCTGGGGAACAGTTACACTTGTATTACTTGCCTCGGTTTGATGTATGACTCAAACATTTGTGTGTTCAGCTGTGCTGGAGGTGGAGCTCCACTCAGGAGAACCTTGTTTTTTTTTTTTTTTTCTTCTTCGGGGAGGAGTGTTGGCCCAATGAATGCATCTTGTAGAAGTTGATATTTTGATTTGCATGTTGGAGGATTACTGCCAGTATGTTTTCAGTTGCCTTCTTTCTCTTCTGTATCTTCAGTTGACATTTTTCAGCAAGTATTTTTTATTTTTTTTTGCCTCACTCACACAACAGGAAGCAGGAAAAACAAGGTGTGTTTACTTATTATGTTTATGGTGACCAGCAGGAGAGGCACGAGCAGATTTGAAATAGAGGAGCGGAAGAAGGTGAGGGCTGCTGAGCGGAGGAAATACTGCGTGTGTGTGACTATGTGTTGGTGTGGGTAACACAGTCCTGTGCTCAGACATTACTGATCTCCAGCCTGTGGTTTCTGTGGTTAATGAAGGGCTACACTTGCACAAACGTGACCTTCTTTTCACTTTTCTTGTTCTGTTTTTGTCACTACTGGCGTGATGCCTCTCTCTACACGGATGTGGTAGCGTTGAGGTAATTTTTCAGTCAGTTTATGTTCTCTTGTTCTTTTCCTGTTGCTCCGTCTTCAGGGTGATCACGCTCCACCCCTCCCCCTCGCTCTTATTCGCTCTACTCATCTCCTCTCTCTGTTGCACTCGCTCTGCTTCCTCATTACTCTCTCTCACACACTCCTCTGTTTGTGTGTGTATTGTGTGGGTGTGCACTAATGGGCGGGAGTTTCTCCGTTGGCCTCCGATTGGCTGGCAAAGGCCTGCGAGGATTGGCTGTACGCTGTGCATAGTGCGAGAGAAGGGAAGGAAGGAGGGGGGCAGAGAACTCCAGCAGGCTGGGGTCAGGGGAGAGCGGAGATAGAGTGCGTGGGTGTTTTTGTTTTGAGATGGCAGGGTTTGAAACCAGGAGAGGAACGAGTCGGCTTGTCTGTCAGTGGCACACTGAGCTCATAGGCCCTGACTCCAGCCCCAATTCTCCTCTCGCCAGAGAAGCTGCCATCCTCCTCTTCTTCTTCTTCTGCTCCTGCTCTGCCGTGTGCAGCTGTGCTTCGCTGCCCTAGCACCCAAATGCAGCCCACCCCCTGCTCCCTGTGCGAGAGCCTCTTTCAGAGTAGAGGCGCTGCCAGGGCTGCTGGTGCTGCTACCGCCAGCAGGAAACTATCCAAAAACATACAAACACAGGCGCCGTGGAGTAGCTTTCTTTGGTGATGGTGAGTGGCTTCCTCTGTTTGACTCTGACTTTTACAAAATCGAGAATAAGTTGGTGTTGATTTTTGTGTGAGCCGAGTTCCTGTGTCGTTTTGTGAGAGTTTGTGTTATACTAGAGTGATGTAGTGATTTTAAATCAGTGCTACTCTTGTGTTTAAAGGCACAGAACTGCAGAAGAAAGTCTTAATTGTGCACGGCAGGGTACGACAATGTATGACCGCTGATAAATTACACCACCCACCTACCAAATGCTGCTAGTATTAGAAGGTAACAAGGTAACCTGAAGTTGTATTTGGCTGGTAAAATAGTGCAATTGTTACCACTAAGCTGCAAAATGAACTGCTGGATGCTAAAAGACACTCCAGGCAGTTATAAAGTTCTACTATTGGGTCATATTTTGGGCCTCTGCCCGTTCTGTCACTGACGGCATGTTATTCATGAGAGGGTGACATACTTAAAACCACATGCTGAGGGTTTTCCCCCAGATGTTGTGTAGCCGACAGCAAGCATTTTGTTTGGGCTAAATTTCACACGAGGAAGTTTGGAGACTATTGCCAGTTTGTTCTATGGTCAACAAGGACAGCAGTGGGTTGGATCTTTGCATTTAAGATGAATAAATGACACTAAAGGACAGTCTCACCAGTTCTATGTCAGCTGAAGTCTCGTCAAGGTTTACACTGAACAGTTTTGAGAGATTTGAGGTAATGTGTCGTTGAAAAGCTTCCTGGAGAACAGATGTACTCAGGCGTACGTTTAGCTGAAGGAACGGATGGAAAGTGAAGTTTGCATCCTTGAATGAGATCTCAAAATTAATGTTAGCGTCCAAACCTACCATTCCCTGTTGTAGAGCCCGATTGGTTGGAAGTTAGATATATTTTCATTAAAAGCAGACACTGTTTTGGCGTATATATTGTCAACATAAAGACTTTTGGTCGACATCTAGTTTTAAGTCTCTTAAAGTCTCATAATGTTAAAGATTCAAGACGAATTTATTGGTCATTTTGCACACAAGATTGAAAAAATTATATATTAGAGTCTGACAGCCTGTGGAATAAGTTCCTCTGTAGTTTGGTGGTCGGCAGCAGATTTCTGCCCTTTCGTTGTCATGCTGCAACAGTCTTTCCTAAAGTTGCTGTTAAAACATTCATAAGCAACTAACTAGAATTACTTTATAAAGTCACATGTGTACTGTCTGTTTTTATCCCAATCGTTTACAACCAGAACAGCCCTTTGGAACATGAACGTGGTCTGAAGAAGGACTGGATCCCTCTTGTCCCAAAGGATTCATCCCTTGGTCATCTCTCATCTGCTATGCATCTTAATCCGTCTGGTTTTTCGCGTGATGTATCGGCAACATCTGTGCCAGAGCTGTCGCTCCAGATATCAAGCAGTGCTCATATTTTCTCTCACCAAAAAAAAAAA
>CAEMYA010000676.1:116779-137352 GCA_903131615.1 Diplodus sargus | reverse complement strand
AAAAAAAAAAAAAAAAGAGGAGGGGGAAAAAGATGCTTAAAATCATTGCAGTTAAATTCTTACAAATCTGCTTTAGCTGTTGTGCTACAGCATAATCTGTGTAAAGCCATGGCTCTGCTCTCCCAAAACAGATTTGCTGTGGTTGGATGGTTCTCTGATGAGGAACAACTCTCCTCCATTAGACATGTTGTTTTTTTTACAAGTGATCAGAGCCCACCCCCTCATCGTACTTGTCCCGCTCCGTTGGAGGCTTTTGGTAATCTGTGCATTGAAAGGTTGAAACCTCCGGAAGCCCTGCACGATTGCATCATATTATATTTTAATACATTTCTCATTTTCACATGTACGTTTGTTGTTCGGAGGTTATTTGTTGAATTGGGATCATTTTAACCAGTTAAATTGGATCCAGGACATTATAATTAATGAGCCATCTGAGCAGATGAGATTGATTCCTGAATTAATTCTGAACAGATGCCAGCAAAACAAAAACAGTTGAAACTAAACGAAAATGCAAAGTGAAGCTCAGATATTCAAAGGAGGCAGTGTCACAAAATCTGAAATTTCCAACTTTGATACACCTTTTGAATTATCGCTGTCGATAAAAAAATGAAGCATTGAATATTCAAAGACATAAAATAGACAGTACATAAATAAACAGTGTTATATTCCTCTGTGTTAAGAACAAGAACATCGAAGTAGATTTAGTTCGAAACGACGTGGCTCTGTGGCAGTAAACGTGATAAATGCGACTGCGATAAATGATTATTGATGGTGTTTTAAATATTCAGAATCTATGCATCTAATATATCAACATTTGACAGCACTTGGATGTTTTTAATTAGGGCTGCGACTAATGATTCTTTTCTTTATGGATTAATCTGCTTTCTAGATTTAATCTTTTAGTCGTTTGGTTAGTGAAATGCTGAAAAATGTCAATCCGTGTATCACAACGTCTCGTTTTGACCATAAGATATTCAGTTTACTGTCATACAGGAGCAAAGAAACCAAAACATATTCACATTTAAGAAGCTGTGATTGAATTGAGACTTCTTTTTCTCTTTACAAATTACTCAAACCAATTAATATCAGAGTAGTTGATTGTTCATTAAATTGTTGACAACGAGTCAATTTAGATTGCCGCGCTTCCTCAGAGAGTAGGCGTTAAATCCATCCTCAGGAATGTGATTTGGTTTATTTGCCTCTCGCTCCTTTCTTGTTCCTCTCTGGTGGCTTTGAAAATGTCATCTGACAATCTGTCTGTGAGGAGGAGCGCCGCGCTCCCCGGTGCCTTCAGCAGCTGATGGAGCCATCTCGTTTGTTTTGTTCCATCCTGATATGGTCATCTTTGTTTTGTCTCGCACACATTATGTGAGGCCAGAAGCTCTCGACTCTGTGCCATGTGTCCTTTATGACTGAGCACAGCCTAGGCCACCATCTGCACTCGCATCAGTAGCTTCAGAGTGCAGAAACCTTGCCTCGCCTCACCTGCTGGGAGGACATGTGCTCACAGAAAAGGTGGACTCGTCCATCAAAAAAAAGGGGGGGGGGAAATAAAATCATCACGCTTTCTGCAAATAAGGATTGTTTGTTGGTTTGCAGCCAGTCTGCTGGTGAATTGAATTGCTTGGACAGAGCTGAGCGCTAATGAGGCTTCCTATCATGTGTGCCCAGAGAGAAAGCCCCCCATCTCTCCCTTCCAACCTCCTACATGGCCAGCCAGTCCGCAAGATCTCTCCTGCAGCCTTTCCATCCCCTCATTAGGGCTTTCTTCTTTGAATGCCATGGTTTTAACTGCCATTAATTCTTCTGCTTTCAACTTTCTTTGCTGTCAGTTTTTCCATGTCTTTAATTGTTTCCGTGTGCTTTTTGAAAACCTGGAGTCGTAAGCAGAGAGCGGGCTTAAAACATAAACTTTCAGAATTTCTCCAATTAGCCTGCTGGCTTGTTGTCCAGTCGAATGTGAAAGCGGCTCCTCCCGGACAACAGTTGGCCTCCTCGTCCATAAGTTCGTCTGTGCCGTGTTCCACTAGCAGATGGCTGAAAACATAATGTTTTTTTGTTGTTGCAGTACAGACGAACTCAACGCTTCTGCTTCTCTTTTTTTTTCTCTCCTCGTCTCCTTCAGGGCATCTGGCGTATTCCAGTAGATGAGATTGACCGCCCGGGAAGTTTTGCATCTCATATGAACCGATCCATTGTCCTCTTGTTGGAGGTGCTGTCTCAGCTTAAGGATCACGACACTCTGGTGAAAGTCTCTTTCATGCTGCAGAGAACCCCTGACCAGGGAAAGTAAGGACCTTCTTTGAATGATGCCGCTCTTTGTGATTTGTATTATGTATTTCTTCCGTGACACCTCTCCTCGCTTCTTTCTCCTCCATGAAGGAAGTATTTACGGGATGTTGATCGCCAGGTTTTGGCCAAGAGAGCATTTTTCCTAACTGTAAAAGTCCTGGAGGACAATCTGAACAGTCTCACAGGGGTAAGGAAGCACAAATCACAACACACACACAAGAAGCTCAGAGACGCTTGGTGTTTTAGACCTCTGGCATGCACCCACTTCATGTTTTGACAGGCTCTGGTCTCTTTCAGGTGTCGGAGCAGCTTCCAAAAGCTCCTGCGCCCTCCATGGGGGAGATGACCACAACGGACCCATCCAGCAGGCCCAGTTCAGAGGACAGCAAACATGTGCTGCCTAAGAAGTCTGGGCTCACAGAGGGAGCCTGTGCCACTGATGCAGGGCCCAGGGAAGCCTCGCAGGCCCAACTCACCCCACCAACGCCATCCATAGATAAAGGGAGTAAGATTCAGGAGAGCTTCCCTGGAAAGGTGGAGATTCCTGGGAATGAGGAGCACAAATCAGGGCAAGAGGAGCCCATGGAGCTGGAAACTGGCACCTGGAGGAGGCCTCCTACTACCACAGAATCTCAGGTCAACCTAAAGGACGCGGAGACCTCCCTGAGTGTTGTGGAGCCCCAACAGAAAGTGACTGACAGCAGCCGGACACCAGAGCTGTCTCTAGAGGAGCTGAGTATCAGTTCCAGGCAGCAGCAGCTTCAAGCCGCAGCACCCAAGGTCACTGTGGCAGCCGGCGGGACTGATCCGGGGTCAGTACGGAGGCCGAACAGGAAGAGGAAGCTCCTCGAGGATGTGGAGTCGGGGAAAACCTTACTGCTTGATGCCTACAGAGTGTGGCAGCAGGGTCAGAAAGTCATGACCTACGACCTGGGACGCATCGAGAAGATCATGTCAGAGACTTACATGCTGATGAAACAGGTAAAGATTAGTTACTCTGCTGTGCACAATCAGATAACACTGTTGTTGTGAATGCACTGCTATCTTTTTATTTATTTTTTTCAAATTCATGCATCATGCATGGAACCTCCTAAACTAAAATAAAGTGGCCTTGGGAAACCCCTCTTCTAACTGAACTAGTAACACAACGCCCACTGTAGAAGAGGGACTTTCCCTCTTTCAGATTTCAAACACTTTGACACATCCAGCTCACAAAGTGCGGTCGTACTCTCTTTTCACCAAAATTCAACCTTTTGTGACTTTCTGCTGCTACTCCTGAAACTAGTTGCTGATTCTAAAAGTAGCTCTGCTGGGTATTTTTTTAGAGGAACTGGGATTTTCTTTTTCTTTTTTTTTTTTCTTTTTACATGATGTCACTGTGAATCATTCATTGTTTTTGTTTCTTTTTAAATTTCTTTTTCAGTTGATGCATCTAATCACTGCAATCACACACTTTTTAAGTAGCAGTGATTGGCCCCCAGGTTTCATTTAGACGCAGCACTGATGGAAAATAATGTAGGATTTGTGTTCCAACAATTATATTCATTATCGATTAATTGTTTTATGTAAAATGTAAAACTGACCTGTTCATATTCCTCCCTTTGTCCACCCAACAGTCCAAAACCAAAGTGACTTTAAATTTTCTATGATAAATGACAAAGAAAAGCAGCAACTTTTGACATTTCTGCCTCAGAAGTGAATATTATCAAAACGGTTATCAAGAAGTTTCAACTCGGCAGTCAGTTCAGCTCTGAAAGCATAAACTGGACAACAGTAGAAAACAGACAGCGACTACTGAATGGTGAAAGACTTGTATTTAGTAAATGTGACATCAGACACAAAAGTCTGACTGTATTGTGAGATTATTGCAGCCAACAATCATTTTCATGATTAACTGATGAGAAATGTTAGACATTTAATGGACCAAAAGATTCATCAGAGCCCAAAACGATGTCTTCAAATAGTTTTTTGGACTGTTGTCTGAACAAAAGAAGCAAAACAAAAACTATTTACTTCACTTCAGAAATGACAAAGAAAGCAGTAAATTCTCACATTTAAGAAACTGGAACCAATAAGTGTTTTACAGTTTTGCTTGAAAAATGTCCAACAATTAATCAACTGTCAACATTTCTGGCAACTAGTTTTCTGTCTCTGCACTGATGATCGCAGCTCTGTTTTCTACTTTCTTCAGCCAGTTTATGAATGGTGCAAACAAGTGGAAACGTGTGGTAGCTTAGTGCCATCACGGAGGCAAACTCTGACTGCAACATTTGGTGAACTGGGGAAGCAAAAAGTTAATTTCAAGAGAATCAAAGGTCGAAATTCCAGCTTCTCAAGTGTGAATATTTTCTGGTTTCTTTCGTCCTCTGTGACCGTAAACTGAATATATTTGTTGTGGACAAAACGAGACATCTGAGGACGTCATGTGGAACATTTTGAAAAAACTGATTAACATTTTTCACCAATTTCTGACATTTATAGACTAAAAAACTATCGATCAATTGAGAAAATACTTCACAGATTAAATGACAATGAAACTAATGTAGTTGCAGCCCAAGGTTTTTTTTTCTATTAAGCAATACGTCTAAAATGTTAATTAAGTCGAAGTGTTTTGATTTATGTATCAGACTTCTCCTGCACAGTAGACGTCACAGTTCTCCACAGCCAGTGTTCCTGAGGTGTTGAAAGTTAGTCCAACTTCAGGGCTTTTTGTTGCATTAATGATGTCGTAGCAGTTCAGCCCACATCAGCTTGTATCGCCATATTGACGTGAAGATCAATGCTGGCCCTACAGAAGCAGCCTTGTCATTGGCTGTGTGGTGTAAGAGAGCTGTAGCTGAAGTGGGAGGGCAGTAGGCGAGGGACGGATGAAGAAATCAGTTTCAGCAGGGTTTTTTTTTTTTCTTTTTAGGTGCTCGTGTTGCACGATTTTCCTTTTGGGCTTTATAAAACCGTGAAGAGAATATTTCCTCAGACACACCCATCAGAGAAAGTAGCCACGACCAGCCACGGCATGTTTCCTGTCACAGAATGAGTTATACAATTATTATTATTATGCCGGGACGTTTTCCAGAAGCATCTTCTGATTGTGCACCTACTTGCACAAACTGCAGCACTTTGTGGTTTTATGGTCTGCTGCACTGCAGGGTACAGCTGCATGTCGCCACGGTCTAGATCTGTACTTTGCATCTTGTTTTGGTTTTTTCTTTTCACCTCCACGTATTTCGGTCAGATATATTTCTTGCTTTCAGTTCAGTGGTGAGATGGTAAATTTCCAAGAACCTCTGAATCGAACGTTTCTAGACATTTAGAAAGCATTTCCTGCCATCAGAAAATAGAATATCCTGACACATCAGAGAGATAAAATATAACTAATCACTTTTACTCGAGTGCATTTTTAATGTGCTTACACCTTACTTGGGTATTTCCCTACTTTTGAGACTTAATTAAATACTTCTAGACTTTTACTCAAGTCTTTATATTCAGGTATGGCTTCTGGCTGGTACTTCAGATAATAATCACTATCTGATATTGATGAGCCATTGCTGATAGTTGAATGTGGTGTCACAGAGAAGGTTTGCAGTCAGTCAGACATGAATAGAAAGCAGAGGCCTGTCCTCTGCGATGCACCGAAGCGTCTCTCAGCTCATTTAACAATTGGCATCGTTTGAGAAGCAGAATGAGGCTGCTGTAAAAAATCCCTCCTTTTGGGTGTCCCTGAACTGTTTGGTACAACGGGCTTCTGGAGGGAACATAACAGCTGTGTGAACAAGATTACTGCTAAGTGTACGATGTTGGGCTGCAGCTAAGCTTGCCAACTCCCACACATCCGTGAGCTGCACTGGACCTTAATGTGAGCCTTTACTCAGAAGAAATCCTGCTGGCTCACAGGCTGAATCAGAAGAATTTGTTGTTGTGTAGACAGAGAGCGTAATTAACCTGCTCTGTACAAAGGACAGGTCGCCTCGGAAATACACAATGAATTTGCAGTAGTATACTCACAGCTCCGGTGTTCCATGAGGAGGTAGATGTAGAAAGATGTGTGAAAAGATTTGACACTGTGGAAAATAACCTTGAGCATCTGAAGACGCGTTGCTCTGCCCTGATGTTCTGCCTGTTCTCCGTTCTCAGGTCGATGAGGATGTAGCTCTGGACCAAGCTGTGAAGTTCTGCCAGATACAGTTGGCCGCTTCTGCCCAAAGACAGGTAAAACTCATCTTTCTCTTTCTTAAAATCCTTCGCAAAGGTCCGTGTGTGAGTCCATTAGACGCTTGGCTAAATCATTTTGTGTTTTGTAAGCAATGTTGCAACCAGAACCAGTCTGCCTACTCAAACAATTGTATTTTTAACATGATCAACAGAGTGGGAAACAACAGTGTCGACGTTGTCAAAGACGTCTTTGTATTGTGTTGCAGAGACGTCTGCTGAAGTTAGCATGCTAACCAGCTAGCACCGGCCTGTCGTGTCCCCTAAAACCACTTTGTACCTCACGAAGTGATAGACTGATGTATTCTAGCACCACAACTGGGTCAATACGTAACAAAATAAACTCTCAAAAGTATCAAGAACAGAAAAATACAATCATACGCCGCAGAAACACAAGAGGAGCTTAATCGCCTCGTTAACTCATCATAAAACACGCTTCATTAAAGCTGGACATACAAACTCACCGAAACACTCTTGATTTGCCTCCACAATCACCTCCGGTTTGGTCCAAATAAATCCTCAGCTGAAGATGTAAATATATTCTGGCTCTACATGCCGACTCTCTCTCCCTCTCCTGTCCCCGCCTGCCTCGTCTTCTCATCCCTGCAGTCATAGTCCTGATCAGAGCTGCTGTAAATCACCTCTGTACTGTATCTCCTGTCTTCACCCCGGCCTCAGTCGGCCTCGGAGGCTGTATTCAGACCCCTGGAGCTGCTGTATGTACGCTTTGGAAAATATTTCCACTATTCAGAATCAACATATCAAAAAAATGTATATTGTAGTCTCCACTGAACGTATGCTCCTGCAGCTGTGCTGTAATGATCCATCTGAGTTGTCCTGATGTTCCCCGTCTGCCAATCCAAACCGTTTAAATGCTAATTTTACTGATCTGTTATTTTGCTCAAAGTGGCAATTTTGAAGGATTGCTATTTTGCTGTTCTTATGTGCGGTGAGGTAAATTTTGGCATCTGTAGTAAGATGTGCTAAAATGATAAGTAGCCTGGTAATTCCCACACTTATTTGAGTCTCTCCTGCTCCAGCCTGCCAGCACTAAATATAGCCCAAAGTGTGGCGCGAGTGCTCCCTGTTGTCCCCTCGCACAGTCGCTGCCAAACTTGTCATCGGTTTCATCTGAGCTCTGGTGTGCGTGTTGCTAATTTGCACAGTCATATGATTTTACAAGGGAAGTGACAGGAGTATGTGACTGCATTTTAACACGTCTGTCTAATTGTAGTAAATCTAAACCAACTATTAACTCGGCAGCTTTGTCTTCAGCGCTCAAATTCCTCATCGGATTATTAGTTGCTCTGCCTCATCCTGTGTCGGTTACTCCCCCTTCCTCACATCCCTCCTCCTGCCCACACAGTCAACAAGGGTCTCTCTGCCCACATCCTGTTGTCACGGTGATGTTCCCCAAACCTCAGGCTCATGAGAAGTAGCTGTGGGCAAAATAAATCTCTCTTTCTTCCTAGTTCACTGATCCTATCATCATATTTTCTGCATGAGTCTTTTTGTCGGCATTGTTCGTGTTTGTCTGTGCGTTTGTTTGTCTATTGTGCTCACATAAACACCCGGCGTGGAGATGATGGCGCAGAGGAGACGAGCATCGTTTCTCAGATGTTTTAAAAGATGGTTGGAATTAGAATCTTTTGACTCTGTGTGGGCTCCTTTTTTTAAATCTAGCTATTGTTTTTTTTACATAAACTCCTGCAACATGCCACGTCCCGACCTCCTGGTTTATAACCTTATTTTATTAATCACACTAAATTATATTTAGCTTCCATGAAAATGGTGACAATGAAGAAAAATCATAAGATGCCTGAAGCGAAGATCGTTGCGGTTGAAATGTCTGCAAATGAAGTCAATTAAGTTATTATTCAGTCCAGTTCCCTTGTTATTCCCTGAGGAGGATCTGCAGAGGCAGGTAGAGCGGGACGGATAACAATGAACACACAAGGAAAATAAGAATAAAAACACACATTGCAAACTGTGCAGCGTTGCTGATTTAGAGTTATGCATCAGTGCTAAAAATGACTATACAAGTTGTATATTAATACTGTTACTGTAGTTCGTGGCATACTCGGAAGATACCAACTTTAAAATCAAAAATTGGTAAAATGATTTATACTTTTGTTTTGACCTTACAAGTTACAAGAACCTGTGTTACATCATTTAAGAACACAACTCGATATCCAAACCCAGAGAAATCTATAATTTTATTCAAGACCAGGGTGCGTTTCATAGATAAAGCTCTGAAAAACATCCCCTCGTCTGTAAATATTAGTTTTTTAATCAGCATTTGTGGTTGGTTGGTGTTCTGTTCGCCACCAGCTAATTGAGTGTAAACACAGGAGCGCTGCTGATGAACAGGAGTAAAGATAAATCCACTTTTTAATCCCAAAAGTTAAAAAGTTTGACTCTGAGCACTCGTCCTGTCGGCAAACAGCAGCAAAATCTGATGCGACTGCGGGTGTTTGTTCCTCCACACAACAATCAGCAAAACGTCTTTTGATTTGTTTTGATAGACTATTTAAATATGATACACATCATAGTAACAGCAAAGTTTAAAAATGTATATTTAGGGCTGAAATTATTTTTTTTTTGGGGTGATTTTTGAGGCAGTGGTCATTTCAACAACCTTACATCTGAATAATATGATATATATTGTTGAACTCTGCATCTCTGTGGCACCATGATTATTGATAAGGTTGTGACACACTGGACCTCAGATATTGCACTTTATCATTGTGTGTTTTTGATGATAACTACATTAATTGTTGAGTTGTCAGCTGTGTGTGACATGATTAACCTGGTGAATATTCTGATCCTGAGCCGGCGTTTTGTGGTTTGTGTTGATGCAAATAAGATGATTCTGCACAAACTAGCTCGGTTGTTTGTTGTGCCAGCAGCTCACGTCGTGGTTTTGCATGTGCATGCGGTGGAGAATGTGAGTAGGCACCTCGGAGTTCGCAGCTCGAGGACATGAAAAATTCTTGCTTCTTACAGATTCACACATTCCTTCAAGCCCCCACAAGTGCAGAGCACGATCTGAGGTGAAGTGCTGAGCTGCAGATCGGGCTGCGTGTCGTGCGTTGTGTATCGTTGGCTCCGTCAGTTTGATGCCACACGGAGGAACACATGTCAGGGCTTTACGACCTGCGCTCTTTGTGTCTGTCACTCAGCGAGTGCACGATACGCTTCCATCATGGTTTTGTTTTTTACCTTCTATTCAGGGAGACCGTGCAGCTTTTTAAGAGACTCTGTACTTGATTAAAACACTGCCGTCCCCCCACTTTGGAAGGATGACGAGGTTTTTCTCATCAAAGAATAAGGACATTTGCTTCACAAAGGAGCCTCGGTGTCAGTCCCATTTGAGCCGGCAATTTAATTAAAATGTTCAGTTGGCCGCTCTTTCAATTGTGTTGGAAAGATGACCGAACCATCTACAGCTGCTCTAATCTGATTTAAAGCCCAATCTCGATAATTGCAAAGAACCATCTTTCAATTCAAATCGTGCGACCTCAGTTCGGCTGCCAGCAGCCCACTCTCACCGCCCAGCGAACCCTGGAGGAGCCTCCAGCCCGGCTGCATGCTCTGTGCTGCAATTTTCTCAGGTACAGTGTTTTTCTAATGCTCACGGTCCAGCTGACTTGTTGGTGTCCTTGTTGGCGATGTTTAATTCATGACATATGAATCATCAAAGCCCGGCTATGGAGCTGCTGCATGCTGGAAGCTGCTGCAGCGAGCTTTAGGTTTCCGTCGGAGCGTTTGGAAGAGCCACTCTGTTTGAACTGCCTCTGCTCTGCTGTGTGAATCCCGTGGGGAGCTTCATCACACACAGCTCTGATTCAGAGGACAATCTGACTTCAACTCCCGGCAGAGAGCTGGAGAAAAAAATGGCATGAGAGCGCTGTTATTCTGTTATTGCCAAATTATGTTGTGCTAACATACTGTATCTGTCAAAGCCTGCTCGTCACGACACAGCGTAACGTGGCCCTGAACGCTGCCTCCAGGCTCTTCTCGACAACCGTTACACATTTAATAATCAAAGATGCCTCTGAGACAGAAGCTGTTCTGTGTGGCAGATATAAAGTAGAGCTGCTGGATATGGTAAGAAAAAAAATATTAAAAATCATATTGAAGATCTAAGTGCTGCTGGATTGAGTCCTAAAACGTGAACATGAGTAAGCATTTTTTCACCACCTGTTCCCTCGTCTCAAAGTCGGTGGATTTTCTTTGAATGGGGTTTTTTTTTTCAGTTTTTTGGTTAGATGGCTCAGACGAGGTGTGTGATTAAAGGGGAATTCCAGCATTAGTATACCGCAGCCCTGTATTTACATGTTTTGGTTTGTAAATGATTCACACTGTCAAAATTACATCCGCTAAAAGTGCTTGTTTTTGTCACCGGCAGGCTGAGGTTGTCGTCGTTGGTTTCATTACAGAAATGATTCCCACAGAGGCCTTTTTTGTTAAATCATGAGTTCAGTTTTGTAACTAGAAACACAAGTCTCGCTCTGAAATCTCGTGAGGTGAGCTGTTAACTTACAGATTTAGTCTCAAAGATTTGTCAGAAACTTCGGAAATTAATTCTTGCCAACAGTTCCTTGAGTCGAACTTTAAATCGCTCTCTCTGTCACGTTCCTGCAACATCTCACCTCTCACAAGATGTCAGAGCGAGACTTCTCCTTGAACGAGAATTGTGTCGCACAGGCTTTTTGTCGAGGGAACCAGTGCGATGTTAACGTCCGGGTTAGCAGGCAAATCAGTCATCTCTCCCATTCTCTATACAGCGGTTATAGGAGAGTAATGGACGATACTTTCTGCGTCATGATTTAAATTATTTCCCCCCAAAAAATCATGATTATGCGACAAAACATCTGAAGATGGAAGATATGCATCAAAAAAATGTGTCCTCTGCGTTGTGGCTCTTTTTTTTGGTAGAATATTCTAAAATAAAGTAATTTACTGTCTGACATGCTTCCATAATTAACACAGTACATTTCTGTGCAGTCTCTACTGAACTTATTCTTCAGCTTGTTGAATCTTGCCAGGGTTCACACGGGAGACTGAGGAGCTGGTTCATCAGGCAGGCGTTCATGCAACTTTTCATCCATTTTGAATAGAAAAACTCGGGAAGGTGTGTTCGTGTCTTTTTGACTGTGCTGCTCTGTGTTGCCATGACAGCAGCTGTGGGAGCAGGGCGGCTGTTGTCACTGGTTGTTTGTGCAGCTCTTGTGTTTAGAAGTGGTCCTCAAAAGGACACACAGGAAAGTGGCTCAGAGGGATTCAGAGCAGCGTTGAGCCGAGCGCCCAGCACACAGGTGAGCCTCTGAACCCCTGGGGGACGACGTCGCAGCTCTCTAAAGGATTTCAAGACTGTAAGACTTTAATACTGCTGATGTGTGTTGTTTTTGAAAAGTGCAGTGATGTCGACTGAGTGTTTTTGTTTCTCTGGCACCGAGTCCGTCTTCAGGATGTTCAGAAATCTACCTGAGCAGAGGAGGTTAATGCTGCAGACGGATCCCCAAGGTCAGTCGTTCCTCCTCCTCCTCCTCCTCACGACCACTCTCTTCTTCTGTCTCCAACAGTCTGCAGGCGATGCCCCGACCACACCCAAGTACACCAAGGAGCACCGAGACCTCTTCTTCCCCGCCTCCCTGCCCACGCCAGTCCTGCTCAGCCACACCGCCTGCCACCCGCTGTCCACGCAGGACGGCCCAGCTAAGGTGGTGTACGAGCCCCTGAGCAAGCTGTCCAGACCTCAGACCTCCAGCTTCCACGATCACACGCAGCACAGGAGAGCGGCCGCCCACCCCGCAGCAGCCATGGCCTTCTTACCACACACAGGTACGACGGGCTGCACGCCAACACATCACACCGACATATCTACACAATGTCTCTGAACTTCTCCATCGATCAGAAAGTTTAATAACTCGCGCAGATACAAAGTCTTGTTGTTGTTGTCTAGAAGTATAAAACTACTGCTGAGGTAAAGTGCTTTACTCTGTGTGAGCAGCAGGGGGCGCCTGTGCACCTGCACAGATCTGTTGCATAACTCCGGCCTGGTTATATTTTGCCTTCTGGGTTTTGTCTGTCCCCCAACAAGAGTTTTAGGAATCAGTGTCCTCCAGATTGTGACTCTGTCTGCCTACATGAGCTTCAGGAGGAGGTTTGGTGTAATCATCGCTCATCCACATGATGAATATTCAGCTGGATACATTTGCATTTAACTCATGTTTTAATATAATTATAGAAAGATGTAATTCCTTTTTTTTTTTCCTCCTGAACTCAACCTGTGAGCATTAATCACAAATATGTAGTAATCTTGTTTTTTAACCCAGAGCCATTCAAGGGCAGCAAACAGCTTTCTGAGACACAGAGAAGAGAAAGCTGGAGGATTGTCTTCAGTCATAAAGTGCTAATTAACTCATTTGGCTTTCGTCCAGATGGCTCTTTTGTTTTCACTCGTTTTCAGCTAATGGTCATTACTGCAGTCTGAGACACCTGAGCTTAATTTGACCTCTTTGTTACCTGCAAGATATCTGCAGATATCAGACTTTTTGCTTTTAGATCACCTTAAAGAATGTTTTATTAGAAGGACTTCACTCAAAAATCTGTTTGTTTCGATGGTTCTCCTTCATTCAAACAGCTAATTTTGTTATACACTTGTATAAATGTAAGTGTTTCCTCTGTAATTGTTTTGCAGCAGTGACTCAGGTGATTTTTGTTTCTACCCCTGTTGGTCTCAGTTGGTTCTAGTGGCTGCGGTCAGTTGATCCTGATTATAATGGCGACTTCTACACACGAGGCTGCGTGCTTTCTGTTACAATGTGACTGTGGCGAAAAGGCAAAAACATTTCTCTCTCCTGTTCCACTGTGATCATTTTGAGCAGAATCTATTCTTGGATATTTGTGAGTCAAAACTCTCCCAAGTGCAAACTTTCAATTAAACATCAGTCAGGCGGAGCAGCATCTCGACATTCATCTGTTTTTATCCCATATTCAAAACCCACAATGCTGCTTCACAGCAAACTTCAGACTTGAGAAACAGAGAAGTTTACTGGCCTGATATTGAGACATTTATATTAACCAGTATTAAATGTTATCTGTGAAATTCTAGCCAATAAGAATGAGGCCAAATTGCTCTCATTAGCTTAACAAGCGCTGCATGTACACACCCAGATACAGAAGGTGGTGGTATGCACCTTTTTTTTTTTAAAGGTTGTTTGTGATCCACCAATTAACAGAGAGGGAGAAGAATCAGCTGTTTAGAGCCACACAGTGAAGACGTACAGAGCCAAACACGTGTTTTTACAGTTTGAGAGGAAGAAATTGTAAATTGCGACACTTCTTCTGCGATGATTCAAAGAGGTGTGACAAGCTTTAATTTAACACGCGCTATGAATCTTTAAACCCGTCTTTGCTTCCTGCTTCTTCGCCTTTTCTACCCTCAATGTGTTCGTGAACTAGAGGTTAGGAATCTTATCGGTGTGGACCGTGAGAGGCAGGTGATTATTAGTGTTGGGGTACAAAACTGAGTGAGTCTGACCAGTAGAGTCGGAATCAGAGTATGCCAGTGTGGAAAAAGTGTTTTCAGTCGGTATTTAAAGGTTGAGGAAGAGTCAATTTTTCTAACTTTTTGTGTGAGAGGGCGCCAAAGGTGGGAGGCAGAACGGCTGAAGGCTGTTGACCCGCTCGGTAGTCAAGTGGGCGGATGGTGTGGAGAAAAGATCTGAGTGTGCAGGACGCTGCAGAGGAACGCGGTTATGAAGGGCCTTAAATGTGTAGAGTGTTCATCACCTATTGAATCGACACGGCGGTAAAAACCTGACGACCTGATGTCATCAGGAGGAGAAAATGATTACATCACTCAGTCCATGTGTCTGTAACCAGCAGCTGCAGTTTATCAGTTCAAAAAAGATTTTCTCAACTTATTAAAGTTGAATGAACTTTGAAGGTGTTGCAGAAACACACATGCACATATTTACACACGCACACACACACCTCGCTGCAGCACTGTGTATTATGTAATTGTTTCCAAGGCAACATCAGTGGGTAAGTCTGAAAAGAGCGTTGGATCATTTTTTGTTTTCATTTCTGTGTCTGAGCTGCAGATAGTTCTCGTGTTTCAGAGCGACGTCAACAGGGATTCAAAGTCTCATCAAACAGAATTCTCAGTAATCTTACAGACGACGTGCACAGAAACGTTAACGCCGAGTCGTTATCGTCTGCTAAATAACACGATAAACTGTCTGGAGGTGTTAGTTTTCTACCTGTTGAAGCCAAAGGGGATAAAGTTGCTGGTGGCAAAGAATCTAGTTTGGCTCATTATTGAGGTTACAAATATTATAAAACTAAAAAAGACAGAACTCGAGCACTCACAGACAACTCGTCTTCTTCCCTCAATCGATCAGACTTGATTCTTATCGCACTTTACCTGCAGCAAAGTAACATAAAGTGGAGTAAAACTTTAATGACGTGTTCGATATGAACATATCGGCACCTTTATAACCATGTAGACACTTGAGGTGGATGAAATAAATTCTTTCTTGGCACGTTGCCTCACGAGGCGACGATTTAACGGAAGAGACAGAAACATGGAGGGAGATGAACGGAGCTCGTCTGTGCAGATACAACTTTGCTGTTCGAGATTTATGGACGAGTAAAAAGTGAAATTAACTCTTGGAGAAGCCGCCAAACGTGTTAATAATTCATTTGAAAATGTGTAGCTCGACCCGTTTCGAGTCTTTTGACCAACAAGTGTTTGGAAAAACCAACAAAGCTGGAATCTGCTGAACCAGAAAACAACAAATATTGTTCCCACCACACGATGTGGGTCCACAAAAACGTCTTCATCCTGTTTTGTCTGTTATGTATTCGGCACATAAGACTCTTCACAGCAGGCACACAGAAACAGAAATCATTCTTGAGCCCAACTTGCCCATCAGGTTGAAGAAATATTGTTTTGGGTCACGCTGATGGTGACTTAAACATGTTCAAACAAGAAGAGTTTTGTGTCTTTTTGATTCTTGTATGTGTTGCTCGTGTTTTTAGAGCTGTGCTGTTATTCTTTCAAATATTGTAAAAGCTCTAAATACTGTGCTGATAGAATTTGGTTGTGGTGTTGTGTTTGTCCACAGAGGAGCGGGAGGAGCCCTCAGAGGGACTTTCGTACCGACAGCAGGAGTCACACCTCTGTCAGCAGATGAAACTCGCCACAGTTTCCCAGGGGCAGGAGTCGGCAGCAGGCTGGTTCCAGGAGGAAACTGCCACATGTAGCACCGCACAGCCATGCCCAGGTCAGAACCTCTGAACCCGAGGTGTGGCGGGAAAGGTCACAGCAGGATGCACAGACTGAATTTTGACTTTATTCAAATATTGTTCCTCCTCTCGTCTCGCAGACCAGCAGCAGTATGCCAGCAACGAGCAGTCGAAGCTTCCAGACCCCAACCGGATCCGCTCCCGTGTCCCGCCCAACATGCCAAAGCTTTTCATCCCTTCAACCGTCACCAAGTTCCCTCCAGAAATCACAGTAACACCTCCCACACCCACGCTTCTCTCCCCGAAAGGCAGCATCTCAGAGGAAACCAAACAAAGACTTAAGGTGTGCAGTTTGCCTCTAAATATACGATTCAGTGTTCAGCTTTGCAGACGTCCTGAGTGATCACTTGTCATCAGATCTCACTCTCGTGCACATTTATCACTGGGACGAACAGACTGGATGTTTTTTACGCAAAGACAGAAAATATCTTCATGTTGAACATTTGCTAAATTAACAAGAAGACCATAATAGTGAAGAATTTATCAGACAGCGTATCACAAAGTTTATAAAGTGTCTCCAACTCAACAACTCACTAAATTAACTGTTTTTTAAAGGGAGTCTGGGGACTTTCTCCATGGGGTCAAAGAAGGAGCCTATATTGTTCCTGTTTAGTGTCTTTATAACATGTGACATGTTTAGATCAATAACATGTTTCTTCTTTCATAAATGGAGTGTAAATGGTGACATCAGTGTAAACAGTGTGTTCAAACAGCTGATCAATGTTGGCAGGTAAGACTTTAGCACTTTAGACACAGAAGCAGACAGGCTGGTACAGACATGCTGCCACAAACTGACACTTTTTACAAGGAGACAAACAACTTCGGCTTCTGATTTAATGCTGAATTTACAACAAGGACACAAGGAGTTTAAATCTGTCGTTGTAGTTTCACAAAGTTTGTTCAGTTTCTCCTCGTGAAACAACTCAAACAATAAAATTGCGCGATTTGTTAAAGGAGTCTGGTGATGTTGTGGTTAGCAGTTAAATGGTTGGATCACTTGAAATGGTTGGAATCATTGGCAGGTTAAGAGAGTTAACATTTGAATATTTTAGTGATGCTAAACATCTCAAACACAATAAACGGTGATCGATATAGGCTACTTCATTGTTGCTCGTGCAGAAATTCCCCAGACTCCATTGAAAAATTGCAAAATTTTGTTAGTTGCTGAGTCAGGAGAAACTTTATAAACTTTGTGAAACTCTGACAAGTTGTTATCATTTGGTCCTTGTAAACTCAACATTAAGTTCTTTATTTCTTTGTGTGAAAAACATTTTGTTTCAAGTTAATTTGCATTTTGTGATCAATGACAAGTGTTCACTCTGGACAGCATCACTGTCTGTGTGAGTGTTTATTAACCATACAGCACATGAATCTGTTCAAACTCTAACATTCAACAGCGCCCCCTGCTGTCTCCTCTTGTGCAGAACGTCATCCTGTCGTCTCAGTCTGCAGCCACGGTGAAGAAGGACACGCTGAGCCAGCCGGCGCTGGAGGTGCAGGAGACGTCCAGCCAGGAGTCGTCGCTGGAGAGCGAGTCGGACGAGGAGGAGGACGATTACATGGACATCTGAGCCTGCGGAGAGCTCGCGTGCACGCTCAAACTGAACGAGACCGGCCTTTTGTCGCAGCAGGGCCTCACTCTGCCAAACCTGTGCACCTGTCTTAAATACACTGAACGGTACATGTCACTGCAGCTGTGTTTTCCCTCTCACGCACTCCCAAACTGAAAGAAATGCAGTATTGTTATCGCCTGTCATGTCGCTGACGGTGCTTCTGACAGGAGGCTTCAGTCTCACAGCATGTCTGTAAATTTGTGGCATTTATGCATATCACACTTCAGCTTCTGGAGCTCTCCTGCACTCTGGATCTGGCAACAAAGACTTTCAGCCTTCACGGCCTTCCAGTCTCGTGTTTATGCATCTTATTTTTTTTATGTCTTGTGCTGCCTGTACCTCCGAGCTGCAGCTAAACCTGAGAACCGGTCCGTCTGAGGTTGCACCTGCTGTCCTCGATCATTTCCTTTTTGGCATGAGAAGACACATCGCGTCAGTATACGATATATTTCAAAGAACACAAAGGCGAGATCAGGACAATCGGCTGCATTCACCCGTGGAGCCGCACAGCCTCACAACCCGTAGCAGATTGGAAATGTTTACACTTAACATTTGGGATGTTTTTCAGTTGGCACTCGACTGTGTGCTATTTTTGTACTCACTGTATTTCTTGTAATATTTTGTCTGATATATATATTTTTCTTTTCTTCGGTGTGCATTTGTAGCGAAGAGGAACAGTTCTTACCAGGAAGACGTCCTGTCACCAGCACTGATCTGAATGAGGGGTTTCAGTTGTTATGAATTAGCTTTTGTACATATCATAATGTCACAATCCAAGTATCTTTCCAATGTGTTTGGCTTTAATGCAGCGAGTGTGACGGGCCGTCCTCACCGAGAACGAAAACTTTAAATAGATTGTTGTTAAGTAACGACAAATAATATATCTTCGTAAATTCAACTGGATTTTAATCAGCTGTCCTTCATCAGATCGCTCTGGAAGTTTCCACAGACATTTTAGGGACATTATTCTATAAAATAATATGACATGAGTGCTTATAATCAATATTCACCCTGAGTGATCCAATCAGTGGACAGCTGCTAGTTTTAATGCCCGCAAGACGTATTGACGACACATTTGACATCCGGTCACTCTGAGCACATTCAGAGATGGTCTGAGGAGAAGAAGAGTCACAGAATGCGTCACCAGACTCCCCCGCTATAAGAAATTCTGCATCATTGACACTTTTTATAAGGAGACAAACAACTTCATGTTCTGATTTAATGCTGAATCTACAAAAAGGCAGTTTGTGGCATCATGTCTGCTTCTGTTTTATTGATCTAAACATGTCACATTTTACAAAGACACTAAACAGAAACAATATAGGCTCCTTCTTTGTCCCCGTGGAGAAAGTCACCAGACTCCCTTTAAAAAACACTCAATTTAGTGAGTTGTTGAGTTGGAGACACTTTATAAACTCTCTCTGACTTGTTCTTAAATATTTGGACTTTCTTGTAAATTCTGTGAACTACCTTTTTATTTTTCTGTGTAACGTACAACAGTAAAAATGTATTGATGTACGTTATCAAACGCTGAGTGTACAGTAAGATGCTGACGTCACTGTCAGTACAGTTACAGTGGTGGTTCTCGGTGTGGACGGCCCTTGAAGCTGGAGAAGTGTGTGCATGTGTGAGTGTAAACATTACGGTGAGGCTCGCTCAGGAAACGACTCGACGCTCACAGACGTCATCGTTCCCGAGCTGAGCGGAGCTGAAATACACGTGGAGGAAGCCTTTCTAATACAGATGCCTTTCCAGTGGAACCATTTTGGTGAATTTGTCAGTTCTAGCTTAACTCAGAGGAAGACAACCGAATGTTTTTTACAGATTGTTTTCTATAAAAAAAAAAGAGAGATATTTACTGATTGTGTTTCTTGAAAGCTGTCGAAAAAAATACTTTTTAAAAAAAAGAACACAAATGAATAATTGTAAACAATCACCCTTGATATTAAAGAAAACAGTTTTTTGTATTTTATTTCTTTTGCTGTTTTGCTGTAAGATAGTTTTTCTATTGTTCTGCTGAGCTTCGGGGAATGTGCCGCAGCCGGAGAGGCTGCTGGAGGGGAACTGTTCTCTCTGTCTGGACTGAATGCATTATAGATGTCAAACCAAAAATATATTTGAGAAACACATATTTGTTCTGTGTGCTGCTTGAAATTTACCGTCCGGGTCTGCAGAAAAGTGTTCTCCACAGGGTTCCTTACATCAGATAAGAGCTCGGCCGACTGTAGCAACACACCTGTGGTTTATTAGAGGACGCGTCTGTGTCAGTGAGTACAGTCACAACTCAATCACTCACAACACGTACGGCGAGCTTTTATAAAAGTTTGTGGCATGTTTGAGTCTTCAGCAACATTCCTGCTGCACTGCAGGTTTTCTCTCCGTCAGCAGTTTATGGAACATTCACAGGATGAACACAAAGTGTTAACATGTTATGAATGTTGATAGAACGCATCAGCAGACATTAAGTGATGATATAATGAATGATGAACACATTTTAAATATTAGTGGGTCTCCTATAAGCTCCACCAGTTTGACTGTCATTAAAAACAACAAAAACATGCCCTTTCACAATAAAACACAAGGTATAAAGTTGAAATTATAAAAAATACAATAAAAGAAACAATTAAAATGAGAGAAAATGTATAACATGCAAATTTACAGCATCAGTATGTGTTTAAGGATTTAAAACAAGAACATTAACAGGTAAACAACGTCTTTATCTGCACGACTTGATTAAATTAATCCATTTTAGTCTTAATATAAACCAGGACTTGTACTTGTGGGAGCATTAGTTCACCCTCTTTAATGCTTTAGTGACTATTTATATGTTTATATGCAGTCTGAATTGATTTCATTTAATTTAACTGTATCTAAGAAGCACAAAACAACCAAAAATACAACACTTACACATAAATACTCTGACAGAATATCCTGTCAAGATGTTTATATTAAACAACTTCCTTTTTTTTTAACAATAATGAGGATAAAAGCTGCCTGGTTTGGTTTTTAACAATCATGTTTGTTTCATAAACCTGTTTAGGAAGCTGTCAGGTGATCGAGCCGAGACGTCCGCGTGCTTCCACGTTCTCCTGAAGTCGTGAAGGTGACTCACTAAAACACACAGCAGTCGGTTCTGTCACC
>CAEMYA010000676.1:93186-109894 GCA_903131615.1 Diplodus sargus | reverse complement strand
ACCTGCACCCCGACTCTCCGGCCCCGGGGAGCCACTGGATGAAGCAGTCGGTCTCCTTCCTCAAGCTCAAGCTCACCAACAACACGCTCGACCAGCACGGACATGTAAGTAGAGAAGCGGAACAGCCCTTTATGCACAAATGCAGAACTCATCCAGAAGTATCAGTTTGTAGAAGCAGCTTCTGACTGAATCTCCCGTCTGCAGATCATTTTGCACTCCATGCATCGCTACCACCCGCGCTTCCACATCGTCCAGGCCGACGACATGTTCAGCGTCCGCTGGAGCGTCTTCCAGACCTTCACCTTCCCCGAGACGTCCTTCACGGCCGTCACCGCCTACCAGAACACCAAGGTGGGCTTCCGTCTCCTCACACGGCTGCTAGGACACCAAATCTAAACACGTTACTGAGATTTTAACTGGTTTTAATTTCTCCGCCTGCAGATCACAAAGCTGAAGATCGATCACAACCCGTTCGCTAAAGGTTTCCGAGATGAAGGCACGAATAAAAAGAGGTCGGTGTCGCTTACAGGTTCTTAGTTTTATCTGGAAACTGTGAGGGAAGAATCCAGATTTCCTGATTAGATTTTTTTATACTTCAGTTGTTGAGCAGAATTCTGCAACTCTGTTTTACTGTGAAGCTCCAGAACAACAACATCTGACTTTCAGGACATTATAATGAATGTGATGAAGAAAGCGTTGGATTGTTTGTCATGTTTGATTAACTCTTCTGTTTTATTCTGGAGAAATTGGAAACAAATTTCAAAGAATGTTTGATAATGACTCTGATGTTCCTCTGCAGACGTGCGAACAAGAACCCGGCCTGTCTGGAGAAACGAGCCAGGATGTCGGACATGTTGAGCCGAGACTCTGAGGAGGACAGTCCAGCAGGTAGCTTTACAGAAAGAAACACACATCATGTTCTGAGTCGAGCAGAGACTCTGCAGGCAGTTTCTCTTCTCTCTTCTCTTCCTCCTGTTTTTATTTCACGTCACTGACTTGATGTCTCGCGTCCTCTCAGACTTCTGCAGGTCGTCGTATGAAGGTTACGACGGAGAGGAGGCAGAACCGCCCAAGAGGAAAGAAGACGACTCCGTCAAAGAGGAGCGTTACTCCCCGTGGGCCGCCGACCGGGATCACAGAGTGAGGACCGAGTCTCCTGCTGGTGCCGACCCGAGAGACCTGTACAACACAGAGCAGCTGGTTCCTGCTGCAGGTTCTTACCAGCCGTACAGGTGAGAGACGATCCAGAACCCACAGACGTCCTTCTGCGGTCTGAGTGTGACTGCTGAAGATAAATAAGATTAATGTTAACTCTTCATCTTGTCTCTCTTCAGGGCCCACGAGTTCGGGAAGTCTCCCTCTCCGTCCTCCAGCATCGGCAGCACCAACAGTGGATCCGGACGCAGCAGCTTCGAGTCCAGAGTCCCGGACGTCGCCACTGTTCCCGACCACGACTCTTCTAAGCAGCGCACACACGAGGTGGGCCCGTCCTCCTGCGGCCCGCAGCACCTCCCGGGCCCTCAGGACTACACCGGGGTCCTCAACATGACCATGGCCCCCGCCGGCAAACCGGGAGTGATCGGCCACCACATCTACAGCCCGTACAGCGCCGAGCAGCCTCTGGGTCAGTGGAGCGGGCCCGGTCCGGCCCAGTACCCCCCGCCTCCTCACCACCTGACCGCCGACTACACCGCGCAAGCTGTTCACCACGGTTATCACCATGGCAACGTGGCGGAGTGGAGCCAGTACCCGCTGTTCTCGTACTCCTGCTGGTGAACGTGACGGACTGAGACTTTAACTGACAGGATGCATGTCGCCGCCTCGCGTTTTATCGTCTATTTATTTTGTATTTCATCTCGACTCCAAGTGAAAAATATTATTTTTGTATAAAAAGAGAAAGAATTAAAGAGTTCCTGGCTGAATAAGAATGTTAAATAAAAGTGTGCAATGTCTGTGAAATGTGACGTGATCTGAAAATAAAAAACAAAAGCAACATGTCGGATGTTTTAATTTGGTTTCTCGCCTCAAAATCCAGTTCTGAGTTCATGGAGAAAGAAAATGAATGTGTACTAAATCCTTCAGGTCCTCATCGGTCTCTGGACTGAAATGTGTTCTGAACAACAACTTTCTGCTGTTGCTGAAAGTCACATTAACAGGAAATCATTTAACCACAAAGAATTTCAGTCAAAACTTCATATCATCGACAGTTTTCCTTTTCTTGAAACAAAGTTCTGGTTCTGTGTGGTATCAGTGTAGTTCTGTCACCTCCAGAACTTATTTGGTCCGTCATAATAAACTGAGTGTCACAGATCTCGTTAAATATCTTCAGAGCTGAAACACTTTTAGTTATTTTCACTTCACATTTTACAACAAGGATTGTTTTAACTTCCAAAACTGAAGTATGAAAGTGACGATGATGTGTGAATATGAAGTCCAAATCATTCCATCATTCATTCAGCTCAATGTTTTACGTTCCACTGGCTGTAATCTGGTTCAGTGGATCAGTAGACATTTGTACTGTGACTTGAAGGTTTCCTGTCTGATTCCTACTGAGCCGGTTTGTTTTTCATCGGGCTCTGGAAGTGTGCAAGTTTCATCCTGTAAAGCTTCAGTTTGTTGCACGAGACGTGATTCTGTTTGGTGTCTGGACACGTGAATCCTTCACTGAACTACATTTCTGTCATCAACCAGCCTTGTTGATGTCAGAAATGAGTTCAGATGTTTCACACTGTAAGAATGTTCAGAGACAAACAGCTCAGAGAAACGAAGGAGTCTGTGCTGCTCGTTTCTTCTCTACTTTCTGTGCGCTTCATGTTCTGCAGACATCAGCGGAACATCAGCCGCTCTGCAGCGTCCTGCTCTGATCAGCGGCTCGTCCTCTGCTGCTGTTTGTTTGGATTTGCTCTTTGTGGATCTAATGAGCGGCACTCTGCTGTCTCCACGGCCCAGCATGCATTAAAGACGTTGCGTTACTGAGGCTGCAGCTCACCTGCTGAGGTTCATAAAGCACGTGCACGACCCTCGTTCTCCAGCTCAATGAGCCTTAAGAAGCACGACAACGAGGGCCGTTGGCTCCTTTTCATGGCTGAAAAACACAGGCTGCACCCGTCGCCTCCACCCATGGGGGTGGAAATGAGCCGCTAATGACTGTTGTAAAGTCCAGGGGGAGGAGGAAGGGGAGGACGGGGGAGCTTCTCTGGCACTGGTGTGGATTTAATTCAGTGGGATTCATTATCTCAGAGTTCCTCAGCTGGATGATGCTCAGAGTTCATTCGCTCCCTTTAATGAGGAGTGAAGGTGAGAAGGTCAAACACGGAGATGTCAGGAGATCTTTGCTGCCAGGAGACAGAAACCCAGAAAACATCAGATTAATTGTCATGAAATAGGAAAATAAAATCCAGGTGAGAGCTTCAGTTGCAAACATCGATGAGGATCAAACACAATAAAACAAACGAGTGATTTATCAGCTCGTCCAGCAGAATGAACAGATACAAAATATATATCAGAATAAAGATCTTGAGAATCATTTTAAGCTGCAGGAACATCTGGAGGTTAAATTGTGATTTAAAGACGTAGAAACGATGAGAACAGCATCAGCTGATGTGTCCAGAGTCTTCAACATCTCAGCTGTTTTCCTGAGGGGAGAAAAATGATAATCTGGTCGGATTATCAGAATAAACTGGTTTGTTAAACGTTGATACTCATGATGGAGGATGAAACAAACAGTCGGCGGCTGCATCAGAGGGAGAATCACAGGACTGAGCGGATCTGTTTCATGACGTTTTCTGATTCTGGAGTCAAATATAATCACTGTGTGATCTCAGAAGCGTGGAGACATTTTATGTTTTTGTTTTGTATATTTGAATAAAAACCTTCCAGCTACATTTAGGGTGAACTGTCCCTTTAAAATGTGCTGCTGTTTGAAGACAGAGCTGCTGCCAGATCTCATCCACAGGTGATTTCTTTGTTCCATATTGACTTTCACCAGCGAACACAGCGGCTCAGTCAGGACCTCGTCCTCTCCAGCGCAGCAGGGAGGCAGAAAAATGAAAGTGAGCACTTAGTAAAAATCCCCTGACACTCGTCCACAGCTCCCCTGGGTTTAATCTGCATAGCTCTACATCAATGGCTGGTTTGGGCCTTTTTTAATTGCTCTGATAACGGCGGCGTTAAGAGCAGTTCGACCCGCACTCTGATGCCTTTAAGTGGGAGACATATGTCTGAAGTGTCCCCCGGGTGGTTCTGCAGCCGCAGGATGGAAACAGAAAAGAGAAAGAGAGCGACATAAAGCAGCAGATTGTTGATCCTGGACGTCCAGAGCTGGTGTCAGCAGACGAGTCGGAGGAGGCCGGCACAGCGGTGTGAAACAAAGAGGAGGAGGAACAGATGTAGATGAAACAGCCTGGAAGAGGAAAGCGGCTTCATAAAGCTGATGGGAGTGAAGGGACAAATGGAGAGGAACTGCAGGAGACTGAAGTTCAAACATGCTCAACATCTTTAGATTTGAACTTTGGAGCAGATTCCTTCCACGTGAATAAAACATTAAACCAGATTCTGAGATGTTTCCAACACATCAGGAGCTCTGAGGGTCGCGAGTCACACAGAGAAAAACTTCTGAGCTCAACGAGATCTTAAAATGTCCGCTGGAAACATGAGATCAATCATCTTATTTCAAACGTTATGTCCTTGTTTCTGTCTTTGAATTCTTAAATGTACGGAAGCCTGGAGGGACAAGTGAGGAAATCTTTTTCTAAATCTGATCGAAATGAATATTTTCTCTCCTGTGTTTATGACTTGAGAACTGTCGGGGAAAAAAGTTTTCTTTTTAAATGTATCAATTAATAATTATTAATCATAATAACCAAAAACTATGATGTGACATGAAAAAGGTTGTGTATCAGAATCAGGCCTCTAAATGTTCCCGCTTGATTTGACTTCATCACGCGTCTTGTGTTCAGTATCCAGAGAGAGAGATTAGCCCTCAGTCTGATGTCTGACACGACGTCACGGCTTAAACTTTCTTTAGCAGGTTTATTTTATTTAACCTGTTTCCACAGTTTGCAAAAAATATATATAAATGATCCCAATAATTTTATTTTACTTGGGAAATTATTTTTTTTTAAGCTTTGAAAACAAAAACTTTATTTGACCTGTTTTCAAAGATTAAAAAATGAATTAAAAAAATTCTCCCAATTATTTAACTTTTCACAGCTTGAAAGAAAAAAAAAACTCCAGATTGTTTCATTTGATCAGTTTTCAAAGATTAAAAAAAGAAAAAACAAATATTTTATTTTATGTTTTCACAGCTTGAAAAAAAAAATGAACTGTCCCAATTATGAAATTTCTAATTTTACATTTTTCAGATAAAAAAATCTCCTGAAAATTACATTTGACTTATTTCAAATTTTAAAAAATGAATAAAAAATTCTCCCAATCATCTTATTTGATCTGTTTTGACGGATGAAAAAAAAAACCTCAGATAATTGTATTAAATTGTATTTAACCTGTTTTCAAAGATAAAAAAACAAAAAGATAAGAAAAGAAGAATTCTCCAGCTGTTTTCACAGATTGAAAAAAAGAAGAACACTTAATTTGTCCTTCAGGGCTTCCGTAGAATCAGGTTCAGTGGTAAGTTTAAAGATTTATGACATCAGAAATGTGGACGTTCACACAGAAAATCATTCTGAAAGATGAAAAACACGAGATGAAAGCAGATCAAATATCTGAGGCAACAAAGGCCTCAAACATTTAAATGTTGAGCCCAAAACTCACAGATAAATGCAGCAGCGTGACCAACAAACAGACGTGACAGAAGAAATATATTTCTATATTTATTAAACTTCAAAACTTATCTCATGAACTGGAGACTAAATTTGCATATCTTATGGTAACAGTGTGTTCGACTACAGTGCAAGACACAAATCTCATTATGTGAAACAGAAAAGCACATTTTAAACTTCAACGACAGAGAAAATAAAAAGCACACACAGAAGAGTGGGCGTCGTTAAACGTCTAAACGCTTCTACTGAGCAGCGGAACAATGAACTCAGGCGACAAGCAGAAGCAGGAAGAAAGGTTCAGAAATCCTCCGTCACTACTCTCATTATTCTCTTTGGATCAAGCCGTGGAATAATTTATATAATAACAAAGATCGATGAGAAAGAACACAAAGAACGAGTTTCATCACGTGAATATCAACCTGCAGAACCAGCAGCGCCACACAAACACACACTGTGACATCAGAGGCACAATAACTCAGGCTCATCTCCACCCGAAACATAAAAACACAATCCACGGCAACAAAACGCTCAGGATGGTTCCACAAAAACAAGGCACGACCTTCAAACCGAACAACTGGACGAGAACACGTCTCCTGACAGCCGCTGGGGTGGAGATGTGAACTAAACTATGAGTAAAAAGTCAACGATGTGCGTTAATTCTCAGAAAGTGAACAATTCAGCAGAGATCTCTCCACATTACAGTGTTCTTGCATAGCCGGGACTCGTCACCTTTCTGTTGCAGGAGCAGCTACAGTGACAGGAAGTAATGAGGGAGCAGCGAGAAACAGGAGCGTTAGCATGTGAGCAGGCAGCGATTCATGGAAGAGGACAGATTATCTACAGCTCTGTTCAGACCTCGTGTTAGCATCCAGTCCTGGGCCGGACCACGCTGAGTCCGTCGGTCCAGACAAACGTCTTTCACACACAAAAAAAGAAAGAACTTAGTTCAGAATATTTGCCGAATTCACTAGAAGACCCAAATAATTGAGAATTTGTCAGAGACGGCGATTAACAAAGTTGATTAAGTTTTACAAACTCAACAACTCACTAAATTAAGCAATTTTTTAAGGGAGTCTGGTGACTTAAAATAAAAGTTGTCTTCTTTTATAAACTGGAACCGTTTGGAGGGAGTGTCATTAAACTTCTGATCACACGTAGACGGCTCGACGTCCGTCAGCTCTGACATGATGTTTTTTATGAATAAAAGAAAGAAATTAATTCAGAACATTAACAGAATTTACAAAATATTAAGGATTTGTCAGAGACAGCGATTCAGAAAGTTTATAAAGTTTCTCCTCATGCAACAACTCACAAAACTGAGCGTTTTTTTTAAGGGAGAAGTTTCCTATTTTGGTTAATGTTCACTGTGTTTCAGCTAAACATGTCAAAACTTACAGATGGTGTGTTCACAAACATCTGCAGGTGAAGAGAGAGCAGACAGGTCATTTACATCACAGTGACACACATGGAAATCAAATCGGATCCATTCTGCCTGTTGTGTCTTCTTCTTCTTCTTCTTCTTCTTCTTCTTCTTCCCCTCAGTATGCACCACCTCTGTTTGTGGTCTAAGTGATCGGATCACACCTGCACCTGTGGATCTGTCCACCTGTGGTCGACCTCTCAGGACGGACTGTTAACACCAGGTCCGATCGGGGCTTAAGAAGATATTTTCAAAGTGAGTCGTTCCCGAATGACACTTTGGTTCAGAGGCACTCAAAGTGGTCGCCGTGCAGAAAGATCGTGATGCTTTCATGATAAAACAAAAACAAAAAGGTACCAAATCTCAACATGCTGCGTATGAAAAGTGCTCGTCAGTCTCAGACATTCAGTTCGGCGAGGCAGCTTCAGTCCTCGCTAGAGTCGTCCGAGTTGTCCATGTCCATCTCTTCCCAGGATGCCTTGGTGCGCTGCTCCCAGCTCCGGGCCTCGGCCATCACGGCGAGGGGCATGAGGACGACGCAGGCTGCCAGGCCGGAGACGCGCTCCTTGAAGTCCGTGCCGCTCTCCCACTCGTCTGTGTCGCTGTTGTACACGTGGACGTATTTCATCCGGTTGCCTTTGTCGTGAGATCGTCCTCCCAGCACGAAGATGCGACTGTCCAGCACGGCGATGCCAGGTTCTCCGTGTCCAGCGGGGAGGGGGGTCACTAAAGACCACGAGTTGGCTTCAGGGTCGAAACAACCCACCTGAAAAAATACAAAAAGGGATTTCAATTCATCCTGTTTCATAAAAGGTGCTGAATGCTGGACAAAGAAATTATTCTTTTGAGTACCTTGAGGACGTCGCTCCGATAACTGCCCTTATCGTTGCTTCCACCAATCACGTAAATGCGTCCGTTAACGGCCGCCATGCCGTGCCACGCCCTCTCCACCGGCCCGTCGGCGCACGCTGTCCAACTATTGGCCGCTGGGTCGAAGCAGTAGGTCTCTCTGAGGTACGCGCCCCCTCTGCGCCCAGAGGTGATGTACATCTTCCCATCCAGCACCGTCCCTGCGTGAGCGTACACCTGGAGGGAAGGTTAAAGGAAAGGTGAACATCTGAAAACCCTGTGACCACACAGGTGAGGAGGGAGCACCATCATGTGGATGGACGCGGTATTACAAGCAGTGGTCTCATCTCACCTCTCTCTTCAGGGGCGAGACAAACTCCCAGGTGTTGGTCTGAGGGTCGTAGCGCTCCACTGAGTCCAGCTCGTTGCTGTAGTCCCGCCCTCCGACGGCGTAAATATGGCCGCCCAGCACACACACACAGTGGTCAGCGTGCCGCTTCTGCAGAGCCTGTACGGAGCACCAGCTGTTGTGACGCGGATCGTATCTGGAGACAAAGAGTAAAAACATTTTGTCATTTGTAAAATTTCATGTTTGCGATGATGTGCAACACAGGAAATAAAAAAAGCTGAAGTTTTGACATTATTTCTTTCTTATTCATTAGTAGTTTTGACTTCCGGTGGGTGCAACATGACTTTCAGAGGTTTTATTTCATATTGAGCCTGTTTTTCTCACTGGGATCAGGACATTTTTGAAGTCACAGCTTGTTTTCTTGCGCACTACATGATCTCATCCTGTTCTGTTTCCAGATCCTCTGATCAATACACATATTTACAGAAGTCCTGAGGAGCAACTGATGACATTTGTTTTTCCTTGTGATTCATCAAGTCCAAATAGTTTTTCCATTTCTGAAAACGTGACAGTTTTTTTTCAAGGATATATTTTTGATTAAAAATCAAAACTCTTCTGGAAGAACCTTCAGATGCTGTTTAGAACACGAGGTAGTGACGTGTCGACCTCGTGTGGTCAGAATGAGTATTACACAAACAAACATTTTTCTTTCCACTCACTTCCACACATGAAAAAAACATTTGTCATGGAGGAAAAATCATTTGGATCCAAACACAGTGTTTTCACAGATAAAAAACACTTGTAGAGATAAGATTATACTGTCACTGGGGACACTCGCCCTTCATGGCTTCCGTACATATCATTTTAAAATTTTAAACCATCACTTAACATAGAAATGTCTGAATTCTGGGTGAAACACTCCTCGTCAGGCTGCTTGTCACACATTTAAACTATCTCCAGCTTGTCAAACATGAGGATTTTGCTGCTTGTCTCTGTCTGACATCAGCTTAAACTGAATTCCTTCAGGTTTGAACTCTTGGTCAGACAAAACAAACAATCTGAGAATGTGAAACTGAAAGTCACCTGGTCTTACACGTCAGTTAATATTAGCTTATTGCAAATAAGTCGGTATCAGCAAAAGAAAGAGCAAGAGATACCACAGATATGTTGGAAGCTGCCACAGTTTGTCGACCAGAGATCGTTTGCGACACTGAATATCTTTGTGGACTTTGTCTGAGGACGCCATCTTCAGCTTTGTGAAACACTAACCAACATTTTTGTTTTACGTTACAGCTGTTACGAACATTTGAGAAAAATAATCAACAGATTTGTCTTTAAAGAAAGTAAGTTGCCAGGTGTACATTCTGTTACACAGAACGGGATGTGATCTCACCTCCAGCAGCGACTCTCGGCACGAAACCCGTTGCTGTTCATGTCTCCTCCGATAAGATAAACAAAGTTGTTGAGCACGGCGATGCCCTGGTTGGACATTCGGGGGGCATGAGATGCCGTCAGAGTCCTCCACTCCCCCCAGCTCGGGTGGAACACCTGAAACAACTGCTCGCTGTCTGCGAGGGAGTTGGCGCTGAACATTCCTCCAAACCCCAGAATACAGTCGAAGGTGGAGCGAGGCTGGGTGAGAGGAGTCTGCTGGACGGGCTGCCACAGCTCCTGCTCGTGGTACCGCAGGGCGGCGGACACAGAGTCCTTCAGCGGACACTGGTTCAGTCTGCCGTGCAGCCGCTGCAACACCTGTTTCTCCATCAGACAGAAACGGACGGCGTCGAGCATCTTGAGATTGTCCTAAAATGGTTAAAGATTAGTTGAGTGCAATTCAGGCGGATAAAGCTTCAACAAAGTGTGAGTACAACTGATCAGGGATCTGATGATAAAGAGGCTGTTCACACCTGGTACTGACATACGTCTGCAGTGACGTTATTACTGTTATTGGATCTGACTTTCACAGGGAAAACTCTCAAAATTATGTGATTTGTCAAGAGCAAAAGGAAGTCTTCTTCTTCTTCTTCTTCTTCTTCTTCAGAGGACGTCTGATGTCTACACACTGCTAACAGGTGTGATCGGATCACTCAGGGCGGATGTTAACACCAGGTCTGAACAGGACTCAGTGATTCCCTTCTTGCTCAGTATTTAGTGTGTATGTGATGAAGCAGGAGAGATGAAAATGCAGACACACCTTAGGACTGACCTGCAAGTACACCTGGTCAGTCTCCACCTGCTCTGGACTGAAGTGGTAGTGAAGAGCCGCCTCGTACACCTCGTTCTCGCTGTTCACCTGCAGCTCGTTGCTGCTCAGCGCTCGGAACACTTCCTCCTCGGGCAGCTGTCGGTACACATCGGTTCGAGACAGAGTCTGGATGTTCCTGAGGATGTAGGAGTGGACCCGGGTGTTGAGCTGCTGCAGTCCGTAGACGTCGGCGAGATGATGCACCTCCAAGATGTTGCTCTCGTCCAGCCAGGAGAAAAGGAATTCACAGCAGAAGCCCATGACAATCTCAAGCTGTAAGACACAAAAGGATGCAAATGAGCTGAAAGAAAACAGAACAATGAACACTGTGACAACAACAACACTCACCTGTACTAGCGTGGCAGCTGTCAGGACTTCCTGCACACACTCCAGATCTAACTCGATCTCCGACGTGTAGATGTAGTCGAGGATCTTTTTCATGGCCATGTACGTGACGCCATGTATCGGGATTTCCTGTTGTTGCGTCTCCCGAAGGCCTCCAGCAAACATTCCCCTGGTGGAGCGACACGGCGTTAAACGGGTCGACTGGTGATTTGATACGCTGAAGGATTTCATGTCTCAATTCCTAAAGAGCATCTCCAGAGAGGAGCGAGGAGAGATGAGGAAAATACAAACCACGGCGGGACTCTACAAACATTTCTTTGTATTCATAAGTTTTATAAGTTATTTATAAACATCACACACAAGACGCAACTTTTATGAATTACAAAAGTTGTCGTGAACACGACTCCGCTCATCTGACAGACTGCAGAAAGCAGCAGCAGGCTACAACAAAAGAATCTACAGAGAAGTAAACACAAGCTGCATAGTAAAGCAAAAACACAGCAGCTGATCATGAGACAGATAGCGAGAAGCTGCAGGGGCCACACATTTGTTTACACTGGAGTCTGCACCGAGTCTTGGCTGTGTCTTGTGACATATTGTATCCAGAGACAAGACGCCCTCATTGGTAGGACTGAATGCTCTATTGTGTAAGTAGGAAACACAACCGGTTCTGCAAAAAACAAGAACTCCAGCCATCTGGCTGCAGTCGATGATATCCAACATACTCCTGCCTGCACACTGAGCTCTGCTCCTGCTACACACAGGACGGGTTTTTACACGACCCAAAATGAGTTAGCGATATTGGGAAACGGGTGCATATTAGCGTTTGTGTGCATGGATTCATTTGTTAATTCGAGCTTTGAGTCGTGAGTCTGCAAACAAAACACACAAATAAAACATGGATATGTAACAAATGTGTTGCATGATTTTAGGAGACCAAAAATAATCACAAAATACAAATTTGGATATTGTGACACAATAAACAGTCCGGTGGAACAGACACACACACACACACAAGTGTCAGTGAGTCATGCATGGGCGGAAAAACAAGTTGCACAGGTTGGATAATTATGACGCTGTGACAAAAATAAAAATGAACTACAAGAAAAATGGAGAAACCGGAAGTGAAGCATCCTGCACAACTGCTGTGGGGTTTTACCTGAAGTAGTCGCAGGAGGCTGCCAGGAGGATCCGGTGGGCCTGGATGGGTCGACCCTCCACCAGCAGCACCACGTCGTACAGGATGCCGCTCTGTCTCAGAGCCAGCAGTCCGTCCAGCAGGCTGCGGAAATGGGCCGAGCTTGTGTAGGTCTGCCGGCCCGGGCGGCCCGAGGATCCAGCACGTCCCCCCACTGGACTCACCTCCCCATCCTCAGCCATGGCAGGACACTGACGTTCAGGCTTCATCACTTGCTTTTTATATCATCCTGAGCGTTTCACATATTTGTTGTTAATGTCAGCAACAATGAAAGAAGACGAGCAAGAGACAGACAGGAAGTGAAGGAATGGGCTGGGCAGCTAGCTTAGAGGCTAAAGAAGGTGGTTATGATTTCTTGAAATGTCACAGCACAGTCAGTGTGAGTTATACACGTCTTAGCTTCATCTACACAGCTTATAGAAACAAGTCAAAGTTTATAGTTACATACATTCGTCGAACCGTCGACCCACTGCTCGCTGCCACCTCGCTGCGAACCCGCCAGCTAATGTATTAGTTAGTTTAACGGTAAATAACAACAACCTAGCTTAGCAAGCTAGCTCACAGCTTCTTCGCCTGCTGGCTCGTGAAACGCACTAATAAAAACAGAAAGCAGGATATTTGTAAAGTGAAACAAAACGATGAAGCGAAAGTATCGTCTGTGTTCGTCAAACAGAAAGTGTCGGGCAGTCTGATGACCGCCGGTGTAACGAGCCGTTCAGTCGGCTGGGTTTTTTTGTGTTTTTTTTGACAGATCAAAACAAGACTGTTTACTTTCTGATGTGGGGCGGTGAGCTCAAATACTATTGGTCGCTGCTGCCGCATTGTCCCGCCCAGTGGCTGAGAATGAGCCAATCAGAGGCGTTTGTCCCAATGCTGATAAATAAATGTGTTTTTCTTTCAAAATAAAAGTACGTTTATATTGGATAAGCTTTTAATTTATTATTTTTTTTCCTCCACATTTTATTTATATTGATAAAATAAATCTTTAGTGAAACAAATGTTTGGATGTTGTGACTCTGTCGGTTGAACACAAGAGGGCGCTGTTTCCTGTTTATAACGCCCTGCTGTGAGATACAGTGCCAATAAAAAAAAAAAAGTATTCATGATTGTTTTCCCCTTTTTACTTGGGAAAAAAGAAAACAATATAATGTCAATAAATTCAAAATATATCATGTAAAATAACTCTTCAAGTCAGTATTTAGTAGATGCACCTTTAGCTGCAGTCACAGCACTGAGGTCTCTATCAGCACATCTGGACCTCTGTTGAATCAGGTCAGTCACTCTAAAATGGGTCAATAATGCAGTCACTTACTACATGCATTATATTTTGTATGCAACTTAACACCTCCTGAATCATGTAAGTGTTCTGGTGTCTGTTTGGCCTTCTGAAACTGCTACATTAAAACAAATGTCAAACTCAGACTGTTGATGTTTACAATATTAATGAGGTAATGATACAAACTTGTCCCCATTACTGAATAAACAAGATGTTGTCAGAGGGAAATAAGGTCCCCAGAACACTGAAAGGTGGCAGGGTCCGCCACAAATAAGCTGAGTAAAACAATATGATTTGTGTTCTCCGTCAATCAGTTGTGAAAACAGAGAGAGTTTGATAATTAAGTTTGTTTGGGTAAAAAAGAAACGTCAGTCAGTGAATATATTTCCTCCTCAGAACTACATAATGCTCCTTTAACCAGAGGGCTTTTACTGGTAAAAGGAGTAGGATGTGGTATTTTCTGTCTCCTCTTTTATCAAAAGTTTATTTAAACTAGAAATACACAAGATATCTTTGTGTTTAAATGACACTTTTACGTAACACAAGAACCTCAGATAATAACATGCTGATAAGAGGAATGTCTTTGATGTGCCAAGACTAAAAGGATTTTCCGTTATTCTCGCCGACTGGTTGTTGTATTTATAATTTTTTTTCGCCTCCCCAATATTTGGTCTCCATCTGATCAAACGCTTTCCAGATTGATTTTTACGCTGTTTGATAACTGCATGAGCTGCCACACAGATTTCCTCAGGCAGCCAGTCATCATGCTCATTTTATTTTTCTATTCTTCTTCTATTTTTTTTCATAAAAACTGAAGCTTCCATATTGCTCAGGTTTTACAGCCTCGTTCATCTTCTGCCGAGGGTTCAATTTGCATAGATCATTTCCTGACGCGAAGAGTAGAGATTTTTCCACTCGAGAGAAAAAAAAAAAAAAGAACCCTGTTGGAATAATCCATCACTTGATTTATTTTCCAGTCTCACATACATTGCAGCAGGGGTGCACAGGGGAGAGCGCTCCCCTGGCTTTTTGTCTTGGGTGCAGAAATGCCCTTTTCAAATAGCAATAACTTTTTCCCCTGACACCCCGGCTGTATCTGTCATGTGGCTGAGGAAATGCCCTTCGATAGTTCCCGACAGTAATGAAGCCTATTTCAGTTCCCTGAACAGCAAACATGCACAGCACATGATGTGACTCTGACACCCTTTCTTAGATATCACGCCTTTGATTAATTGGTCTGCAGGAAATTAAGCTGCGACTATATGATAATCGTGTAATCGGTGACATCATTTTTAAGTGAAAATTTGTCTCATCCCTCACACTGAATATATTTAGGTCTTTTGGAGGGTTGGTTTGACAAACACAATCAATGTAATGACATCACCTGGGGCTTCAGGAAATTGTTTTGGACTTTCCCCACTATTTTCTGCCATTTTATAGACGGTGTAAAGGAGAAAAAAGTCATAAAGCAAATGAACCCAGTGACGATGAACCTCCTGTGGGCGGCCTCGAGATTTATTTTTTGCATGTATCTGCTTAAAATCTGTCTAAAATATAACAACAACAAAAGCTTGAGCCTTTCTCGTGCAGCAGAAATCTACAGCTGCTCATGATGATGTCATCATGTACAGAATAACACATGTGCACTAAAATGCAGCATTTTAAGATCATCTAGATTTCTCTGTGAAATTATCAAAACACTTTCTGCTCAGCTCATAAAAATGAGAATATTCTAAAAACTGAAAAACAAACAGCTCAAATAACTCTCAGTGTAAAGCAATATTTCAGATTTTTGCATTTTTAATTGATTATTATGATTATTGACTCACATAACTGCAAGATATACAAGAAATGGCATCACAATATACAAATAAGCCCAAAAAATAAAATACAAATAAAGGCCCAGGTGAACCATTTGTGAGGCAGAGTTCAAAGGTTCAATCAATAATGAAAACAATCGTTGTAACTCTCATCACAGTCTTTATTTGTCATGTATCACTGTACTGACAGAAATACGAGGGTACAGTGTCGCAGCCCAGAGAAATGCACCACTCATTAGTCTCAGACGGTGAAGGTTATGTCACCGTTTGTTCCATCTCAGGTTGCTAACGGCAACCATTTTTTATTACTTCTTTACAAGAAATAAAAAATCCTGACGGCTGAGTTTTACTTTGAAATCTTAAAATTATTCTACCGCGTACAGTAGGTGTTGCAGTATGGAGGGCTGAAACTGTCCAAATTAGAAATTAATACAAATAAATTATTGTGATTGGACATTCCCCCCATAAGAAAAACAACAAAATGGCACTCAGTAGAGTGCATACCTCCGCCAGGGCCCAACAGTCCCCTTTAATTCAATCTAGTCTATTTCAAATTCAAATAAAATATATTCAAAGCCACTAGATCTGAATCTTTATTTAGATCCACATCAAATTAAAAAACAATAATCTTTGATAAATTTCGTGACATATTCATCTATTATTTTGAGCCATGTATTTGTTTCTTAAGTTATTTTTGATTTGGCAGCTTCAGGCCTCCGTATATAAACCCTGTAAGAGGTGAATATCAAGTGCCGTGCTGAGCTGGCGGCTCGTCATCACACACAGATGCAGATGTCACCTGTTTAGCATTCATTTAAAATGATTTTTACACCTTACTTGCTAATTAGGGCGACATAATCACAGGTACACAGGCAGTAATGCAAATTAGAGGATTGTGCGAGTGCTCTTGCTGTGATGTCAGTCACTGTCAGAGACTAAAAGCATGGTTTTTGTTTTTTACTGGACCCTCCTGGAGGTCACAGAGTTGCCCGGCTGTGCCATTATGGAGAGAGAGGCATTGCGGTACATTAGCAGCCAACCGTCCTCTCTCATCAGGAAAAGGCTGAGCAGCAGGCGAGCCGAGGGCTGGATGAAGATCTGACAAAGAAATGAAAACAAAGTGGGCTGCTTTTACAGAATTAACTGTCAATTTATACTACAATCAGGCTATGAGAAGAAATGTGGGCTGCGGCCGTGACTAAGACATGACAGAGGCTGACCTTGAGCTGTTACACAAATCACTTAACCTTCATTGAGGTAATCACTGAAGGAGATCATTTCACGGTGCCATTACTGATTATGATGAGGGGGGTGGGGGGCTGGTGAAAAAGCCAGGAGGGGGACTGTTTACTGTGGACACAATAGGCACTAACAAGGGAAGGTGCAGTGCAGCAGGTTGGCTGAAACAAACAAAAGCAGCAGCCAT
>CAEMYA010000676.1:69646-84174 GCA_903131615.1 Diplodus sargus | reverse complement strand
ATCTATTATTATTATTATTATCATTATTATTATCCTGACTGGAAACATGACAAAGTGGCATGGTTCATCACGGCCCAGGACAGGAAGGCTCTACAACGAGTGATTATAACCACCCAGAACATCAGTGGTACCATCTACTGAGCATCAGTGACATCAGTGAAGTGAGACAGAATACTAAAACACCCACCCAGATACACAAGTATCTGCTGCCGTACAACCAGACGAGACAGCAGCTTCGCTCCTCAACTCATGATCTACACTTGGACATCAATGGTTTGTTTACTCTTCATTTTAAACTTTTAAACTTTGAAAGAAGAAACTCCATACCTCTCTCTGTGCCAAAACAAAAAGAAAAGAAATTCAGCTCTAGGGTCACAGAACAGGGCAATTTCATTTCATCACTTCAGAACAGCTGCTTTACTCAGATTTCGCAAAACAACATTTTCCTGAACTTCTTGGCCTCTCGTCCACAAACACAATTGGGATTTCAGTTCATCAAACTCAGGTAATCAGATATGTTTGATTCTTCTAACTTGATTGTTTTTTTTTTATTAATTAATTCTACAAAGTCTGTGTTTGTTAGTTTGAGTTAAGTTTGTTACTTTTGTGTGGTTTAGGGAAACTATCTTGTATTTTTTCACTTTTAGCTCTTTGCAGACTCCCTCTTTTCCTTCTACTTTCTTTGCTGCCATCACAATTTATGTGCAGACCCTGAAACTGCAAGAAAATGTACTCAACACTGGCAAGTCGTAAGTTTAGATCAGTAAATTTCTCAGGTCATGTGGACGGCTGCCCACGGTGCGTTCGTGATGTTCTGACTTTGCCAAAGAAAACCCTCACTGACCTCAAATACCTTTTAAATCTCCTTTATGTCGTGAAAAAGGCTTCATTTTACAAAAGAAACAATAAATAAATTCAGTTCTGCCCTTATTTCTTTAAATGAAGAACACATTGTGTACTGGAATTGCAATTTTTCACACAACATTACAGCTCCTCTCACAGCAGCGTGAAGTATTGATTTACACCACGCTTACAAATGTTGTTTTTTTCCCCCCATTATTAAAACTCCTCCTGCAGTCTAGAAATATCTCACGGATGTTTCATGGGCACATCATGACTTGTTTTTCTTGTGTGTTTTATTTTCCTTACAGTTTCTTTCTGCTGCACGTCCTTTGAAACACGACTAAACAAATTGTGAAGTCACTCGAAGTCACGATTTCTTTCTTTGTTTTGCTTTGCTGATCCGCACAGCCGAGGTTATTAAAGGTCTGTTAAAGAAGGAGTTTTGTGTCAACAAAAATCAATCACACAGAAACAGGGCACGCACTTAAAAATACAACAAACAAAAAAAAACAACCGCTCTCCAAATATGTGGATCTACAGCAGGGGAACAGTTCATTGTTAATTGGGGCACAGTACTATATTGATTTACTCTGTCAGTGACACGTAAAACTATGAACTATTTTCCCACAAGAACAAACATCTTACGTAACGTTAGTCTGTCTCTGAATCCTAATATGGACATATATTTGAATCAGGTTGCATTATGTATCGTGTAAACGGACACAGGACGGGAGTCTAAACAGTTGATAGAGCGTCCGGAATGAAAGAAGTGATCAAAGTATTTTCATGTGACAGCGAGATAACGTTTCGGAAAATGTTTTGGAACATGTTATCTGGTCTCGTTCCACGTTATCACCGAAGACGGGGCAGGAACTCGTCTGATCTGTGTTTGGTTTTGCACGGTACGTGCTCCGTGACAGAAATGTGCTCCTTCTTCCATGACAGGGTTCAACAAGCTTCTCTGAACACACTCGATGGTGCTAAATGTCCTCGAGTAGCTAATCAATCACAAATAAACTGCTTGATACGCTGTCAGAAGAAGAACCCCCCACCTTCCCCGTCATGTCACCATCGTGCCCACTCGTCTAGACACTTAGGAGTGCCAACGCATCCCCTGAAGCTGAGCCCTACACCTCCATCTTGATGGGCTATTATTATTAGATATTCCTTTTTTATGTATGACCAACACATCCGCATAAACAACTTCAAAGGTTGAACTGCCAGTGAATCCCAACTTGACATATATATATATATCACTGTTTCCAAAATAAAATGGGACAAATCCTACTGATTCTACCTTTAACTTTAATGGTCTTTGAATTCTAATAATATGACGTGAGCTTCAGTTAGCTTTGACCACAAATGTCCTTCAGAGGGAGACTTTTTACTCTGAGACTCTGAGTACATGTCAGAGCCTGTAATCTATTACTTTTACTGGAGTAAAGAAGCTGAATCAGTACTTCTACTTTTATCAGAGTTTGTTTTAACACGAGTATCTTAACTTGACTTCCTCCTTTGCTGACACAATAATAACTACTGCCTAACGGGGCTGCTGGCGAACAAGAAACACAAAAATGGCCCGTAGTAAGCTGCATTTTGATGTATTTTATTGGCATATTCCTGCATTTTTATGGCATATGATGCCTGAAATTAAGTCTGGCAGTGAAGTAGCTGCACTTCTGGTACTTCTCTAACACCACACAGATACTAATAATAGTCTATAAAGCACAGCTGGTGTCCAAGTAATGAAGGCGATGACGAGACAATGTGGACGAATTGCGAGCGTCTACACTTTTCCTATCTCCTTCAGATTAATTGTAAATTACATTGTGATAATCCCGGATTTCCACAGAAGTGCGAGACAAATCACCGCAGCTGTAGGCGACATATTTGAAATGTCCAGTCATGTCTATTTACGCATCAGCGACTACTGGTGAAGCATGAGGGTCTTGAAGCTTTGTATCACTTCATAGGAGGAGATTTCAACAACCAGCTCCTCGTGACTCTGTTCTGAAGGGCGAGGAGGCACTTCAAAACAAAGGCTAGGGCTCAAAATTGGAAATGCATTTAAGCCTGACCCTAAAATATGTTTTTCTCTGTCCTTCCTTCTCGCTGAAAGAAACAATCAGAAAGTGAGTGACAGTTGTGATGATTGCAGAATGGAAGAGGTACGACAACCATTCAGCGTCTCCGAGTCTCAATATAGTTTCTCATGAGGGGCAAAGAATCACAAACCCTGCAGTGCAGTTCACCAGCCTTTGTCAGCAATCCTGCCTTTCTCTGAGGAATACGTACGGAGATTGTCTTGAGTGACTTGACACCCCGTGTCAACGAAAACACCCACAGAGCCGTTGTTGTTGGTGGCAAGTCATCGCGCCGCTCTGCCTCTCAGACAAACAGCTATTACTGTTCTCTCATGCAGCCTCCACTCCAAACAGGAGTGTGTGGGGGACAGTGTGAAGAAGCAGCTAACAATCTGGTGCTCGAGCGTGAGAGGTGCAAAAACTGGGTTTAAAATAGTCGGAGGTGTGAACTGCGGAGTGATCGGGACGAGGATGATCATGATGTTGCAGCTCGTACCAACATTATGCAGAAAGGAACACGCTGCACCTCCGGAGAACGTGGCACATGTGTAGTTTTGGGTATCGATCACTCTGATCCATTAACACTCAGCGACAAGGTAACGATCTTTACAACAGAGAGAGAAGTCAGCGTGCTCGCTTGCATCCATCAATATTTATTATTGAGTTCAGGCAGCAGCAAACGATTTGGGGATTTTTTTGTTTTGTTCAGATTTCTGCATCAGAGTGTTTTTGGGTGACAAAATAGAATAAATGAACGGAGCACAAGATGATTTATGTCCTCTGTTGCTGACAGTCTGTGTTTGTCTTCGTCAACACACACTATGAGCTGTGCGCCCACAGACTTTCACAGGATGCGAGAATATAACAAAATCTGTGTGAAGTTCTCTGCACAGCATTGTTTCTGTTTATCCTCAGCGCGCAACGTTCAGATCATCAGGGAGGGAAAGTAACTAAGTACATTTTCTCCACCGGCAATTAAAGCACAATTTTAACACACGTTCTCTGCTGCTTTATTCTTCCACTGCGTTACATTTTGGAGGCAAAAATTGTACGTGACACTCTTGTATATAACTTCCATAATGCGTTACAGATTTTATGCTGCATCAGAGCTGGTTGGTCAGCTTCCAGAGAGAGGACAGATATTTAATTTCAGTGTTGAGGGGGATTATAAAACAATTCCTGTTGCCAAACGTACTGTTCCATAGAAAACGCTGGTTTCTACGATTTAATAACTTCAGGGTTGCACCAGCATGTTAACAGATTCAGCTGCATAATGTGACTGTGTTGATGCACGAGATTCAACCGCGAGGAAATGGACCGAACCAAATACAGCCTGGTTACAACTGTAAATGTGTTTTGTTCGATTTAGTTGCTGTAAGTGAATTAAAATATCAGACACATCCTTACAGTTGAAGAGGGACCACGGTCACTTACTCTGTGTGTTGGGTGTTCCAACATTTGTAAAGGTGACACCGCTGGATATTTCTAAGGTGCATTCAGGACAACTCGTGCAAAGTACTATTTTTGTTTGCCAAAACTCTAATATGAAGAATTGTACAAACATTTATTCTGCCAGCTGAGTTTCACCTTCTCTTTCAAGTTAACTTCTGCAAAGTAACAAGTCAGCCGCCACCACCAACTCACTCCCAGAGACGTCTCCACGGACACGAGCACCTACGCCAATGTGTGGAGGTGCAGGTTGGTAGGCAGTGGATCGAACCACTTTCAGGCAAATGGAGGGGGAGGGGAACCAATCTTTAAAACTTAAAAACACATTGTTTTGTATCTTTAGTTGGTACAAGTGTTAGAGTTATTATTTAGAGTTATAAACTGAAATTATTTTGTATGGCTCGCTCATCAGAGGAAGGTAAACCTACAGGTGTGTCAGTGCTCATGCGTATCGAGTTAATTCAGGTGGTGGTGGAAATGTTCCCATTATTTTGAATTTGGGGGCAAAAAGGACAAAAACAACATCATGGTGAAGTGCAAGTTGTGCCTGGAGGATAAGTGCTTGTTGTGTTGATACTGTCAGCTCACTGTCAGGTTGTTATGATAAAATAAAGAGCTGTAAATGTCATATTGTGTCTGTAATTCATATTATTTGGCATGCAACATGCAGAGTTTTACCAAAGTCTTTTGTTACTCTAAAGAACTCCAACACGTTACTTTTCTCAGTAAGATAAAAAGTAATGTTACCAAACACTTAAGCGACATCACTGGATTTATTTGATTACATGCAGCTTCTTCTGGAGCCACAGAAGGCTTCCTACGACTGTTTTCACATCTGCAGCAGGGCTGCACAATTAATCGCAAAATAATCAAAATCGCAATGTGACGAAGTGCAAAATCGAGATCACAATAACTGCAATTATTTCATAAAAGTCTGGCCCACAAAGCTTCTTCTCTGTAATAAAACATGTTTGTTGCCACATTATCATGATTTTACTTGGTTTTACTTGGTTACTGGTTTTTTTACTTGGTTTTCATGTAAAATGTAATCATCCATAATAATGTCGAAATAATCTAAATAAGCTCCTGTTACCTTCATTAAAGTACACCTGATATCAGATACCAGTTGTTCATTATCATTATTATTGATGTCATCATCAATAATAATGATCATAAACACACCTTAATGTGGAAAAGAGGTGTAGTCACCCTTTAAGTAGAAGCAGTGAGTGCCTCCCCCACCTGATTTAAACATGTGCATATATTTATATTATACAACCTGTGTGCATTTTTAAACATGTCACCAGAATAAAAATATAATATATTAAAATTACATTTCTGCCAGATTTAATCACGTGAATCTTCATCATGTCAGGAACTCGTCTGCGGGTGGAGGTGGTGAAGCAGCACGTGCACAAAGAAGAGACATTCAAATAACTCCTGTGGGGGAAACGCGTTGCCTGCGCGCGCACACACAGGCGAGCGCGCGCGCGTGCACTTGTGCATGCGAGGCGAGGGAGAATTGTATTATGTAACGTGTTCCCAGTCACATCCCAGCCGAGTCTGAGGCATAAGGTCGCTTTAAGAGATATCTCAGCTGCTGTTAGTGCTCCTGGCAGGACACCTCCTCCTCCTCCTCCTCCTCCTCCTCCTGCACCTCCTCCTCCTAAAACTCTGTGTCTCACCTGATGAGGAGCAGCGCGGACTCCAACAACAGGCAACATCTCGGTGAGAAAACAGCTGGTTCACTTATAACATTTCATGTAACAGCTCATAACTCTTTTTGTTTTTGGAGGATTTCCTGAAAGTGAGAAGTCGATTTTTTTCTGTGTGTTTTCCTGTCTGAGTGTCTGAAGCTTTTCCAGGTGCGCACACTGAGTTTAATGACCTGATGTGACGCGCCTGTGTTTTGAACCGCTGCCGTGCTGGAGGATGTCACTGACGGGTCTTGTGACTTGTGTCTGCAGGTGAAAGTGCTGCGCGGCGGTGGAGGAACGTCCGGCGGGGCCCGAGCTGGAGACGTGATGGGAGAGCAGTGAGCTCACAACGCGCTGCTGCACCGGAGGACGGAGGATCTGCTCCACCTGTCCGGAGCCGAGGAAGTCCGACAGACATACAGCTGCTGCAGACAGACACACACACACACACACACACACACAGACAGCTGCAGAGACCGAGGTGAGGACACACACACTTTCCATCCCTTCATTGTGCATGAATCAAAAATCATTGTGCATGAGTGGATGTGGACTTGTGTTGAAGTGTTTCAGTGACTGAAGTGAGACGAGCTGTCACGTCTCTGTCTGTTTTTTCTCTCATATAGTGTATTTAAAAAAAAATCTAATTCCTGCAGGATATTTTTAAGGCTCCTTTCAGATATTAACCCTGTCGTGCACGTCTGTTACAGCTGGCAAGATTTATAACCATTTAAGTTGAAGCACATCGTCCCAATTAGAGCTCGACCGATAAATCAGTCGGCTGATATCGGCACGTCACAGATTTATCGATATCAGGGCACACAATGCCTGTTACAAACCGGTTAGAAAATCCTTTTTAGAGATTAAGATGCAGAAAACAGAAGCCTGGGATCATTTAGTGAAGTGTACAGTTTTTCTTTTGGATGATAAATCAATTGTTTTGTTTTTGCTTCACTATCGGCCGTGCGTCACTGAAAACACATTCAGTGGATGTTACACACCAAAGGTTATATTAGATCTGCCTTATTGTGTTTTATTTAATTTGAAAATTACAATATAATTTACATTTGAGCAGTTTGATTAAACAGACATCTAAACATGTGTCCACTTAGCAGAATACACTGTTTGGTGCTGAAGCTCCACTGGATGTATTTTTGCTCACAGAGACATCGATTTACTGTCAGTTAATCTTAAATACACATGAAAAAACCACCCATAATTCTGTTGTGCGTGGAGGAAAAATGACGTTAATTATGTAGCCGATTAAAACCGACGTGCACCGAACGGCACCGCAGCAACAAGGTGCACTTAATAGTTTGTAGAGAGAGCGGTCGGTGTTTCCAGGAGGGATGGAACAGCAGAGAGCGTCCCCGTCTGTCTGCAGAGCTCGCTGACTGACAGCAGACGGGGTGTTGTTATTGCGGTTGCAATAAAACAATAAAAGCAGCCAATAAAATGCAGGAATGGGCCAGCCCGAGTGAAGCGTACGTGTGGGAAACACTGCCTCAGATGTGTTTATTAAACACCTTTGAGGAAATATACGTACGTGACGGAGGAAGGATATTTTACTGTTTGTCAAGAAACAATAAACCTCACTGGGAATTTTTCAGGATTATAAACGAATAAAGTGAAGCATCTTTGTCTCCGTCGAGTTCAGGACGAAGACAAAGTTCTTATTTTTGGATCATCAGTGTTGGATCGAAGATAAAAAAAATGTACCGCCCACGTCACAATCAGCATCCAATCAACGCTGAGTAATCTGCATCTGCAAAGTAACTAATGGAGTGGAGAGGAAGAACAGGAAGTACTCTGTTGTTCTGATTTATTTCATCACTGATTATTCGACATTTTGACACAAAGATTTACTGTAAAATGTAAACAAATATGTGTTTTCAGTCCACTTGATTTCTAATAACCAGAATTCGTATTGACACTGAAAGCCGGTTTATCTGTGAGAGGTTTATCAATTCATGCATCAAAAGGTTAATAATGTCCTCTGTAAATCTTTTTATTCGTCACTTCTAAGTGTGCAGAAGTCTGCCGTAAATAATCAGCATCAAGGCTGCAGCTTGTCGGACCGACGTATCCGGTCAGGATTGATTATCCCGCTCAGAGACGACTCTGTGCAGCAGAGCAGCTGAAGTGATGTTACTGTGCTGCAGCTACAAGTGTCGACGTGTGTTATGAATACTCTGTCTCTGTTATTAATCACCACGGATGGGACAGCACATCATAACAGGAATTTTCTGCTCATAATAAAGACAGCCCGAAGCAATTAAGGTGTCGGCGTTTATCATCGTTAAGGAGTCCTCAATTAAAAAAGATGGATCCTTTAAATCCCGTAGATTTCATTCTGTTCGCGGAGCCGAGTGTTGCAAAACTAATTTCCCTGGAATTGAGCCGCGGGCCGAAACATCTTGGTTAATCAGTGCTGCACACACGTGTGTCTGCACTATTCTTACGCTCTTAGTGGAACAAAATAGCATTTCTGTTCCGTTTTCCAGATCATTAATTTGTTGGAATTTGTCTGGACCACATGCGCTTCAGGTTTCCCAGGAGCTGTTTGTGACTGCTTACTGACGGCGAGAGGCGTCTGCTCCTTTATGGACAGAAACAGAATCAATTCCCGGCGTCATGAAGGGGAGAAGAACAGTGCGAGGGAATGATTGTCTCTGAAGGAGCAGTCATTATCACCGTTATTGTGATGGAAATTTAAATCAGCATGCCATTACAGCGATGCCACGAAGAGTGGATCTGTGCTGCGCTCTTGATGATGTGCCATCAGCGTATCATTTATTCTTAGAGCCGGTCCTCGAGGAGATAGATAGAGGATCTGCCGGCAGCCTTGTGATCTCTGCACGCCGGCATTAATTATTCCCTTCATAAATCTCTGTTTCTCTGACACTGAAGCCACCGTCAGGGTGGGCAAAGGTTAAGTGGACTTCAAACTTCACCTGTGGAATTGCATCCAGGAGTGATGAGAATTCAGAGGAGAGTCGGTCTGCTTCTGTTTCACATCAAGTTGAGGGTCCATTTATTTTTATGCTGCAGTGTTTTTTTTTATGGGAGCTACATTTCAATTTGAGCCATAAACCAACGAGGGCCGAAACATAATACTGTTTCAGCATCGATGTCGCAATCTGCTCGTGTGCAATAGTCACATTCAAGATGTGTCGGAGGCAGATTGACTCAATCAGGTCATGCAACAACTTTTTTTGACTTATCTAGAAGAAAAGTCTGTCTGATATTACATAGTTTAGTCTGATTTACAGGCACGGTTCACCTAAAAATGAAGCTTCAGTCATTAGTCAGGTGAAGTGTCGCAGTCCACAGAACATTTCTGGAGCTTTGCAGTAAAACAGAGTTGCAGCATTCTGCTGAACAACTGAAGCAGCTGGAGACTTGATTTAAAAGTGAAAACAAAAAAGCTCCATACGGCGTAATCGATGTCTCTGAAGCCCCAAGATCCAAAATCTATTTGAAAAGAAATTTTTTACACCCTCGACCACACAAACACTTTTAGATTAGTAGCTACAGTGAGAAGATTTCGTCTTGGACGCTTGGATTCTAATGAACAAGCGGTATGAAGCGATTTTAGTTGTTTAGCAGAATGCTGCAACTCTGTTTAGTTGTGAAGCTCCAGAAAGGTTTTGTGGACTACGACACTTCGCCCGGTCTTTGCTCTGCATGCACAGATACAGAAACATCATCGATGACTTCTGATGACGTACGAGGGTTGTTAAGGGTCGTGCAACTAACCCTTGTAACTTTGCTCTGAGGGGCAAAGAGGCGCTCGATAACACGCGGTTACCGGCCTGTTTTGGTTGTTTGACGACCTGCACGCCCACAAAATCACTGCAATCATCCTACAGTAATTATTTCCAAATAGAGCTTTTAAAGTTATCCGGTTAAAAATGCAAAATGCCGCCCTGAAACCAACCTCCTGATGTCTCCATGGTTCAAAACTTTAAAGTTCTTCAGAAGTGGAAGTTTGTTTCTGGTTATTAATTTTTCCTTTCTCTTGTTTTTCAGGCTGCGAATGAAGACGGCTGTGAGGAAGATTGAGGACGAGGGAAAGCTGTGAATGCAAATATTATTCATGAAGTAATTACAGCAGGTGTGACCCAACAAATTAGTTCATTACGTCTCTGTGAAGTGAAAAAAAAGCACAAAACCATCATGGAGCTGCAGGTCAGCACCAACTACAACCAGGCCATGTGGAAGGAGGACTTCCCGGTGGAGTGCTCGCTGTCGGTGAGTGGCACAACGTTCCTCATCATCGCCTACAGCGCGGTGATGGCGGTCGGCCTCGTCGGGAACTCCTGCCTCGTGTTCGTCATCACGCGGCACAAGGAGATGCACAACGTCACCAACATCTTCATCGTCAACCTGTCCTGCTCTGACATCCTCATGTGCATCGTGTGCCTGCCGGTCACGATTATCTACACTCTGATGGACCACTGGATCCTCGGGGACGCTCTCTGTAAGCTCACGCCGTTCGTCATGTGTATATCTGTCACCGTCTCCATCTTCTCCCTCGTCCTCATCGCCATGGAGCGCTACCAGCTCATTGTCCACCCGACCGGATGGAAGCCAGTGGTGGCTCAGTCCTACTTGGCCGTGGCCATCACCTGGATCGTGGCCTGCCTCATCTCGGTGCCTTTCCTCTCCTACAGCGTTCTCACCATGCCTTTCCAGAACCTGAGCGTCCCCTTCCCAGACCGTCTCATTTGTATGGAGCACTGGCCGACGCTTGAAGAGCGGCGAGCTTACACCACCTCCCTGCTCGTGTTCCAGTACATCCTCCCTCTCCTCCTCATCATGGTGTGCTACCTGCACGTCTACCTGCGCCTCAGGAGGCGGAAGGACATGGTGGAGCGCGGCAGGAACGCCACGCAGAAGAAAAACAAGGGCTCCACGAGGATCAACACCATGTTGATCGCCATAGTGGTGGTGTTCGCCATCTCCTGGCTCCCTCTCAACGTCTTCAACACGGTGTTCGACTGGAACCACGAGGCCATCCCGCGCTGCGGCCACGACGTCATCTTCTCATTCTGCCACCTCACGGCGATGGCGTCCACCTGCGTCAACCCCGTCATCTACGGCTTCCTCAACAGCAATTTCCAGAAGCAGCTCAAGTCCACGCTGCTGCGCTGTCGCTGCTGGGGGGTGGCGGAGCGGTACGAGACCGTCCCGCTGTCCACCGTCAGCACCGAGGTCACCAAGGGGTCGATCCTCAGCAACGGGTCCATCAGCGTCAATACTTAGATCCCAGGCTTTTCAGTCGGAGACAAAGAACCTACGGGGGCCTCCTCCGGCCTCATTGTGTCATCCTTTGGAGCTTTTCTTGCTTGGCTGCGCCCTAAAAGCAAGGTTGACGTTAACAATGTTATAAACCTCACAATAGCAGTCCGGAGGGAGTCGACCGAAGACACTTAACCAGCTCGGCACGGTGCCCTCGATTCAACATGTAAGAGGAAGTAGATAACACAATGATGGGACAAAGGTTGGACAGGTTTAACTGAAGGCACTTTACATGAGCACTTTTCTTTTTTTTTTTGCATCTGTAGTCTGTACAGTCCACCCCTCGTGAATGAAGAGGCAGCATTTATCTATCTGATATAACCTGTCGTGTTTTCTCTGAAGCAGCGGGATGGACTCAGAGCTGTTTAACATTTTGCTTTCACACGTTTAAACCGCTTTGGAAGCAGCAGCAGCAGAGGAGGAGCGATGAAGGACGGACGCTTTCTGGTTGCTGTTTTATTGTTTTCTTAGATTTGATGGAAAAAAGAAAAAAAAAACATGAACGGATTGTGAACTGTGACATGTAAATGATTATAGGCAGAGCAGTTTAATACGTAACCGAAAGGACATTAGTGCATCAACTGTGACTGCAGGCGTTCACTCAGAAGCATCATCTTAATGTGTTTCTTATTACCTAAATCCACCACATACGATGTAATGATCCTTTACAGAAAAACCTTGGCGAGAGGCTGTAAACATTTCCCACCGCCTGCCAAGGTCCGCGCTGCAGTATATAGTGCGTGTGGAGTGTTTTTCTTCTCATTCAATGTGCCATACAATAACCATATATCAAGTGCCATAAAACAAAGTGGCAGTAAAGGTCTCACAGCTGCTGTATATAACATTACTTACTACATGTCCGGCCTGTAAAAGATGTGACTCAGTTTATAGTTTATGAGCGTGTGTACGGGAACGACAAGCACCGTGTAGCGTAGCAGAAATCTCCTGTTGTTGGTCACTTCTCTTTGTGGTATTCAACTGAATTAAAATATTTACTATTATCTTTAATGTTGAGATTCTCACTGTTGTTTTATTTTTACCTCATGTCATGAATATGTATCTCGCAGGTCGCTTCATCGCTCTCAGCTTTCAACTGCGATTATCCCGGCCGAACAAATTCACAAGAACGATTCTAGCGCCACTCCAGCAATCAAATCTATCCTCAGCTGTGTTTTCTGTGTGTTTTGTCTCTTTTATTGTGATGAATTACCCTCAAAATACAAGTGTAGGAAGGTGGACAGAGTCTGTAAACGTAACTGTAAAGAAAGTGGATAAAAACTTCAACAGCTACTAAATTATCAGTGAAAAGACAAACAGGTGAACTCGCAAAACAAAAGATGCACAAGGCCGAACTTCTCTGCTGGATTATTCAGACGATATTATCGTGATATCTAAGTTTGAACAAAGAAATGCTTGTAATCAAATCTGTCTTTAATTTAAGAGTCTAATCATAGCAACAGTTATGGGGTTATCGTGAATATGACAACATCAAACCATTCCCAGTAGAAATACTCATGTATAAGTCATGTATCTTAAAAGTGCCAAAACAATATTTAGATGAAGGTGTGATGAATGAATTCTGAAGTCTCTGGATCCCGAATTGATCTGTGAAGACGCTCCAGAAACTTCTTTAAGCATCCGTTGCTTCACCTGGGGCGACGGGCGATCAATGACGTGGATCAGAGGATAAACATTTGTTGCTCATGAAGCCTGATTCGTTGATCCGTGATCATATGTTACCTTTGCAGAGAGACTGCAGCGTCTCCAAACCGTGTGATTCCCCACAGATGAAGTGTCAACACATGAGTCAGTCGACACTTTTCAGTCTCTTGTTCTACTACGTGGAGAAAAAAAAGAAGCTTCTGCAGAAGTTCAAAAGAATCTGTCTGAGGTCAAACTCGGTGCGCCGCCTCCGTGTGCATTATTCAGGGGGAAAGTCTGAGATCACAACACATCCCAGATGCGCCTTGTAGCGTTTGAATAAATCAGCGTTGTGTTTGTCGGCGTAGATGTTAAACGGCTTCTGTCGTGAGTGAGGAGGTTAAAGATGGTTTCTGTCGGGGGAGGATGATGTCAGGAGGTCAGGTGTCGGATGTTTTCACACACCTCGAGGGAAGGAAGTCGGTTTTTTTTCGACTTTCACAGCATCTCAAACTGTTGTCGAGCCCTTCAGACGGCTCTCAGAGGTCCTCGGCGACATAACTGGCTGTGTGCTCCTGCTGCCTTTGTCCTGATCCGACCTCCTCAGACTGCCTCCTCCTATTCTTCCTCCTTGTAACCTTTTTTAAAAACGCCACTGAATGAAGCTGCAGTGTTCATTTTGTTTCGGGAGAGAAAATAAAGCACCGGAGGTGCTGACGTACCCCAGCGACTGTTCTCCACAATGAGAGGGGAACTTTAAATGATGCCGTGTTACATTGTTAGTCGAGTGGCTGTTCGGGGGGCTGCGGGCACATTACAGCGCCGCGAAACGAAGCTCAGCCGGAGACAAACTTAATGAGCACACAGGGGCCAGACTCTCCTTTGTCAGTGGAGCAGTTCCAGAAAGATTAGCATCTTGGCTCTCTGCATTTTAATTTAGAGAGATTCACATATAACCACAGCAATCACAGGAACAACGTGAACTGCATAGTTGGCCGGGATGTTCCCCAAGCTGTCGTTCTGAGCGTTTGAAGGCTCCGCAGTTGCATTTTTTATCTGCCTTGGTACCGTCAGAAAAAAGGGCATTCACATCCCATTAAAGACGCAAACAGTTCGACAGGTTCAAAGTCAAAACGAGTTTCATTTTGAGTGTCTTTTCTAGTGTTTGTAATAACAAGTTGGTTTCAGAACTCCCATTGATGGAATGTTTTGCAGTCCACAACACATTTCTGGAGCTTCGCAGCAAAACAGCAGAATCCTCCTGAACAACTGAAGTAGACGGAGACTTGATTTAAAATGCAAAAAACCCACCAAAAAACATAAAATGGGTCCAAACAGCTCGTCTCTGGAAGATAAATTGATTTGAAAAGATGTTATTTACACTCAGACATGTCAAAAGTCTTCACATCTTGTCCTCCAGGAGAAGTTCAGATGCTCGTGTTAAAACAGACTCTGGTAAAAGTAGAAGTTCTGATCCAGCTTGTTTCCTCCAGTAAAGTAATAGATTACA
>CAEMYA010000676.1:29108-65648 GCA_903131615.1 Diplodus sargus | reverse complement strand
CACACACACACACACACACACACACACACACACACACACACACACACACACACACACGGCTGTCAGCAGGATATTACAGGCTGTCAGATCTCGGTGATGAATTAACTTCGATTTGTTATTCAGGTTGTTTAAATTCCATACACTGTGGGCAAACACACGCACACACACATACACACACACACCTGCTCAAATAATGTTCATGTTGCTTATCCGACCGTGATTAAGACCTTTTATAATCCGTGGCAGATTGTGGAGGGCAGCAAGTCAAGCAAGCAGTGAGATATTAGAATACAATTTGCTTCAGACACGTGTTCTCGTGCTGGACAAACACAATAAAGAACAGTAAATTACACTCGATCATTTACGGGATCTGATCCGGACTTTACAGAAAATATACTGTAAAAATCTGAGCAGCAGAGATTATCTAGAGTCTAAACACACGGATGTTTGTGGATGATTGTTTGAGGCAGCAGGTGGAGGAAAGTAGAAAGTTGGAGGAGGAAGTTTCATGTTATTTTCTGAGGCCACCTGGTGGAGAAACACCGAGCATCTCATCAGAGACGTCTCAGTGAAAATGACCCAAATGTTTTTCAGCTTCTACTCAAAGAAAAACTCACAAAGAGTCACAAAGTCCTTCAACTAAACTTAGATTAAGTCTAAGTTTATATTTTAAGTCGACCTTTTCGACCTGTCATAGCAGGAAAAGCTATGACATGAAAATAATAGCTGAGCCCGTTCTGCTGCTTACTGACACATGAACAGAACCGTCATTAACTGGATTTGTTTCAGTCGAGCATTTCCTGCTATGACAAGTCAGAACGGGTCTGCTGCCAACAGCCGGCTGCTGGATTTCAACTTATCATCATAGTAGATTTCCAGTAAATAGAACTTTTACTCAAAGGCGTGTTAACACTCAATAATCAATAATGTAATCGATCTGTCATCATCGCCATCATCTGTATCATGACCATCATGCATCAGACCTGGAAATACAGCACAAATAATTATAATAGTAATAATAGTAATAATAATAAAAGTATTTCAGCTGTTAAGAATTTAACTGATTAAAAATGTGTTAATTGACAATCAGAGGCACAAATACAGTAAAAATGTATTTTACAATAACAGATTACAGACGCTTGTTTTTTTAAATATATCCAAATAAAACACAAAAAGACGCTTTACATTAAGTGATATTGTGACATTTCAGCCATTCAGTTGTTGACAGAAGCTCCATCCTTAAAATCAGTCATTATTTTGTGTTATTTAATTTAAGATTTAATAACTTTTAGTTGACTTTATCTGTTGTTGTTTTTTACTCTTTTAGCTCCTCATGTGCCCGACTGTGATTTTACATCAAAGTGCAGATCTTTTTCTAAAGGAAAATTGAATGATTAATGGATAATCAATTGTTAAAGGTCCCATATCATGAAAAACAGGTTTTCTCTGGTCTCTACATGTATAAGATGGTCCTCCCTGAGCTGCCAACTCCCAGAATGATGAAAACAAGTGATTCCTGCAGCACCCACTGGTAACACGGAGCTCCTACAGGCTGTTCAGATTCAGCTCCTTTCATTACGTAACGAAAGGAGTCATTATCATAGGCCGACCTCCTCTGCTGGTGATAGGAGATATCTGAGGGGGGCGTTCATCCCCGAGGTGAAGTTCAGTGTGTCCAGCAGTGAGACAGCAGTGTCATCGCTCAGAGTTAGACATGCACATTTCTCTGTTGTTGGTTGTATAAATCAACATCAGTGCTATATTCTGCCCCAGCTACAGAACAACAGAAGAGACAGTGGTTGGGTTTCATTTTTTAACGACAACGTGCCGGCTGCGGTTTGTGTTAGCTTGTGTGTGTGTGCTAACCTTCACATCAGACTGCTTCAGTAACGAGGGTCAGTACAAAGCTGGCTTTGCCTCGACACTGACCCTCGTAAAAGGATCATTCCCAACCATACTGGACCCAGCAACCCGAGCCACCGATAAGTTTTGACAGTATTTACAGTTGCCTACGAGTCTGGAGAAGTCAGCTGGAAAATGGCTAACTAGTTAGCTCCGCTTCAGTCCGCTATGCAATGGCGTTTGAAGTGAGTTTGATGTTAATAATATTATGATGGAGCTTGGTTGTCACAGTAAAAACTCTGGAAACATGTACAGACTGGAGACAGAGACGATGCGAACAGTGTCCAAGAGTTTGGAGACTGTGTTGTAGACAAGCACAGCTTCCGCTAACTGTTAGCTACATGGCAGTAACTGTAACAACACATACGAACAAACTAACATTATTCAGACACACTAACCATTCTGAAACGTCCTGCTGCAGCCACGGAGTCTGTATTTCTTCACGAGCCTCTCCTTCTCGGTCCGATTCTGGTAAACATTAGCGCATGCTACTGCTAACCGCAACCGGCATCCTCTCCCTGAGAGTGACGTAGCAGGAAGGACTCTCCAAGTAGGCGTTGACAGACGGAGCTCATTAGCATTTAAAGGTGCAGGCACAGAAACAGACAAGCGATTTTAGATAGCTGGAATTCAGGACCAGTGATGGTTTGGGGTCAGTGCATATCGAGTATAGAGTTGTTGGACCTCTGACAGCTGTGTGACACTGATGAAAAACAGTATAATATGGGACATTTAACGCAGGTGACTATTGTGACGAGCTTCTTTCTGCTTGCTGTCAAACTGCAAAAAGGACTAAAATATGTTTATTTTTTATTGTGTGCCTGTGAGCGATCAGTGGCAGATGTCCATCAGCTCAGTGTTTAAACTTAAAACTAATCACCGATCACATTTTAGTCTCTGAATGATATACAGTTCTCATTATTATAAATTCAGATGCACCATTATACACTCTGGTCTCCCTGTTGTCGTACACACAGCTTTAAAATATCCTCAATTCTCATTCTGTGCTACATTAAACCATTTTAATTTCTCCACTGACAGAGAAAAGGATCTTTAGAGGCGAAGTGTTTATTTTCCTGCTCTGTGGAAACATTTCTTCTGTTTCCCATTAAGAGTTCAAATCCTCCCAGATATTAAACATTTAAAAAAAAATTACATTTAGTAAACGAGTCTCACACAGTAAACCACAAAACGTGCGTTATGCTAATATAATCATTTATTGTAGAATCAGATAATCATCATTTCTTGTACGTTCTGTGTCCGTTGTCCTGGTCGCTGCCCTGAAAGAGAAGAAGAGATTCAATCTGGGAGAAGAAATTTAAAACTCCACCAGAACTTTGAGGTTTAAATTAAAAGCCCTGATGAACTTGACCGATGCAGAAACATAAGAAGCAAAGAAACGTACAATGAATCCTTTCATTCTGTATATTTTGGGGAAATGTGGCTCCTCGGCACAGCTCAGAACACTGCAGGGAGAGTCGACGTGAGGAAAACGCTCAATAATCTGTGAAAGGAACAAAACATCTCATCGAATCTGTGTAAAAAAACACTTTTTAAAGCTGAAATCTTCACTGTAGCTGCTGAGCTAACAGCGTTAGCATGCTCGTGCACCTGCCTCTGTTTCAGTTCCACTGATGAAATCTGATTTTTGAGCTTTGTAAATAAAAATTGCTCACGTTGCCCAGCGTGTCCGAGAGGCTGTCCAGGTCCCTCTTCCCTCCTGGACTCAGTCCATACGACCAGTGCTGACAGCAGCCCCGTGACATCATCACCATCACCACCACCAGCAGCAGCATCCAGAGGTTGGAGGTCTGTGGAGCCATTCTGAGGGAAACAACAGCTTCACGTTAGAACAATATTACTTCACATTTCCCTGCTCACAGTTCACACACTTAAAACATGTTCTTACCTTGTTGTTCAGGTGTTTTCTCGCCTGCGGTCCCTCTGTGAGTCCTGCTGCTCGCTGGTTTCCAGGGTTTTTATAAGCCTGAGCTGTTTTTCCCCTTCAGCCCCGACTCTTCTTCACCACAGGGGGTCACAAAGTGGGATTAAAGAAACACTTAGTGGCGACCTGCAGGGCTGAGTACAGATCACACGTGGAGTTTCCACAAAAAGAACAAGTTATATTGGACGAGTTTTGTTTCCTTTAACGATGTGTTTTGAGTTTATGAAGCCGTCAGTCAGACAAAAGAGCTGACGGGACTCTGAGTCTCTGTTCTCAACCTTTTTCCCCTTTTTATATTATATTCAAGGTGTAACAAAAGCAGCACAGAACAACTGATGAACAGGACAATTAACCCAAAGCAGCGAATGCAATAACTGCAGGAGGTTTTTCACACATTTTAAGCAGATAATTTAATTATTTCTGATATTCTTTGTCACTTTTTTATATAATTCTGTCTGTGTTTTATATTTAACAATTATTTAAACTTTGTCTGCTCCTTTTTTTTGTCAAATTCAGTGTTTTTTTTCTCGTTCCCATTATTCTTGTTTTAACTGTTGTCTTTTCTTTTTTGTGTTTAGATCCCCACTATGCCTTTACTGTCATGTAGATACCCATCAAATACGCTGAAAATATAGTATTTATTAGAAATACTGGACAACGGTCTGCTGATCTTCTCCCTCCGTGCTGATGAAGTCAGGTGAAGTGTTGTAGTCCACAGAACAGTTCTGGAGCTTCACAGTAAAACAGAGTTGCAGCGTTCTGCTGAACAACTGAAGCAGCTGCAGACTTGATTTAAAACAGAGAAACTACTCTCTGGTAAACTCTCTAAAACCACATTTAAACTTTGCCGAATTATCTGTTAGCAGTGAACCTGTGGATGTACAACTATCTGTGATACTGAAGAAAACTTTAAAACATGATGTTTCTAAGGCAGGTTCTGCATATGTGAAGCGTCAGTTTAAAGGGTTTCTAAGCAAATTCAGTCCTCCTCTCCTCCGTCTCCATGTTGATGAAAGTCAGGCGAAGTGTTTTAGTCCACAGAACAGTTCTGGAGCGTCACAGTGAGAGTTGCAGCGTTCTGCTGAACAACTGAAGCAGCTGAGGACTTTGATTTATAGCGTCCAGAAGCTCTGACATCCCAAATGGATTTGGGATCCTTCCTTCACATTATGGAGGAGAGGAGACGTTTCTGAAAATGGGATTTCAGTTTTCTTGCTTTTGTTTTGGACCTTCTTTGACCTCTCTCTGTTTTGGTTACACAGACTTTTATTTCCATTATTACAAACCTCCCATGCTTCCTTTTTAAGGAGACCTGCAGATTTCTGGCAGCGTTTGCGGAAAAAACAAAACTTAATAGTTACTTTCCACATGTAGTCGGACCATCTTGATCAGTGATCGCTGCGACCAGAACAAGAATTTTAAGCTGAATGAGGTTTTTTTCAAGCCCTAACCAGGTGGTTTAGCACCTAAACCTAATCACAGCATCAGCACAGCGTTGTGACGAGAGAGAAATAGAAAAATTCAGCTTAAACAAAAGTAAAAATTGCAACATGAAGAAACCTCCAGTTCCAACTCGTGTGGTTTTGCAGGAACTTAACATTTCTTCTTTTTCTGTTACTTGACTTGTATTGTATTCTGTTACACTCCATCTATGTTCTTGTATTTGTGTGTACTGTACAAAAGAAAAAAGAAAAATAAAGACAATAACAACTTTTTCTTTTTCTTCTTCATCATAGCAGTTTATTTATAACAGTCATTTATGGAAATAAATTTCCACGGTCGAGTGCAATAATCACAGAGAGGGAGACGACACGACTCCCCGTCTCAGACACAAACCAGCGTTTGCGTCATATTGCATTCAGCGAGATGTATCAAAATAAATAACCAGAGCTCTTCCGTTGATTTTCACCCCCGAGGGAGAAAAACACGCAACATGATTGCCTTCATCATTCACTCTCACAGGCTGGGTACCTACTATTGGATAGTATTGCATCGGAGCAGCTTTGAGCTACAGCTAGAGAAACTTCACCGTTCGAAGACGAGTAAACGCTCTTCACACATGCAAAAAACGGACACGCGGTCCAGAAGAGGTGACAGAAACAGCTGACGACACCGGCCTACTCTAACAAAGAACTCTTCTGGTAGTTTTGGAAACAACCGGATTTGATTTACAGAAGATTACAAGCACCAAACAAGTGTTTTTTTTTGGTGAAAAGGTACAACATGTTTACAGGATAACATAGAGATTGTGCATACAAGTTCAAAGCATGATTAAGTGATATACTTCGATACATGAACGTATTTTTCCAGGCAAACCCACGTGAACGACACGTGAAAGTGGCTTCGAGTTAAAGGTGTAATCCGTAAAGACATGGCCAGAAATCAAAGCTCCAGAGCTGCAGGAGGCAGCGTCACCGCTACCTGCTGCGCTCCGCACGGTGCTGTTGCTATCTTTGGCAGTAGCGACTAGATGCCGTTAGCAAGTAGCTCAGTTAGCCTCCCAGGACGAGACGACATCAGCAGTGAAACATTTTCACATCGTCAAACGGACTCGGTCGCTTTTTATTTCCTTTATGTTGAGTAGAGCGCGACCACTACTCGACTTTTAACGTTGGTATTAGGGAGTAAAAATATTTTCATATCAACCATCCACCGATATTCTTATATACACAGAATATAAATGTAAATACACTTTTTTTCCCCCGTCATTTGTAACAAGGATACGATTTACGTACGTAACCGTGGCAGGAGATTTTAGAGAACTATAACCTGAAGTTCTGACATCAGAGCACAAAAACAGTGAACTTCACTTAGAGTTTTATAATTACAAACAACTCCGGGCATCTTTTCATAAAAAGAAAGAAAACGTTTTTATATCAGGGCACATCAGACAACAAATACGCCACAATCTGGATGTTTCAGTGATAGGTTGATATATCTGTTGGTCTCTAATGTTGAGTTCAAATTAACTTTGTTTTATGATGAGTTAACGAGGCGATTAAGCTACATTTGAGAGAATCTTGAATTCAGACGGTGTACGATTCTATTCTTCTGTTTAGTAAGAAAAACAGGTGTGCAATTAATTTCTTTCTTGACATTTTGTAAGTTATTTTGTTGACTTATTAGACTAATAAGGACTCGGCACTTTAACCAGCTGAAACTACGTGGCCGTCACACCTGTTGAGCTACAAGGTGGCGTTAGGAGACACGACGGGCCGCGGCTAGCTGGTTAGCATGCTAACTTCAGCAGACGTCTTTAAAGTCAACACTTTTGTTTCTTCACACGTTTGTTCTTTGAGTGTCTGAAACTGAAATCTGGCCATCTCTCACATGTTGCACCTTTAAAAAGCACGTCACCACCACATTGGATTCTTTTCTCACGATGGAAATCTGTAGAATAATAAATGACAACACATAAACATCACAATATGCAGTGCCACAGTCCAACGCATGCAAATCGTGGATCACTCACACACCGGATTAAAAAAAGAGGTAGATTCACAGAGCGCAACACAAGGAAAGCTTCTGACGTACACGACAATTCAAAAGTAGGAAAAGGAAACGTCACAGCTGTAAATCATGTATTGCATACCCAAGCTGTGTTTAAAACTAGCCTGTCGCATAGTTCTATTGGTGCACTAACAGCACTTTTAGCCTTTCAGGCTGTGCTATCGTTATGGCTTTGGCTTGCATTGCTTCTTTATAAACACGTTGAATCCAGCAAATTTAAATTACATATTTAAAGAGGAATATAGAACAACACAGTTACTGTAAGTGACCTTTCTACTTCTGCTACAGCAGCATCCAGCGAAGCTCAGCCGCCTGAACTTCACGGCGCACAGATCATCTGATTATCTGACTCCCATTAACATGTCAAGTAATATAAAGTGAATATAAATTATGTCAAACATGAAATGGAGTATAGTCGCACACGTACATAACACGAGGAACATTATTTTGTTTTGGTGGTATACGCAGCGGAACATTTTGGAACAATCCTACCGTACGAACACACAGAGAGACGACCCTGAAGAGATTCTAGTGCAAGGTATTTAAAGCTAACATGATACAGGTGGAATGCCAGGGATGTGCATACGACTACCTGCGCTGCAGACAGGTAAAGAGAGATCGAAGGTAGGAGAGTATACGGAAGAAGAGGCTGGAGGATGCAGGAGCCAGCTGTGGTCCACACGGGACCGGCAGCTGTGCCGTCAGTTATCTGACGCTCTGCGACATGTGCAGCGGCGTCAGCATCTCCTCAAAAATGGCTCCTTTCACGTTGGAGCCTCTCAGGTTGGCTTCCTGAAGATCGCAGCCGGACAGGTCGCAGTTCTGCAGCAGAGACAAAACAGTCAGACGGTTGACCACTTTGTTCCACTCAAGCAGAAGAACCAAGAAACTGCAGTTCCTTGAACGGCCACTCGAGGCGACAAAAGGGAGTCAATCCCCACAAATCAAACAGTTTGTGTCTCTGTATCTACATGTCTTTCTGTGCAGTCAACTAAAGACCACAGAGGAGGACAGAGGTCTGTGTTTTGGATTAATGAGTGACTCTGTTAGCGTTAGCAGCTACTGGAGATGTCGAGATCCGGAGGAGACAGCACAGAGTTAAAAACCGGATATATTTTCACTTTTGCCTGGCGTAACAAGCTACTGAGGTGCAAAAGATCCACTGTAACGTCCTGCAATTCTCTTATTTAACTGTTGAATGGAGGGAAATGTACAGACGGGGAAAAGAAAAGACATGGCAGGATGACAAAGAGAAACAGTATCTGATCTGATGTGATACACGATTAGGGTGTTTTATTTTGAAATCTAACCAGACTTGATGCCCTTCCTGCGTCTGACTTCTCTGCTCTGTGCAGCTTGATGTTGCTTTAGTCAAAAATAGAATGTTGACTGTGCGTGGAGATTATCCCCTCCGTCAGCCGTGACTCACCTCCAGATCCGTCCCCGCTAAAGTGGCTCCCCGCAGGTTACAATTCTTCAGCTTTGCATTTTTCAGAGTGGCCACACGCAGGTTGATGCCCGTCATCTGGCTTCCTTCCATGTCAACGCCTTTCAGATTAGCACCTGATGACAGAAACATTTAGTTACAACATGGCCATAATGGGCGATGCTCCCTCTTCTTTGAGTGTGATGGATCTACCTTCCAGGTTGGCCTTCAGTCCAGACGGATCTTCAAAGTTGCATCCTTTGAGAGAAGCTCCCTCGGCGTTTGAGCAGAGCATCTTCACCCCTTGTAGGTTAGCACCCTTCAAGAGACAAAGATCACAAGTGATGATGATATCTGGTGACACTCTACAAGTATGCAAACTTACTAAATTGAGGAAAGAACAGCTTGTTCGTTTCTTTAATGAGTGAAAGTGAGTGTAGGTGTGTGTGATTGGCACACATGTTTAAGAACAGAAGGGTCCGTCCTCCACACAACTGAGGGGGCAGCCGGTGCGAAGTGACCAAAAAAAACTTAAATCTTAAAGTCTTTTGTTCACCAGCAGGAAGGAAAATAACACAAAAACATCACAAACAATATAAACAGAAGAAGGAAATGTTCACTTCCCCACTGTGAGCCGTGTCGAGTGCAGTCTGCTGATACTGTTCGTGCACATGAATCATTCAGTGACGACCAGAAAACAGTTTTCAGACTCACGTCCAGGTTTGCTCCAGAGAGATCGGCCCGCTCCAGATTAGAGCAGCACAGGTTGGCGTGCGTCAGGTTGCAGCGGCTCAGATTGGCCATCTTGAAGTTGATGTAACGCAAATCCAGTCGGGACAGATCGGCGCCGCTGAAATTAAGACCCTGACATCACAAAGAGTAAGAGAGTTAAAGTTGAATTTAATGTGGTCGAGTGATGACGATGAATGAAAACGCTGTGACTCAGACGTACCTGACAGCGCAGCTCGGACTTTGTGGGTGTCGCCAGAAGAAAACGGACAAACTCTTTGCGGGAGATGGGAGAGTGATCCTCCGGAGGCTGCGAGTTCTGTTCACAGAGTAAGAACCTGGTCATGATGCTGTCAAGGGACTGATCACATTACTGAAACTGGTTCACACTTAATCCTGTTCGGTTCAGTTAAAACTTCTGGTGTGAAAGATGTCAAGCAAACCCTGGTGTGGACCGAACGACCGGACTGAGACCGCTTGAAAAGGTCGGTCTGCTTCCAGACTGGAGACCAATCAGAGATTTGTGAGAATCAGAAAGTAATCTTATAATCGATCTGTCGCCTGCAGGCGGTGAATTTACGTAAAACTCTGTCATGGGAACATGTTCGCACGTCAGCCTGGGAGCGTTCCCTGATTAATAAGTAAAAAACTGTTCAAACTGCTGTGCTGTATACTTCCCTGTCCATTAAGTCCATTAAATAAAAATGTGCCTCTTATTCTTTGTTATCGCTGCTGTATCGTTACTCTTTAAGTTTAAAATGCTGTTCAGGCCACAGTGTTGTTGTTAGTCTTGCAATACTAATAATGCTTATAGTCAGCCAAAAATGATGAAAGTTAAACTATTTTCCTTCATCCTTTCATCATCTTACCTTGATTGCTACTTCCAGCTGTTCAGCGAGCTGCTCAATTCCAAAGAACCGAGCCTCCTCGAGGACGCCTGGAAGACATTCAGGACAACGATACCAATCTGTGTTTTCTTTTTAAATGCTGATGACATTTTATTTACTGATCTTCTTCACGGTGATACAGGCAGACAGACGATCCTGTTGTGGATTCCTCACCTCGTATATTTATGCCTTCATTGATAATGAGCTGGCCGTGTCTCAGGTAGTTGAGGATTGGCTCAAAGTATTCGGGGCTGCGGTCGATCAGGTACGCTCCGTGCTCGTCCCGCTTGTTCCCCCACACATCTGGAGCAAACGCAGAGGTTAGTGACGAGTTAATAACAAACCCCGTTCAGAGCGACGGCTCATGTGAAGGAATGAGGAGCTGACTGTCTGCAGCCACGACTCACCTTTCTCTCTGAACATGTGAGCCAACATACTCTCCGGCTCTTTGCTGACCAAAGTGCTCCTGAACACACAAACAGACACATTCAGCAAAGAAGACAATGAATTAAATTAAAACTTAAATCTTCAGTGCTGTGCTGACAGCGTAAAAAAACAGGATTAAAGGGATAATTCAGGTATTTTAAGTTCGACTGTATGAAGTAAAAAGCCTTAATGAAGCACTAACATACTGCTGAGGACGGGGAAATGTTTTTTGCTGCTATATTTAGAATATTTTCACCACTTGCTGCTGCCTGACAGGCTGCAGCCCATTCAGCCAATACACTGCTCTCTTCTAATCCACCGAACCCATTTTACCTCACAGAACACGGAGGTTGCTGGTCCACCGCAAAAACCCCATAACTACTCATTCAGGACACAGATACCTGGTGGTGGTGAAGGGACGACCACCAATATTGAGGGTCAGCCAATCGGTGTGAGCGCCGTGCTGATCGGATGTAACCTTGGCTTCATTTTGAGGGTCTGTGATGTGAAAAAAAAGAGATGATGAGTCGATTGAAAGAAAATTAATTTCCAAGTATTTTAATAATTGATTGACTGTTTCAGACATTTTTTCGAACAAAAATGTCCAAAACTTGCTGTTCGGAGCCTCTTAAATATCAAGATTTCTTCATTTTCTTTGTATACATTTAACTATTAATCGATTAACCCTGGAAATAATTAGACCCTGACCGATACTAGCGATCGATACATACATATTATGAATGTTTACATAAGTAAAGTATTTTATTCAATACAGTTTGTATTTGATGTTGATCAGTTGTAGGAATACTAGAAATAAATAAAGGATGTGAGGCGGATTTCTAAACTTCTCCCTTTACAGAAACACATACAGCCCATTCAAATAACAAAAATAAAATTAAACAAAAAACTTTTAAACTGAAACTTTAGTGCAAAGAATGAATTACAAACATGACAACAGTAAAATACAACAGCGTGACGGAAAATATTGCGATATTCGATAAAGTCTAATATCAGCCTGAACAGAAGTTCCATTCCTACTGGTTCATCTACATTTTGACACCGATATAATAACTTTTACTGCAACTATATATCAGTTATTGATCTCCTTGATTGGTCGACAATGACAGAGTCTGATCCTCCTGCAGGAGTCGATGTTATAACTGATTTTACTTGTTGAGCACTGTGCGATAATATTCGATAATATCTAATATCGACCTGAACCTAAGTTACATTCCTACTGATTATTCTAAATGTTGACACTTTTACTGCAAACACATATCAGTTATTGATCTCCTTGTTGACTTATAATCAGTTTTGCTATTAGTGCTGATAAAACCACAGCGGCAGACGATGACAGCGGCTGATATTCCTGCAGGAGTCGATGTTATAAACGATTTTATCTGCTGATCTGTATCAAATAAAGCTTTCCTTTACATGACATCACTCACCAATGAATGGATCTCCCTCTGACACATACAACACGTCATCATCTCTGCAGAAACAACACAGACAAACATGTCACAGGATGAGAGGACAGCAGCCTTCAACAGTCATGACTGTGCAGTGAGCTCACCTTATAAGTGCAATGTCATCTATGAGGCCACCCTTCCCGTTGTACAAACAGGAGGCTTTGATTCCTAACTTATTGCTCGCTACAGATAGTAAATCTGACAAGGTCCCGTACACTGCTACAACCTGAGAGAGAGGAAAACACAAATCAGTGGATTCAGCCTGAAACATAAATAGGTCACTGCAGTCTGATACATACATGATTAATGAGCCCATTCAAGGCTGAGCTAACACGTATAAAACGTCATAAAGACTGACATTTACATCACATCAGTATTAATAATAATATAATACAGTTTTAGTGTAACAGCTACAGTGGAAGATTACTGTTAGCTTTAATCAAACACGTATGTTCAGTGGAAAAATCCAGTCATTCTGCGGCCCGAGCTCCCAAACTGAGCAGCTTTTCTGTTCTTTTTTCACCCACCTTGCCATTTTTAGACGTCCCGTTAATAAATAAGGTAACTCTTCTCATTCTTTAGGCGCTTTGGTTGGAAGTACTTTGCTACAGTAACTACAATAAGCGGCGCCTGCCAGCTAGCTAACACTCGCCGATAGATTAGAGCTGGCTACCGTTAGCTAGCTAGCTGCGTCAGACAACAACACGAGACGAGCAGACGCCTTCAGGAGTAGCCGGAAAAAACAGATAATACGAAATTTGTACACTCAGGTTAATATCTCAACCCTTTGGACACATTCAGAATTACAATTTTAATTATGTCTATCACCAGCGTATCATCTACATAAAATATACTAATAGTAATGTGGGAAAACAACGAGGACGGAAACGATTATCCATAATATATCAAAAATATAAAGGATGAGCAGGTTTTTGATTATATCTTTAAAACAACGAAATCAATAGTTGCAGCAGAGGCTAATTTCGCTTTTTATAACTAATGTTGCTGTCAAAGCACAAAGTTATATGCTGTCGCTTTTTACTCCAAACAAATCTGGGGCATAAATTCTACAAATCTGACAGTCCCTGAAGGGTGCCTTCTGACAGCAGCTCTGCAATTGGTCGAAGCGGTTATACGTAAGCACGTATAGCCGCATACGTAATGAGGAGGTCTGGCGAAAACGGTTTATTCACCCTGAAGTTTTGTCGTTTAGCTGAGAAAAAACAGCGATTTCAGACATTTAAGCATTTAAATTAATTATTATTAAACATTCGGTTAAAGACTCATCAGCTTCCTAACTTTGTTTATTAACTTGTGCGCTGCGTTAGTCCTGTTGGTGGTGGTACTACTCTTTTTGCCACAGAAGAAGAAGAAGAAGAAGAAGAAGAAGAAGAAGAAGAAGAAGAAAAACGGAAGTGTCAGACAGCATGATGATTATTCATAACAACTAGTGTTCAGCTGGAGTTTTGAATCAAACTGGAGCTTTTTTAAATACTTTTTAAAACAGCATGTCGTCTGACGGACACAGCTGTGCCTGCTGCTCTCTGCCCGCCGCGGCTCCCAGTGTTCACCAGACTCTGACTGAAATGGATTTTGAACGAGGTTTGCACTCATGTGTCAGACATAAACAATGAGTCTTATAGTTCTCCTCCAAATTCAAAATAGTGCATGTTTCTTTCAGTCGTTCGCTGACTTGATCCTCCTGATCTGACTGATCCATGCTGATGCTGTGTGTCGCCCCTCTGTGCAGGGATCTGGTCTGCTGCAGTGGATGGAGACCTGCAGAGAGTCACATCTTTACTGCAGAAGGGCACAGACCCGAACCTGAGGGACTCGGCTGGATACACAGCTCTGGTGAGTTTACTGGGAACAGACGTGGACCCGAATACATCACAAAGTATCTGGTCACAACACACGAATATTTGCAAAAATAAAAAATAATACTGGAATGAGAAAATTGGTTTTAAGTAAAGTACAAGTAATCTGAATATACACATTGCAATGCAAACTGATATTATCACATTTTAGACATTCAGAAGTCTACAATTTTAGGTTTGACCTTAAAGGAGAAGTTTAAAATCCACTAATCTCTTCCCCTCATGCTGATTAAGTTTCATAGTCCACAGAACATTTCTGAAGCTTCACAGAAAAATAGAGTTGCAGCATTCTTCTAAACAACTGAAGTAGCTGGAAAGTTTTCTAAAGAGTTCCAGAGATCCCAAATGTATGTGTAATTATGTTATTTATACTTTTTGTTAAACTTAAATCTTCACTGTAGTTGCTAAGTTAAAAGTTTCAGCGTGCACAAGCTTGACTTTGTGTTTGTGGATGGAAATAATGCTTCAAATCAATTTAGTCAGGGGACATTTTATGGTTTTTGCTCCAGAAATGTTTTGCAGACTACAAAACTTTCCATCAGCGTGGAGGGAGGAGATGATGACTGGATTTTCATTTTGTTCATTCAACTGTTTCTTTAGGAGTGAACGTTACATCCATGTCATTTTAAACACGGCCTGTCTCTTGTCTTGCTGTCACTTGTGTGTTTTGTCTCAGCACTATGCGAGTCGCGCTGGTCACCTGGCTGTGTGCCGGTTCCTTCTGGAGAGCGGCGCTTGTGCGTCTCCCCAGACGCCCGGCGGAGCCACACCGCTCCATCGCTCTGCTTACTGCGGTCATCTGGACGTGGTTCGCCTCCTGCTGCAGCACAGAGCAGATCCGAAGCTCTGTGACGACGACGGGTCGTCCCCTTTACATAAGGTACAGAGCTGCCAGCAATAAGATGATCAAACCCTCCACAGAGACGCTCTGCTAATCATTTACATGTGTGTGTTGCTGTGTTTAATGGAGCAGGCTGCAGAACGAGGTCATGAGGAGGTGTGTCAGCTGCTCCTGGAGAAATGTCCAGCTCTCTGCAGCCAGCCGAACAACAGGCTGCAGCTGCCCCACCAGCTGGCAGCGCAGGCGGATCTGCAGGAGCTCCTACAACCACCTCGGTGATGATGAGAGACACTCCAATGTGAAGTCATCCTGTCAGGACTTTCTGAACCTGTGGCAGCAGGGGGAGCTGTTGGCTGAAAAGCTGGATGTGTTTTTGCCAGCTGACCATGTGAATCAGCTGGCAACACACACACACACAGACCTCTTTCGATCCTCCCAAGCACTCTGTTGGAAAACTAAACAGGCAAACTGTTGGAGAGAGAAGCACCAGTGAAGCTGTTACAGCTGGTAGTAAGACATCATGGATGGACACCAAAGTCATGTTTATGCTGTTGTACGTGGTTACTTATGATGGATTAATGAAATTATACATCAATGCAACAGATTAAAGGAGTTTAAAGGTGCGTTTGTATCATTAGACATGTTTTAAAATGCTCTTCAGTGCAAATGTAAGGTGTGAGCAGATGACTGAAGGCTGCACAGTTACTCACAGAGCTCCAAACTACCTACAAACTACTACTCGGTGCACTGGCCCTAAAATAAATTCACCCAATAACACATTTCAACTTCTAAGACCAACAGGAAACATCTTTTTTGTATCATAACTTTCATTTTGAAAAGAAATTACTATGGAAATCACGAGGATGTGATTTGAGGAGACGATGGAAGCATCACAGACTGTTTTTACAGCTGAAAGACACTTTTTCTTCTTCTGTGGTTACTACACCCTGCCTGAGACCAGCTCCAACGCACATGAAGATATAAACAAAAACTTTTGCTGTGTCTCAGTTCAGGTCTGCATCCTTCGGAGGAGCATTTGAAGGCCAATTATGTCACAACGCCACGCAAAGGCTGTCCCAGTTTGAAGGCTCCTTCTTTTCCATGTTTCTGGAGGATGCACCGCTACGATCCTTCGTGGCCTCACATATCCCAAGATTCTTTGCGTGCCCGAAAAAGAAGAAGGAAATAGCGAAAATGGCGACATCGCGTGGCGTAGATCGTCACTTTGAGGGCCTGGGCGGCAGAAATCTTGACGTAAGGTTAAAACATCTGGTGACACAACCAAGAAATGCTCCAAAGGCGAGACCGTCCCATTTACAGCTGACTCGCCTTCAAAAAACCGAAGGCCGAGTCCTTCAGAGGATGCAAACCCTGAACTGAGACACAGCATATGTATTTCCGAGAAATACCAAGTACTTGATATTAGTCCTCGAAAGCCTTTCAGGGGATAATAATGAAACTGAAATCTGCTACGACAAACTCAAGTCCACAATGAAATATGGTAAAGCTGAAGGTGTGTAGAGGAGCTCGGGCTTCAACAGGTTCAGTTAAGATAAGGTTAAAAGAAAACCTGCAGGCTGTTTGAAACGAGAGCAACACACTGGTACATCAGCACGACACTGATGCAGGTCGACCAGTTGAACACACACAACTTCCCTCAACTAGAACGATCAGGAGCAGCAGAGGAATCTCAACAGAGCAGTTTCTGGCTGACAGTCTGTTGGGATGAGGTCTGCAGTGACTGGACAGAATCAGAACCAGCCTGACCCGGGTGTTGGTCCCCACCTCTCTTAAGCCTTCACAGAAACAGTGTGGTCACACCCTGATTGGCTGAGAGAGGAACAAACCAAGCTGCTTCCACTCAGTAATCTGGAGCCGGTCTGCACACAGCTGATCTGGATCCACAGTAATCAATACAGATTCACTCTAAATTAAAACTACAGAAAGTCGTACGCAATGAGACTGATTTTAAAGGCTTTCACAAACTATCATCAAACATTTTAATAGACATTAAGAGTCCACGGTTGGTTGAACTAGACTGTGATGTCTGGTTAAACTTTCTTTTCCTCTGCATATATCAGGTATAGTCGTGGCCAGCAGGAGTCACTGTTCTGTAATATTCTTAACTTTAACTGCAGATTAACTGTAATTAAATATTACTGTGTTCATCTTCTGTCCACAGCTGCAGACTCAAACTGTGTCTGTGCCTCTGAAGGATCACTGACAATATTCAGGTTCCATGTAGATTAAATTAAAACACTTGTGCGTGTGATTATATCATGTGGTGGTGTGTTCGATTTTACCTTCAGACTGGTCGATCGAGAAAAACATGATCAAAATATGATCAATTCAAAACACACGACTGTTTTTCTTTGCACAGCGTACAGAACAATTCAGACATGTTGGGATACGGAGGCCATTTTAAGCACACACACTTTAATTCAAACAACATTTGGGGCAGTTTCACTTTTGGCACATGACATTCTCATTTACATCAGTTCATTCTTTCCTATTTGAAGCAATACGCAGCTGCACAATCATCAGGTTTCTCTTCTGTTTCCTCTGATTCTCACCCAATCATCGTGTGAACTGAAGTGATGTTAATTCTATCGTAGGTTCAGTGATGGCGTTTATTCTCTGAGTGCTGCTCTTAACGTGAACCGCTGTGTACAAGTGAATAGTACAAAAGTAGCAGCCTAATGATGTTTTAGTTCAATAATTAATTCATAGTTTTCTTTTATTTACATCTAATCATCATGAAGAGTTGTGTGTCGTCCGGACGGAGACACGATCTTAGAGAGGAAAACAAACAAACGCAGTGAAGCAGCTGAGCGATAAATGGTACCTTATCAACTGAAGACTAATGAAGAATGAGACCAGACGGCCCATAAATATCCCTAAAACACAGAAAGACCACAGCCTGAGCAGCTCAGGAGACACGGCAGAGTCCCACAGCTTCTTCTGGATCGTTCGTCCACTTCGTGTCTCTCAGATGTCTTATTCTCCCTCCATCAGGAAAAAGGAGCTACCCTCCGACGCTGGCAAAGATAATGAGTCCGATGATGATGACTGCGGCCACCACGCCGATGCCGATGAACAACACCTTCATCTTCTTGTTCTCCCATCTCTTCTTCTGCTTCACCTGGTTGGCCGTCTTTTCAAATTTTTTAGCCTGGAGGAGAAAACACACGGAAAGATGAGATGTGACTCTGTGTGGCGATACTTCCAAGCAGACTTTCTCAAAGTGGTCCACGAGCTGATTCTGTATAATGTTTTAAATGACGTGTTTCTTAAACCTTGTGCAACACTGAACCGCTCCAAAACCTCGTAGTGAGCAGGACAGAAGTGTTGTTTTTAACATTAAACCAACTTGTATGTAAAGTCAAACATTTTTGTCAGACTTCAGCGATGAGGATGGAGACGTCGGCGCTCTGCTGACGTCTTCATCCTCATCGCTGAAGTCTGACAAAAATGTTTGAAGCCTTATTAGACAGACGCCGTCTCATACTGTTGAAGAAGCCCGGTTGTTTTGGGGGACACATGGTGACGTCTAACCTGGAAATTTGGTTCTGCTTCCGAAAAGGATTCCGACTCACTGCTAAACCTAAACTCAACATCACCTCGAAGCTTCTTACGACACGACACTGTAATCACTTCTCTATAAACACTTCTTCTTCTTCTTGTCGTGTCGTCCGCCTGTTTTTGCTCCTTCGCCTCTCTGGGAACTGTGTGATGTAACACCGGGCAGACGAGGGGGGGAATGTGGGAACGACGTGACCCACTTGTTGACCCCCGGACGGACATTTGCCTCGTGGCACGTCCTGGACTCACTCTGTCGTACCAGGGAGACCAGCTCCTTTCATTCATCTTAGCAAAACAATAGGAAATACCTCTCTAAAAATAGCACCATAAAACACAATCAGGATGTAAATTGTACATTTGTTTTCCTCTCCAGCTCCACCTAAGGTGTATTTATAGACATCAATATGACATTTCCTCGCTTTAATCCCTAGACGCCTGTGGAAAAGAGAGTCCGTGTGCTGTTTGCGTCCCGGTCTCTCACCAGAAACTTCCACAGAGTGCGAGCGTTCGTTACCTTTTCCAGCAGCTCGTCGGCTCGGTCCTCCAGGTCGTCCAGTTTGCCGGATCTCTCCTCGGCCTTGTTCAGGTTGTCCATCATGATGACCGTCACCTCATCCACGTCCTCCTGGGCCTGCTGCAGGCGGCTCTTCCCATTCTCCTGTCCAGTCAACACACGGAACAATATAGTGAGACATGATGTGGGTAAATCCAGTCATTGGGGATTTTTTTTATTCACAGGAATTTGTGTGTTCACATTGTTTGAACTTTCCTTCAGAGACAGAAAGAGAGACAACCTGGTGGTAAACTCCCAGTGCCAGCTGTTTGTTTCTCCAGACGGACAGGATGCGACGCATTTTTTTGTTTTGGGTGAGCGCAGGTCGTTACCACGCTTAGTTTTCAGGGCCGAACCCAGAACAGGACTTGTTGAATATCTGAGCTGAGCATTTATCAGGGCGGCACTTCAATGCACTTATTGCAAGTTGCTTTGGAAAAGAAGTCACACAATTTAAAGTAGCTGCAGTATTTTAGTCTTCTTGAGCTTCAGAAGATTTTTTTCTGCACAATTCCACCAATTTAATGCCACTGATATACGTAGAGAATCCTTCTGAGAGAGTGAACTTGTTGTTTATTCAAACACATCATGCAACATTGTGAAACTGGTACTCTGCATCTCTCAAGTGGGCGGCACGATCGTGCCCGGAGACCAATTCCAGATCCTAGCCAGCGCCCTCGGTCAGAGGAGCTGACTGGAGGATCAACGTATGTGCAAACCACTACACCACCGTGGAGGTCGCCCGAGGCTGTGGAGGGAGTTTCATCACGTCTGACAGCAAAACAAATATCTCAGCTCGGTCCTGCCTTAAACACTGGGGTCATGGAGTTTTTACTGCAAATGAAAATCAGTTCCATATATCTGTTTTCAGTCTCCCTGATTTCTAATTATTGGTACTGAAAGAGTCGTATCGGTCGACCCGTTGTCAGAATATCTCTAAAGATCTTGTTGCCCGGACAGAAAAGCTCAAACTGTGTCTGTCTGATACGGATCGTGTTTTATAAACACAACCGTCCTGCGAGCAGATTTCAGCAGAAGTCGTCCCACTGTGACGTTTTCAAGTCGACCGAAGCACTGAAACTTGACTCTGACGTAGAAAACAGGAAATATTTGGAAGTCCTAAAAACAGGTTTTCCCACTTCATGCAGAAAATGTTCCAGCAGCAGCTGTTTACACCATCGTCTCTGCGGCGGCTCAGCTGGGCCGGGACAGTAAATAAGAAGCACAGAAGATAAGAACCCTGCAGCAGGACGCTGAGAGCCATCCGTCTCCTGACAGCTTCTCATCTCCACCTTCACTCTCTGAACCGCGACAGGAAGCGTCTCATCTCAGAAGCCATCAAGAAACAGGAAACCAACAGACAGAAGGTAACAAGGTCACGCTCGGTCTCTCCATCTTATAACTCAGTTTCACTTCCTGTTGCTGTGAGTTTACTGTACACATGTTCTCAGCAGACTGACTGATGCCAGTTCTCTCAGTCTGGACCCAACAAATGTAGGTGAACAATAGTCTGTGTTTAAAATTCAGCCGACAGCGACATCTCAACACAGGAAGTGCTGCCCATTCCAGTTCCCCTCCTTGCTTCCTTCCTTCCCTCCCTCCCTCCCTCCTGCCTGCATTAATGTACCTGGCACATCCAGGGAAACCCCACCCACATGCAGCAGCGTGCTGCTCACAGCTTCTCTGTTGTTTCCTCACAATACTTTAAAGAAAAGACACCATGCAGAGTTTATTCATATTCAAGAAGAGCATGAAGGGCTGTCGGCTGCTGTCGAGCGCCAAGAATGAATTCTTGATTCATGACTTCATGGAATAAACTTGAGCAGCGAGCAGCCGGAAGAGATCATCCTTCATATTTATGTTTATCACATGTTTGTTTGTTTTTAAAATTATTAATTTATTTACACACATCTCTAACCTCTAACCTGCTGCTCTTACATTTAAACCTCAACTCAAGTTATTTTATCACAATATCACAATTAACTCACTTCATACTAAAACTTCTGTAAAGTTTATCAGTTTATTTCAGAGTGATTTATTTAATGATCATAATGATCACATGACTTATCCCCAAAATACTGAAACATCCCACAGTAATTACATATTTATCCCATAATATTAATAACTTACTTATCTCAAAATAATGACTTATGTATAACTAATGATTAGACTCATTCCATTCCAACACTTTTATCTGTTTGCTTCTATTTTAGAATAATTACACATGTTTATATTCATATATTTGAGAGTCGACACCTGAGCAGCTCGATGCAAATTAAATAAAACCAGGATTAATATCTCAGCCTTGGTGAACAGAAGTGTTAAATGGAGGCTGGCAGCAGCTCGGTCACCTCCTGGGACTTTACCCCCTCAGGGTGAAGCTCCTCACAGACTCTCTGTAACTCTTCTTATCGGTCTGTTCACCTTTATAACAGAGCAAATGGACCCGGAGGACTTTGTTATTGACTCACCATGTCTGTGTCGTCTGGTGCTGTTCGTGTCGAGGCTGTCACCGGATCCAATGCATTTATAGAGCGACTCCAGTCAACTTTAGAAACAGGAAACACAGCAGAGCAGCTCTGCCGTGTTGCAGCTCCCTCCGTGCGACAAAACGTGCGATAAAACCACCGCAAACTTCTGCGGTTCTGTCGTGCTTGTGTGTGTCGCGTGTGTGTGTGAGTGTGTGAGAGAGTTCGGCTGTGAGCGGTCCTGTCACTTTCGCTTCTCTGGAGCGGTTCTGCCCTCTCTGCTGGACTCGGAGCTCTCTGTGAGAGACGTTCAAGGGATTCCCGGAAACCTCATAATTACAGAAAGGTGAACACGTGACAGCAGTGCAGCTCACAAAAAGTCCGCACATTTCCCTGTGAGCTCCTCTGACGTCACTGTGAACGCCTACAACGTCAGTTTGCATGAGGACGCTATAACATAACATCCCTATGAACTGCTGTAAAGTCACCGTGAACACCTTTAACATCCCAAATAACTCCTATACCCTCCCAGAGGACACCTGTAATGTCCTTATGAACACCTGTAATGTCCCCATGGACACCTGTAATGTCTCTATAAACACCTTCAATGTCCCTATGAACATCTATAATGTCCTTATGAACTCCCATAATGTCCTTATGAACACCTGTAATGTCTCTATGAACACCTTTAACGTCCCTATAAACACCTGTAAAATACCTATGAACACCTTTAACGTCCCAAATAACACCTATACCGTCCCAGAGGACACCTGTAATGTCCTTATGAACACCTGTAATGTCCTTATGAACACCTGTAATGTCCCTATGAACATCTTTAACGTCCCTATAAACACCTGTAATGTCCTCATGAACACCTGTAATGTCTCTATAAACACCTTCAATGTCCCTATGAACATCTATAATGTCCCTATGAACTCCTTTAACGTCATGTAATGTCCCTATGAACTCATATAATATCCCCAGGAAAACCTATAAAATACCTATAAACACCTACAACGTCCTTGTAAACACCATTAACGTCCCCTTGAACTCCCATGACGTCCCTGTTTGTAATGACTGAGATGATAACGTACGTCAAAGTAATGACTTATTTAAAAAAAATGTCTTACTGACCTCAAAATAATATTCATAGATTAGCTTACATGTGTCATGTTTGAATCATAAAAATGTGTGCTCAGATAACCAGGGGCCCCTGAACGCAGCAGCACAGTGACATTTCCTTATCTCCTTCATCCTGCAGGGAAAGTAGAAGGAGCTGCTCAGCAGACACATCACAAACATCCTGATGTCTTTACGCTGCTGGTGACAGTCCGGAAGTACTTCTGGACTCATCCTCTCTCTACGTCTCTGCCCCGAGCACTCAACCGGTCCATTTCAAGTCAGAACATTGTGTGCTGTTGGGTCACTGATGGGTGTTCCCTGCTTGGGATTATAAGAAGGTGGCTGCTGGTCCACCCTTGTGAGAAACATGTGTAATGGTCACATAATATCATCACAGGGACTGACAGTGAGTCTGTGGCACTAAAAAGTGAAATGATCTTATTGTACTGAATGTCATTTATGTCCTGCAACAGAATTCTGTCATATAATCTTTATTCTTTACGTCTGTATAGTGGGACTATCCTGTAACTGTGGTTTACTTTAATTGAAAACAGAACAATGGCGTCCTTGTCTTGCTTCATGATACAGTTCTACATAATGAGGTCCGCTGGGTCATACGGAGACCAGTGGGTTCTTTTTTTTGAAGCTACAGAACAGCAGGCGGTCAGTTACTAAGCCTGAATGGCAATGAAGACTTAATCATGAGTGCTGCGTTATGATAAGGAGCTGACAGGCAGACAACATAACTCCATTGTGGCTTCAACTGCGTCACTCGCAGGGGCAATTAAAATTCTTTCCGACAGTGTTTCGATTCATTCGGTGGCACTTTCATGCCAAACACAACACCATCCGACAGAACCTATTAACCGCCTCTGATTAGGAAAAGACCTGAACACAACCGAGCCATCACGATTATTAGATAGTAGCTGCGTGATTGATTCAGAACACCAGTTGGAACACTGATGTGCTGCGTTCACTTCAATCTGTATCCAAAAAAAAAAGAGGATGTGAGAAAATCCGGGATCAAGAGCTGAGAGGTTTGAAAGTGAATGAAAACTAGAAACAGGAAGTAATTCATTAATTACTTCCTAAAATCTCAACAGGTTATTTTATTGATTCATAATGTGAATTCTTCCTTGTAAAATCAAAATCCCCGAAGTATGAAGAAGCGGATATGATACTATCAACCTCTAGTGGCTCTAAATTAAATAAATTCCCACGCGTCCTTGGGAGATTTTGAATCATGTTCTTTGTTCCCACTCACTATTTTTCCGATTATTTTTGCCACATACGTTGTTTTCAGGTTAAACTTTGCCCCACTGGGAGCACTGGGATGCTGGGCAGTGAAGCCCAGCGGGGAAAGGAAACTAAATCCAAAAATTGATTATATAACCTGTCAGTGCTGTGGTGACAGCATGTGATTGGATGTGTAAAATGGATTTTCCCCCCAACTGTTTTTATTTAAATTGCGATATATGTATTAGAAAAGACCTGTATTATTAAAAGTCAATATTTTCCAGCCACATTCCTCACTGAAGAGTTTAGACCCGCTAAATGTGTGAAGTTCGGTGATATTTCATGGTGAAGGCTGAAGAGCAGGGTGTTGCTCCAGTCTGTCAACACAGGCCGAATGAACCTTGAATAAACATAACTTATCTAAAAAAACTGCATTTAATACTCCTGATAATGTGCTGTTATCGAAGGGAAGCAGGAAGGAGCTCGGTCCTTTAACTGCTTCTGTTTCCTGCAACATGTGTCTCTGTCTGAGCCAAAGCTTAGATTACAGACGCCGTATCACAGTCAGTGAGCGATGACACTGTTTTTCACTGAAGTCAGAAAAAGACAGATCATCATTTATCACACTCACATTACAGTTACACTGCTTTCACTACTTTACAACCATTATGACTAGAACTGCTGACACTGTTGTAACATCAGGATAGTTTAATGCCTTAGTAAATGATTTACTACAGTATAGTATAGTTTCATAAAATATAGCATAGCATAGCATAGCATAGCATAGTAAAGTATAGCATAGCATATTATAGTGGAGTAGTAGTATAGTATAGTGTTGGTTATGTATTGGATAGTATTAGTTTTAGTATACTAGACTGGGGTAAATAAAGTATAGTGTAGCATAGCATAGCATAGCATTGAATAGCATAGAAAATATAGTATAGGGTTGGTATGTATCAGACAGTATTGGTTCTAGTATAGTAGACTGGAGTACAGAAAGTATAGCATAGCATAGCATAACATAGCATAGCATAGCATAGCATAGCATAGCGAAATATAGCATAGTATAGTAAAGTAGAGTATATCATAGTATAGTGTTGGCTATGTATTGGATAGTATTAGTCTTAGTATAGTAGACTAGGGTATAGAAAGTATTGCATAGCATAGCATAACATAGCACAGGATAGCAAAGTATAGTATAGCATAGCATTGCATAGCAAATATAGTATAGTGTTGGTTATGTATTAGACAGTATTGGTTTTAGTATAGTAGACTGGAGTATAGAAAGTATAGTGTAGCATAGCATGGCATAGCATAGCATAGCAAAGCATATCATAGTATAGTACAGCATAGCATAGCATAGCATAGCAAAGCATATCATGCTCATAGTATAGCATAGCATACCAAAGCATATCATAGTATAGTATAGCATAGCAAAGTATAGCATAGCATAGCATAGCATAGCATAGCAAAGTATAGTGTAGCATAGCATAGCATAGCGAAATATAGCATAGTATTGTAGAGTAATATAGTGTGGTGTAGTGTTGGTTATGTATTAGACAATATCAGTTTTAGTATAGTAGACTTGAGTATACAAAGTATAGCTTAGCATAGCATAGTAAAGCATAGCATAGCATAGCATAGCACAGCAAAGTACAGTAAAGTATAGGAAAGATAGTAAAGTATTTTGTTACTATAGTGTTAATTAGGATACTATTAGTATGGTACATTGTTGTACGGTATAGAATTGGATAGGATAGTATAACATATTTTGGTAAAGTATAGTGTTAGTATAGTCAGTATAGCCTAGAATAGAACTGTATAGTTTATTATACTATAGTACATTTTACTATAGTATAAGACAACTGAGTGTTGACCTTCATCAGCTGTTACTTTCCATCACATTCATCTCACTGTTGCATCATCAAAGTGCTCATAACTCCCCGTAACACATCTGCATGTCATCATGGAGTGTTTGTCATTTTGTGACAGAGGCAGCACATGAGACTTTGTCAGGTCAGAGCTCGACACAAAAGCCTTCTTCTGGGAAAAGCAGCTCGGAGACAAAGAGCACATTGAGCATGCCGGACCAGCCTCCCTCCACTTGGTCGTCCAACAACTCGTCCATGGATGGCAGGCTCACATCCGCATGACTGCAGCCGTCTGAGTCCAGGCTCACTTCCCATCACTAACAAACGAGCTTTCACTGGATTCTTGTTTGTGTTTTTCTAAGAGGCTGTTGTTCCAAAAACCCACCAGGACTTTTGTCACGGGGATGTAAAACATTAATATTTTAGTCACCACTTGTTGACACAACAGCACATTGAATGTGACGGGACACAAAGAGGTTCACTGCTGTTGAGTCGACAGCGGAGCTGAGCCTGTTACGACCTGTTCACAATCCTGTTTTTCCCTCACCGCAGCTCCTCTACAGGTTACAGGTTTGTTCTCAATGCAGTCTGGAATGTTTTATGTGTTTTGTCTCTGAAGATACTGGAAATAAAAATACATTTAAAGGGACAGTTCACCATCATGTCACTCAGAAGGAGCTGCTGTTTGGATATTTCTTAAAATTAAAAAAATGTGAAGAAATATTTGATAAAAATCCAACAACAGATAAATCAGTCAATAGATGTCAAACGTTTCAACTATCCTAAACAGATGTTCACACCAAGAAGGCATTCTGGCAGCTCGCCTCACCAGCTGGGCCTGATTTGTAATATACCCCCTTTTTTTTTTTTACTGCATTCTTCACAGTACTCAAACTAACGCGACCCACTTTTGTTTTTAATGTCTCTCGAGGTTAAGTCCTTTTCAATGAGGTGAACACCTCCACAAAAATGTGGTTGTGGCATTTAGCGGTTGCTTAACCGTGTTGGTGTTGCTTTAACGCCTGTGACTGAACTAAAACAGAAACCAGGAACAAACTGCAGGGAAATCCCTGGAGAGCTGAGGAGGAGAGTCTGTGTCTCTGTCTCCATCTTGTGTCAGCTCAACCAACAGCAAGGAAGAAAAAATAAAGACTTTTATTATATGGAGCATTAAACTATTAAAGTGCATTAAATAACAGAAAATGTCTCTTGTAAATTCTGCTAATTGAACAGAAACAAAACAATCCTTCCACACACGGAGAGATCTGCTGCAGGAAAACATGAATATTGCGTTGAATAAGTATCTCAAGCACTATGAAAAAGAGGCAGTGGTGCGTTCAAGGACTGTCTTTATATTGTCAAACTCTTGTAGCGAAGGGTCAGCACACCGGAGGAACTTCATGCACTCGTGTGTGGAGCAGGAACAAAAACACTTCAATCAGATTAAAAAGCGTTTATTCAAAACATGGCGAAATACAGAAAAAAACTGACCGTTTTGAAGGTCTTCATCAGGACACAAAATGGAGGACAACAATCAAACAAGCATTTTATAAACCTGGCCATTAATTAATCTGAATTTGTAGTTATAAGCTGTGACTCTGAGGTCTGACAGCAGGAATCACGGCGGGTCTGTAAACGATCTCTCTCAGCTGATCCTCCAGAAGACTAGAAGTGTGGGAACAGACGTGGACCTGAAAGCTGACCTGGCCCAGCTGACCCGGGCCGTGTGTTTATTGATTATCAGAACCAGAGCCACATGTTGAAGTGTGAAGGTCTTGTGCCTCCCAGAGTCCCGCTTGTTTTCCGTCGCAGCAGCTTCACAGCAGCGGGAACACCGTCTCCGAGCTGGAGTCTGAAAACTGGATCATCCTGATGTTTATTTAAAGAAACTGGACCCAGTGCTGTTCACTAATCCTCCAGTGGGCTCTCAGAACAGAACGACAGAATTGTCCGGGTTTTTTGTGGATTACTGACGTTTGGAGACCAAATTGTCGCAAATCAAACTGCGTTTTCGTCGCTGAGGGGCACCTCAAGGTTCTGTCCTCGCTCCTGTTGTATTTATAATCTACTTTAAACATTGTGATATATAATATACATGAAGTGTATGTTTGTGTGTGTGCTCATGGTGTTGCGGTGCTGGTCGGGGCTATAGGAGGCCCGGGGGCGCCGGTGGGGATGACTCCGGTGGCCAGCAGGACGACGATGAGGACGACGATGAGGACGACCACCACGGCCACGATGACCACGATCAGCTTGGCGTTCTTCCAGCAGTAGGAACGAGCCACGTTGACCGACGTCTTCTTGAACGTTTCTGCCTGAGAACGACGAGACAAACCAGTGAAGCAACACGTAGAAAACAGACCCCAAATTTTAACGTGTCCCTGAAGAAAACTAAAAAAAGCTACACTAACATTAAAACCTTGATTGTTTGGCTCACTTGCAAAGCTAAATGGAACACCACTATGATTAATTTCAGTGGCCTGTTTGTTTTCCTGCTACGATTAATCAGACTGTTACCAGGAAGTTGTTCTGCAGGACGTACTTCCTGTGATGATAACATGCATTTACTGACAGTGTCATGTTTACTGGAATGAATCAAACTTGACCAACAGGTTGGACAGAAAGCAGGAAATTCATCAGCTGTGCACAAAGTTAATGAACTTAATCACCCAACGAGGTGCAGCTGGAACAATGCCTTCATAAAAGCGTTTAAATCAGGTTCATTTCTGTTCTGATCAAAGAGGTTATTGATTAACATCCTCTTTATTTAACAGATGAATAAGAATCCACAGTGATACTGACCCCTTCTTTCATTTCCTCCGTCTTGTTGAGGAGTTCGGCCAGGTTTTCTAGTTGCTGTAAGACTCGGTTCATGTTCCCCTTCATTGTGTCCGTGACTTCATCTACCTGACGGCTCAGGTTCTGTATCCTGCTCTGTGGTGCCGGTTCTGAGTCCACTCCTCCTCCTCGCTCCTGGGCCGGGAAACAGAACAAAGTTAAAGTGATGAAAGAGTGACTGTCATGTTTAGTCAGCAGCACTTCTATATTTCAGAATAACCTTTAATTTACAGACTTTCTCACTGTGACTGCAGAAAGTTTCTGGATTATTGTACTGGAAAGTTGTTTCATACTTTTACTCTGTTACATTACATTTATCTGACAGCTGTAGTTACTAGTTACTTTTACATTTGGATTTATTTTTACTTCTTCAATATAAAGTTTGGTGCTTAGGTTAGCAACAGATGAAACTTCCCAGCAGGATATAAAAACCAAGTTAAAATGTGCGGTGCTTCATCAGAACCATCTTGTTTACTTCCTTTAAATCTGAATCATTACGTTGCTTCTGCTCTGAGTTATTACACATAATTTAATGTTTGTCTACAAGAACAAATAAAGTGTCTCATGTCCTCTGAAGGGTTTGAACCTGAAATATCATCCTAACAAAATAAAACAACAATCATTTCCTCTCCATCTGTCTCTCTCTAATCATTACAGTAAAACAATAAAAGCCTAGAAACACAAGACGACTGTTAACTCACCATCTCCGTCTCGTCTCCTGCTGCTTTCATGCCAAACCTGTCACGAATCTAACGCACCTGAAGCTGCCACCACCTGGACACTTCAACTTCCTGAACATTCAGGACATTCCAGGACATTTTCCTGGAAGGTGTAACCAAACCAGTGAAGTCATCAGACTCCATTCAACAGCCCTGCCCATCTAAAGATACCTAAACGTGTTTTAACACATCACATACATGATAATTCTCCATTATTACAACATTAAACCACTTAAAATGACACCTGCTCCTTCTCCCTCATTATAAATACACTAGAAGTCTCCTTCATCACTGTGAAGTCCATCCTCAGTGTGTGAGGTGTGCAGCATTTTGTACTAACATAAGGCAGTTAATTAATGTTATCAGACTCACAGTGTTTTAACTTCCTGCCATTGATTAGCAGCTCGTTCAGAAACTGTGACTAAACTGATCAGAGCAGGAGAACTGAAGGTTAAGACTGATCTGGGTAAAGCATCTCGTCTCAGACCAGCTGAGCTCTCTGCCGCCATCATGTGGCACTTCAACAAAAGAAGAGAAATCACAACAGAGCTGAAGGTAAATACTATTTATTTCATTTTATATCAGACAGTTAAAACCGTTAAATACCACGAGACAATCAGGAAAAAAGAGCTTCCAGAGGTTTGTTAATCAGAAATTAGCAGGGATTTGAGTTGAATACGTCTCACGCTGCAATGATCAGGTCAGAGTGACAACAGTTTTCTAAACGTCTTTCTAGAAAATGATTCACAGAGTGATTGATCTGTACCGTTTCTTCATAATAAATCAGTGTGGATGAGTGATCAGAGAAAAAAGAGAGAACAGGACCGACGTTAAGCGTTAAATAAATATCCTCTAAAAAGAACTTCAACATGCTGGTTGCTGCAAATATACACAAAGGTGAGGATGTATTTACATTTCATCATGGGAATGATTTTGACCCCGTTTAAGCTGAACTGCTAATGTAACAGCAGAGAAAAGGTGGACAGAGGAACTTTTTTCTAGGAATAAGCTGTGAGGGTCGAGCGTCTCTCAGCTGGTTGGCTGGAAGATCCTCCGACACCAGGCGACCTTTAACAGCTGAGCCCGGCGCTTTGTTTACTGAATCCAAACCAAAGTAACACATTTAAACTGCAGTAGAGTTCAACACAGTGAGGGAAAGTGAACATGATCGATGGTGCTGCACAGCGCAGACGTACAAATCTACAAATCTTGTGTTTTACTAAGCGGTTCTCCTGTCGAGTAGAAAAAACTACAAGTGTAACTGCAAATGTTGAGTCGTTAACAGCTTCAACACAACACAAGCCCTCAACACGACGACACATTTAAACAAAAAATGTTTTTTTCTAGATTGTCTTCTTTGAAGTAACTGCAGGCACTTTGAAAAGTGACACAAATGGTAACAAATCTTTCGTTAAATATCTCCTGACCTAAAAATTGTTACAGATTCGTTCAATGTCAGCAACAAATTTCTCTCTTTTTTTTTTTAAACTACACAAACAATCCTTGATAAAAAAAAAAAAAAAAAAAAAGGTGCATATCTCATTCAAAGACGAGGCGCTGGAGAAAACCCACATTCACCGTTTCCATCCACACACACGCTGAAGTGACGAAGTGAACCGCTGGTGGTGAAACTCAGCGACGAACAGTGAGTGTTTTCATGCTGCTGTCAGGTGAACACCTCAGACTGTCTGCACACCATAATCACAATATGGCTACACTGATTTGTGCTTTTAAAAATGATTTCAAAATTGTCATTAAAGTTCCTTCAACCAAAGCATGAAGTCCTCGACCTCCGATAAACTAAGACAGAAGTGACAAAGGTTTCACCGGACAGCAGCGATTTGCTCGAGTCTATATATTACTTTGTATTCTGTGCAAAAAGGAATGTGTTTGTTTCTGATTTCATTACGTCTATATGTGCATCACGTGTGTGTGTTTATTAAGTAGGCTTAGTGGTGGGAGTGACTATGGGAGGCAGGGGGGCGCTGGTGGGGATGACTCCGGTGGCCAGCAGGATGATGATGAGGACGATGATGAGGACGACCACCACGATGACCACGACCAGCTTGACGTTCTTCCACCAGTAGGAGCGAGCCACTTTCTGAGACGTCTGCTTGAAGTGTTGAGCCTGAGCGGGAGAGAGAGACGAGACGATCAGCTGATTTCTGATAAACTGGTTCACAGCACCGGGGCGATGATACCCGGACACAAGAATCTGACCTGATCAGGAGCGTCCGAGAGTCCAGACACTCGGATCTGATAAACAGATCAGACCTGTTGTTTGGACACTGCCTTGAGAAGCAGCATTATCGCCAATTCTTCACCATTGGTCATTCACACGGAGCGAAGCAGCTCCGCCTTAAAGAACAACCGCTGTGTAATTCCTAAAGAAGCGTGACGGTACACGTCATGATGATGACGTCAGTGTGTTTTCAAGGTGTCCTCCTGTCAATCTAAGCTCGCGGAGAGTTTCTAATCATATGGATGCTGTTATAATGTGTAGCGGTTGAGATCCTGACCCACCAAACATCCTGGAAAGAGTCGAAGTTACGTTTTTCGCTCTAAATTACATAATTAAATAATCCCCATCAGTAAACAGGACGCTGTCTGACTCACTCGTGAGGACAGAGGCTGTTTTCTGGGGGAAAGTTTCCTTAAGTCTTGGTTGGGAGGGCTGACGGTCGCAGTGATTTATTTCAACACAAACACTTGGTGAGTTAAAGTTTTTCACCTGTGACAGGCGTTGTTTTCAGGCAGAAATGTGACAAAGAGTCGGGAGGACAGACAGGAGGACAGACGCTTCTCCACGTACAGCTGCTGTATTTTTTTCCTCATAGGTTGCCAAAGACAGCTACAGTTACTACGTTACTGTCGTTTGTTCCTGTCGTTTGTTCCTGTCGTTTGTTCCTGTCGTTTGTTCCTGTCGTTTGTTCCTGTAACGTTGCTTTGACATTTCTCTGTATTAAGTTGAGTGGAGGACCTGTGCAGTTATCAGTCTGTCAGACCAACACGCCCTCGATTTGCGCAGCCGGCTTATCCGTTCACACTGCGCCTCTGATTCTACCTCCAGAGGCGGATCAGCGCCGGAGTGAGATTTCACCCCTCGCTGCCTCCGAGACATTCACACAGAGGAGGAGGTGGAGAATTGGCATAGGATCCCCACATCCAAACAGCAGTGTGAATGGGGCTAGTAACCTAGCTTAGCATAAAGACAAGGAGGGCAGGAAATAGTTAATCTGGTTCAGTCCTTTACGATGGCTACTTTCTGTGTGGCAGGTTGAGGTGAGTCTTTGCTACCAGCTCCATCATGGTGGACTGATAATGACTCCTTTGTTCGTGCCAGGTGTCGGGCATGCAGGTTCACTGGCACAGCTAAATGGAACGGAGCCATTGTGAATGTCATTTGATACAGCAGATCAGGAAGTCGTGCTTCAGATAATGAATATAGACTAAGAAGGTTTGATCCACAGTATGATCAACAGAGCCATCGTTAACGGCATCAGTTCCACCCGCGTCTTTCCTGCTACGATGAAATCAAAATGTCGACCATGAAGAGGAACTATAGGGGCGGCACAGAGATTAGTTTGAACCTCAGACAAAAGGTTGTTCGGTTAAAGATCTCAATCAGCGATCGAGCTGCAGCTGACTGAACTGAACAGAATTCAAGGTCGGCCACAAAAAATGTCACTCGACTGAGAAGGATCACTGTGACAGACCGTCTGGTAGCTTCTCAGGTCAAATGATGCTTTTGTGTGTAATTTGCAGCCTAATATACATAATATAAAAGTTGTTTAAACTGAAGTATTGGAGCTTTGTGTCCACATAACGCTTATTTCTGAGCGCCCTCATCCTCCTCGCTCTGATGTCACGGTGTCAAATAAAAACAGACGTGTAGTGAACCAGAAAGCACAACGTCTCCGCCCACTTTCACACCGTTAAAAGGTTCGACCCTGAGGTAAGACTGACCCCGGCTTGCAGGTCCTCCGACTTGTCCATGAGGTCATCCAGTCTCTCTCCTCGGGCCAGGATCCGGTCCACGTTCTCCGTCATGATGTTCTTCACTCCGTCCACCTGATCCCTCAAAGTCTGCACCTTGTCCTTCGGCACCGGCTCTGCCGCCTCTCCTCGCTCCTGAGACCGGACAGAAAAAAAACATTAATACAGGAGATTCAGTTGAGGAACATGCAGAACACGTGTCAGCGGAAATACAATCCTTCTTATCCTTTAGTTAAAGTAAAAGTTTAAGCAAACACAATGATGTTTTATTGTGATCGTGCACAGTTCTTAATCCAGCCGTTGACACTGTGTGCAGACTGTAGCTTCCTCCTGAACACACTTCTTAAATTATACTTCAGAACAGAACTTGAGTAAACTGAACTTTAGTTTGTTTCATCACTGGTTGCACAACATTTTGACACTCAGACTTTCTTCCTGCAGATGAAAATCGGTCTCAAATACAGTTTTTCAATCTACTTGATTTCTAATCATCTGTTTTCGTTCGACCCCTAATTTCTTCCAGACGACACTGAGTGTGACAGCTGGTGCTGGTTCTGAGAGTCCTTCAGGCTCTCGGGCTGCTGCCTGTGACAGCTGCCGGCTGTTTGTAGGTGTGATTTCTAAAAGCATGCATGCTGTATGCAGTGTGATGTTTGTCTGAGTCTGCGCACGGTGACTTCCACGTCCCATGAGTCAGGACCAGACTGTAAACAACACCGTCTCCAGGAAACAGAGCAGGTTCTGCAGCGTCATGCTCCCTCCCCTCCTTCTCTCTCTCTCTCTCTCTCTCTCTCTCTCTATCTCCGCCTGCCTTCCATCCATTGTTTCCTGCCTTGCTGTCCATTATCTCTCTTCCTTCATTGTTGTGTCGGCTCATGTTCCTCCGTCATCCTTCACTCTTTATATTTCCCTCTGGAGCTGCTGGTTTATGCAACACGTGTCGCTACTGTTGCATTTTAATTTCACACGTTCTGTTTTTTATCTCCCTGTTAAATCACACACGTTTCATCCGATGTGTTGATGTGCATCTTTGTTTACGTGCCATCAAACCAGGTTTTTAGCTCTCCGCCTTTCCTGTAGCAGAGTTAGTAGGTCAGTCAGACCCACTCATGGCTGACGGATATCAAGTATCGACGCTCGCAGAATGAGAGAGACAGAAATATGACAAGTACAAGATGTTCCTGCACCGTCGGCTGTATTAAACCAAAGCAGCGAGACTTCAGTCGTCCAGTAAAACTCGTCCGCTCAAACAAAAGCCTGTCAGATGAGGCACGCTGTAAATACTGAGCTGATACAAGAGGACTAGAAAAAGGAAGCGCTCGCTTGAATGTGAATGAGATAAATCTACATGTTTAACCGCTGTTGTAAATGCAAAAAGGTGGATTTCATTTGTCTTCGCTGCTCTCGTCCTTATCTAGTCAAATGTGAAAAACCCTGAATCTGTGATTGCACATGGCAGGATTTTTAGTCCAGCAGCAGACGGTGGACCAGCAGAGGGATCTCTAATAAACGCTGATGTGAAAAGAGACGCGAAGAAACGCTGCAGGCTGCAGGAAAACACGGCTTGTTGGTTTAGCCCAGCGGTGAAGCTGGAGAACGTTTTTAAAGAGAAGAAGGAAAGTTTCAAAACCACAGAACCACTGTTTTTTTTTAAACAGGTCAGCAGAGGAAGCAAAGTTCATGTTCATGTCAGCGGCCTCCAGCAGATCCACATCAGACCCCGTGAACCCTCGTCCTGTGAACCGGGACTCCAGGCTTGTTCCATCTCTTGCATAAATAAAATTAAAGTATTTTTAGATTTTAGACTTTGAATGACCTTAATTTAAAAACATTCAGCCACATCAGCAAAGACAACAATCTCAGGCATCATTTAAAATGTCTGACAGGTTTAAAAGTGAGTTATTATAAGTTTCTTCTCAGTTCAGTTTGAACATGAATGAAGCACGGCGTCATATAATAACTTCTTCTCTCACCACAGAATTGTTAATAGGACGTGTGACCTCCATTTTGTGCCTCACATGTGTCAGAATAAGGCCAGCGGTCCTCTAACGGAAGCTAGCGAGCCGCAAACTCAGACATTTTCCACCAGAGACTTAACAAGACGGGCTCATAACAGAGATAAGTGTCAGTTAATTAAACGCCATCAGCTTTTCTGGGTCGGGTTTCATCTCTAACACTCGCTAAAGTCAGTTAGTGTTAAATTAACGCCTCTTTTAAAGGAGCAGTCTGTAGTTTTGGGGGAAGACATGTTATTAGAAGAGAAAAACTCTCTTTGTATTAACGACTGAATTAATAAACTGACCTTAAAGAACAACACAATCTTATATTGCTTTACTTTGTTAAGACGTGGCGGACCCTGCCACCTTTCTAGCGTCGGGTAATCTGGCAGCATTTTTCTGATTATCAGTCTCTGGGATTATTCTGTCAGATTGCAGATTAAATAAAATAACTTCAGCGTCCGCTCACACGACGTCTCGCCCACAAACACCTTCTGACCTAAATGATCTGAATCTGTAGTTAATAGCTAAATGTTTTAAATAAAAGAGCAGTAGAGAGGAAGAATAACAGTAGCAGAAAAAAAGGAAATGCTCAAGTGAAGTAAGTGAGAATTGTACTTAAAATCTTCATCGATCTCAAACATCAGTTCATCGACAGGCTCCTACATCTGTGGACCTTATTGTCCTTCTTTATTCACTTAAAGAAATCATAAATATACCTGAGTTTGTCTTGTGACGTCATTAATAATGTAAATTTTAAAATTCTGGAGTTTGAAAAACTGCAGACTGGCCCTTTAATGGAGGCGGTAGCAGAAAATCAACTTTTAAACTGAAATAAAACCCTGGAAACGCCCATATAAGGTGTGTGACGTCACTAAATTTAAAGTTAATCGCGTGATGTTGATGAATAACATCGGTTCTGTTCGGTTCGGTTCTGTTTGGATGCTTTCAGCAGCAGCAGCAGCGGGGGGAACAACTTCAGGCCATTTTTGTTCGGAACCTGTTGGACTTCCTCTCTCTACAAAGTGCAGTTAAAGCCTCACACACACTTTGTAGATAAAGTCCAGACTCGGTTCGACAGTTTAAAAGTTGTTCTGTGTTCGGATCCACCTGCTGCACGTCGAGTCCCAACATGGTGACGGCTCA
>CAEMYA010000676.1:15262-28950 GCA_903131615.1 Diplodus sargus | reverse complement strand
GGATCAATGTCCATTTTGTTGGAAGCAGTCCTCTTTGACAGCCGAACCCGCCGGACCCGGTTCCTCCGGACTGAAACTGGACTTTCCAAGCGGATTAAAGCTCCTCAGAGTTTGATGCTCCTCCACACGGACTTCGTTTCCTCCTCGCTTTAACTTCCTGGTTGTTGTTTTTTTTCTTCAAACTGAATTCCTTCGCTTCAGGTGTCAAGTACCTGATTACACAACCACTGCTTCCGGATTACCCTTTCAAAATAAAATACGTAACTCAAAATGCTTAGACACATTTTGAAAAGTTACGAGTTTCAAGATTAATTTAAAAGTATAACAGGTATAGAATAGAAACATTTTTAAAATATCTCAGTGAGGTTTCCCACTGTTTGCAATATCTGGGTCGGGTTTTCCATTTTTAAAATGTTTCCGTTTTTAAATTTTTTCCAGTTTTTAATGTTTCTATTTTCTATTTTTCATTTCTTTATTTTTAATTTGTATTTTTTTTTATTTTTTTTATTTGGTAAGTAAGTAAGTTAAGCAACTTATTCAATTCTAAAAAAATGAAATAAAATAACTTTTTTCATTCATTCAATCAATCTTTATTATTATTATTATTATTATTATTATTATTATTGAAAAATCATTAAGGGCGAGACCTAATTTTAAATGATATCGGGAGCACAAATAAAAAATAAAAAAAACAGAATAGATGCAAAAAAGAGGAAACAAACAGAAACAACAAACGAACAGAATGCGTACATAAAAATTACAACAGATATATAATAGGAACAACTTTTTTTTAGAGGTCTACTCAATAAAGTTATCCACTGTGGGGTAATATTGGGTCGGGTTTTTCATTTTATTTTTACTATTTATTTATTTATTTATTTATTTATTTTTAACTCTCTGACTGTTGGTAAAGTTAGTTTCGCAACTTAGTAAGTTTAAAAAAATATATATATATAACAGATAAGAAGCAACATGACAAAACACAAATAAAACTTGTGTAAATTATATGTACATTTTATATATATATATATATATATATATATATATATATATATATATATATATATATATACTGGCCTGAATTTGTCATCATCATGTAATCATATGACAAACAATTGCGTGCTCTTATTTTGAAGGCCCTCCCCCTTGATTTCCTCATCGTTGTGTGCTGCTGCTGCTGCTGCTGCGCTCCCTCCTCTGTCCTCAGGATGGCGTCACACTGAGGTGTTTCCATCATGTCCATGTTGGCTGCGGGCCTCATGACTGAATCATTGAATAAACCATCAGACAGTTTCACAACGCTTTGTTTTCCTCTCAGCTGACCTCAGCGCTCAGCTGGGTGTTGCCATCTCTGTGTTTATGATCAAACAAAAGGCCAGAAGCCTTTATGGAGGTTCAGGAGTGAAATGTTAATCAGAGGAGAACGATCTATTTCTGCCAAAACACACTAGAAATAACAACTCTCTTTGTGTTCCTCACTGAGTAAACTCAATAAATAAACACATTTTTTTCCTGTTCTACTTTGTTTACATGTGGCGGACCCTGCCACCTTTCTAGCTTCAAACAATGTTCTGGGACCTTACTGCTGACCAGCGAGCAGCAGATTTCTGAGTTAAAATATTGCTGTTTGTCTCATTACATCACTAATACTGTAAATATAAAAATTCAGAGGGTTTTTTGTTGTTGTTAAAACCACTCAGTTCGACTTTAAGCACTAAGAAATAAGTTATTAATCTGGAAACGGGAAGTAAGTTTCTGTCTTACAACACCTGCATTTGAATTCCCAACTTTATGTTCTGTGTTTATTCAATATTTATTGTATTTGTAAGAATGTTTTCAACAAAACAGAAATCAGAAGTGATAACGAGAATGTGATTTTCTTACAGCTTTTCTATTTAAATCAAAAAGGGGCACAACATAGTTTTGGAGAGGACATCAAACTGAGGTAATAATACAAATCAGAAATATTAATTTTCTCCTTTAATGAAGAAATAAGGTCCCAGAACACTGTTTGAATCTAGAAAGGTGGCAGGGTCCGCCACCATCATTGAGAATCTTTCTCAGCAGAGTGCTCCTTTAACATGGCTGAATATTACAAATTAACCGCACCGTGTTCTGCAACATCCTCCTCTCCAGACGGCCGTTACAGCTTCACTGCTGTCTGTGGTTTGATGTTTCACCAGTCACATTACATCACGTACATCTAATTATCAGAACTCATCACTCGACTGTGAGAACAATCCTCTCCGAAGCAGCAGTTTGGTTCATCGTGTGCTCGACTTCCATTACTGAGAGAAGCCTGAATCACTCTTTAACTTCTTCCTCTGGCTTGAGAAGTGTAATGAAAAGTGTAATAACTCATTTCTTAACACGATACCTCAGTATCTCTACCACAGAGCCGTTGGGCCCTTGGTCTCCTCCCGTCTCTGCAGCTGCGTGACACACTGACGTCACACCGGGTCACGCCCCAGCCAGCAGCACCGGCCCCGACCAACCGGTTTCACCTTTATCTCGGCAGGCAGCGGCGACGCCTAACTGCTGATCATTACCTGCCGTCATGTCAGAGCGCTGCTGCAGGCGGCTCCTAATCTCAAGCGGCTAAAAATAATCCAGCCCATTATGTCCACTTTGGATAACGATCTTCCCGGCAGGCATTAGCCAGAGTGCTAAAAATACCGTCTGTCTCGTTCTGTGAAATGGGGAATAATGGAGAAAATTACAGGTAATGTTTTGGAATACACCTCTACAACACATTCTTAGAAAAAAAAGGCTTTTATTTTTCGGGACAATATACATTTTTGTGCGGAGGTGGAGCAGTTAAATTATCGACACAGATACGCATCAATAGTTCAGAATAAAAGCAAAGAGAAATGTTGTGCCAGATTTAACTTTTCACACAGATTACATTACTGTGTGAACTAGAAAACAAATAAAAACATCAAATCTAAACAGAGAGAAACAGACACATCAGACATTATACAAAGAGATGAAAAGAGTTAGAGAACAGCGTGAAAGAATAACAGAGATTCTCCAGAAAACAGCTGGTCCTTTACTTCTCCTCAGACGCCTTGTCGTATGATGATGTCTGACATGTCGTCGACCTTCACCAGCTCCAGATTCTGTTAAAAACAAAACATATTCCACATTTCACACTACGATAACAGACATGAATACTATGTATTTATATTCCAGGTTTAAGATGTAAATAAACTCCGAGGCAGAGATAAAAGTCTGTCTTTCTCTCTCCATTATCATTTTTAGGTATTTTACATCACTTCCAGGGGTAAAAAGAAACATTAAAAGGTGAAGAACCTGCAGTTAAAAGTACAATTCAGACTCTTTAATCAGTGGTTCATCTGTTGTCTTGATCTATATTAATGTATAACTTTAAAACAAACCTAACAGCAAATCATACATGAACTTTTCTGGTGGACGTTATGTTGTTTTCATGACTATCAAATTTTGGAGGATTTGCTTATTTACTTTGCAGTGCAGAGGTAAATAAGATGATTATTACTTGATGAGTCAATCAATTGATTCACAATAGCAAGAAAAGTATTTGCTAACTATGTTGATATCAATTAAAGGAGCTTTCTGTATCCATTTGTAGCAAATAATATGTTTAAATCACTTTCCTTATTGGCCATGAGAGCAGATTACAAGATAACATGAAAAATAAGACCTTTCTCGTCTCTTGGTTGACTTCTTTAAGCTATCTGTGTTCAATTTTTATGCTATGCTAGGCTAAGCTAAACCAAACAGGTGCTGTAGCTTCGTATTTAACGGAAATGAGAACGGTTTTAATCACACCATCCAACTTTTAGCAAGACAGTGGATAAAAACAATTCTCAACATGTTGAAGTAGTTTTAGTTCCACATTTTCAAACTCTGTTATGAATATCTTTTTTTCCTTCCTGCCATAAAGTTAATTTGAAATGGCTGATTTTAAAAACCACAACTCACCTTTTCATTGGCGAGATGCAGCAGAGCGACAAACGCCAGCGGCACCGACAGATTCTGAGCCATCGTGTTCGGCAACCTGGACCGCCACAGAAACAGACAGAAAAAAGAGAACAGGACAAAAACTATTAATTTTCCATTCAGTCGGTCGTGCTGTTAATTCTTAGAGCCTTTAAAAGAAGCTGCAGTAGCTTTTAGTTCTGCTTCTTACTGATTCACAGCAACATTCAGATGATATTACTGACAAAATGCGTTTTGAAATATATATAGAAAGAGACGTATTAGTTAAGATGGTTTCCATATCTGTAAGACAGGCCAAACCCAACACAAAGACTCATATTTGCATGCGCTGCCCTTTCAGCCATTATTCATCCTCATTAGTGCCGCGTCATGGCGGGAGGTCCGCTCTGCTGGTACCTTTGAAGCAGCGTCTTTGTGGTCTGACTGAAGACTTTCTCCCCACACACCTCTGGCTTCTCCACAGTCGGCGGCTCCTGCAGGGAACATTAAGGCATAAACTCATCAAACAGTCGTGTAATAACAGATAAACACTGCTAACATCTCTGACTGGCTGCATGTCTGCGCACTAATGACCCACGACCAGAGCGAATTTACCCCTTTATATACCTGCAGACACAAACAAAGCAGCTTTTCTCTCGGTGTCATTTACCTCTGTGGGTTTTTCTGGGCTTTCAGTAAGAAGAGTCCACATGCTGGTCTTCAGTCTCTTCATGTCCATTTTCTTTGCCGTCTTAGCGTAGTTGATCTCAATCTTGTTGACCTACATAAACAGAATAAAGCAATAAAGTAAAACTCTAGAGTGTAGAAACAAAAGCGGAGAGCCGTCGTCCCTAAACAAACCCATATTCAGTTCAACTAGAACAAAAGTCCCGGGTCACTCACCCTGTGTGGTTCAGGTACCAGATCATCCTCCCCATATGTTGAGATGCCCTCTAGATCTTGTGAGGGCGGAGGTATACTATCACCTGAGGGCTGGGTGTCATCTGAACCGGCAAACCCTTCAACATCATCGTCACTGTCGCCACCCTGAAAATGAAGATGGACAAAGAAACGGTAAAAAGATGAAAATGATGTGGTTACAGATACGTTTGCATCAACATCAGAGCAACACTGACTAAAATCCACGGCAACATAATATTATTGTGATCCTCCATCACTCTCTTTGTGGGTTCTTTAGATAAAGAAACTCTATTAAAATACAAATCAAATGAACAGAAGTTGATCAAATAGTAGACAGAAATAAAAGAGCGGACCTGGAGACCGGGACAGAAGTTGGCTGTGTCGTTGGCGTTGTTGTAGTCGTAGTCTCCGATGCCTTCCCCGAGCTCTCCGGACAGCCTCTTCTGGCCTTCTTGACTCAGCTAGAACAAACAAAAACAATAATAATACAACAGAAGCTCAGGGTGCACTGAAAAGGTGACTGTAGCAGCTCTTCAACTGTGAAAGTGTAATTTACCGTAAGTGTGCCTACATGTTCTGATGTTTGTGTGGACTGAATTAATAATGATGCCAACATCCAGAAAATGATGACTGAACTACACAAACATAAACTACGTCCGTGTTTGCACGTCTCTGCTTTAAACCCTTTTCCACCCCGTCAGCTGACCGGAGCGTAACGACTCACCGAGCTGGAGGGTTTGAGGCTGAGCTGGGAGAGCGTCTCTGGTGGAAACTGGAAGTCTGCTGGTAGAGTCGTCTTCTTATTGCTGGCACTGAGGGCAGACTTTGTGTTGGTCGTGGCGGCCTGTGAAGGGAAAAGGGACGTCGGATCAGATTTCCCAGAGTGCTGAATGCTGTGTTGCTATGGTTACTACACCAAAAAGTGCCACGTTATGGCCTTAATGCCTCCACATTTCCAGCGCTGCGACAGGAGACAGACCACCTCTGACTCTGCTGTTAGGTGTCAAAGCCCCGGGCAGCGTTGTGACGAGTAAAACGGGCTTTTGCAGGTGGACAGAATTCAGGCTGTTCTTTAGATACGTGCAAAAAAAATTTGTGTTTCAAAACACTTTCATAAACTGAATTCATTGACATTTTTGTTATTCATTCTGAGATGATTTACGGTCATTACCACCTGCAGCTTATCCAATTAACAGACACAAGCTACAGTTTGTTTTATTTAAAAATCTGCATTTTTATTGTAACAGAAACCTTTATGCTCAAAGTAAAACATCCTTTGGGCGTCTTCACATGATTGCACTTGTACACTTGCATATATGTAGAGTCCAATATGGAAGGTAGGGGTATGAATGTAGCTGATTTGTGATCCACCAATATACACCAAAAAGAAGAAGCAGCAGCAGTTGCGTCATGAATCCCACTTTACTTCTTATGTCTGTTCTCTGAGGATTTTGAGCCGTAGTTTTGCGGTGTAAACCCCTCGGGCTCTCTCCAATTCTTCAGCCTGTTAGGTAGATGGGCTGCAGCTGGATCGTGAACTTTGCCCGAGTACGGTACACTAATGTTTACTGTAATACAATCAACTGGACTTTGGGGTGAGTGGATCTGGGGCCGGGTCTCTAATGTAAAAGCACCTTTATTTGTTTTGTTTTGTTGCTATTTTCTCTCCCTCTTCTTGTACATGAGGAAGAATTATCCTATACACAAATATTCCTGGCAGCTAGAAAGCCCTACCACGTTCTCATTTTTGCCTATCAGAGCATATTTATCCTCTCCTTCTGCCTACTTAAAGTGAAATCATGAATAAAAACAGTGTAGGTTTCTTCATATGTGGCACTATTCCTTAAATACCAAGCATTAAGTAACAGTTGTACTATGGCAGCTAGAGATTATTTTCTTTGTTGATTTATCTGTCAATTATTTCCTTGATTCATTCATTTGTTGTTTTATCAATAAAATTGTTGAAAATGTAAATCAGTATTTCTCAAATGTCTCATTCTGTCGACAACCAACAAGTTTACCGTCACAGAGGAGTGAAAATATTCACATTTAAGACGCTGGGATCAGAGAAACTCAATTATAAAAATGCTTGGGTGATTAAATCAATCATTCTAACTAATCAATTAATCTTTGCAGCTCTAATTAACTCTATATAACAACATATCTATCCAAAATTGAACAACAAAAGCAGTAAGCGTTCTCACTCTTGTGGTGCGGAAATACGTGTCAAAATTGACATCATCACCGAAGTCGATCTCGAAGGTCTTCTTGGGCTTCCTTTTACGTGGCTCCTTGTCGGGCAAATGGTCCACTATAGAAGATGAAGTCCATGAAAACAGACAGACAGACAACTGTTACTCTGCACACATTCAGCAAGGGAGGACAACCATTATCCCCCTAATGCCTCAAACACAAACATGAGCCTAATGCGTGTACATTATGCAAAAAGATGAACTGCGGCTGGTTGAGACTATATCAACTCTCATCGTAATAAACAAAGAGCATGTTAACAGTGTTATTGCATTAGCCTACATTTATCTAAGTACAGGGATACATAATAGAAAGTGATGTACAAGCACTCCAACCTCTAACTAATCTTCATCATCTCTAATCGTGAATTTCACTCACATTTGTGCTTCGGCTTGAACTGCCAGTAGCCGGGTCCAGCCCACGTGGCCATGGTCCTGGGACTGAAGTACGAGTACTCCCTGGGCTCAGAGGACAGCTGCAGACACATGGTGGCAATGTCTCCCTCTCCAATTGGAATCACATCCCTGCACCAGCAAAGAGAAACCATTGAGACGAGCACACGCACACAGACACACAACAGCCTTTTGTTAATGCAGGCAGAGACAGACCTATTCAATATATTCTAACGAGTTCAATACCTCTCCTGGTGATAATAGGCAATGCAATTACTTAGCAGATGATTACATAAGTAATGCATTACGGACTGAAAGCTTACACAGGCATTAAGAAGATTCATTTTCAGGTACAGAACTTAATGGAGGCTGTTTTACATCATAATAGTCTAAAGTGTACTTAAAGAGTTCAAGGAGAAAAAGAAACTGTCTCTAAAAACTTTCGCCCACTTCTCCTGAGACTTTAGAGAAACTCATTCCACAGAAGCAGAAATATTAATTTGTCAGATGGTCTGTGGTGAAAGATTAAATTCTCTACCTCGAAGCAGAAGACAAACATCGACTGCCGTCAAACCCACGATCTTACCTTCCTTTGCCAGAGCCAGAGGCCTCACAACCCTCCTTATGCTCCTTGGATCTTTCCTCACAGTCGCCCATTCCATCCTCATAGTCAGCGTCGAAGTCAGGGCAGTCATCTTCCTCAGGTTCGGGCTCGGGCTCAGCGTTTACGTCAAACACGTGTTCGCCCTGCTTCATCTTCTCCAAGAGCTGATTCATAGTCTGAAAGAAGACGAGGAGTCAGATAGAGGAAGTATAAATGATTTACCATCACTGATGTATAAGGAAGTGGATCCTAAACTGCAGTACAGGAAGATCTGTAAATAACAACATAAAAATGCCTCAATGCGACAGATTTTTCCCTCCATGCTGCTGCTAACATGGTCACATAATCTTGAAGAACCACTCAAATATACTAAACTGGTCATTATAAGAGAGGACTCACTTTATAACAGCGATGAATGTGTGAATGTAGAGAAACTACACCTTACAACAACATTAATCTTTATAATTTAATATAAAAAATAAAGATAATTTCATCAGATTAATTAATGTCATCAGGTTTTGTGGTTTCTGACCTGCTCGGGGTTCCAGCTAGTGAAGGAGAAGTCCTGCAGCGAGGGGCAGACGGAGCTCTTCTCCTGGGAACGCTGCAGTCCAGCTGGCAGAAACACAACACAGAAAGTTCAGATTCAGTCGACCACCTAATGGATCAGTGTGTCTTGACCACAAAACAATTAATATAAATGACAGTAAATACTTATTTTGGGTTTTGTTAAGGTTTCTTACCCATAAATGGGGAAGCAGGGACTCCCTGCGGAGGTGGAGGAGAGTACGAGGGTCTGGACTTAAGGAGGGTCATGTTGGAGGGAAACAGCAGCTCGCAGCGACTGTCCTCGCTGAAGAGAACTGACAGAAAGACGCCTGCCGTGCTGCTCTCATCGAAGGATGAGGCCATCCTCTGAAACATGGGGTCCACCTGGGTGGGTGAGAACAGTCGATCATCCTCACTGACTTATTATGACACAGAGGTGAACAAGAAAACAACATATAATTCAAATATAATATGAAATAGACCTCAGAGTAAAATGTCTTCATAAAGTTAATGTTGTTTAGAGTTCTGAGTGGTTGTTGGTTAATCTTTTCCATTACAACATAATCAAATAAAGTTTCTCCTATTCATTTACATCGATCTCTCATCAGCATCCCCCCCCCTCTGACAGAGGCTCTCCTACTCCCCCTCTCTCGTTTGCACATTCTATTTATCTTAATGTTTTTACAAAGTCTGGGAAGCAGACAGCATAACTTTTATATTCAATAAACCTCTTAAAAAAGCATTTGTCCAGGTATTGATGTTTGTGGCAGTACAGCTTGTTTTGTGAATGAAGACGTGAATAATCTAAAAGCAGTTCTTGCAGAGCATATGTCTGATGTTCAACACTCCAACTCCAAAGTAACGGAACTCTTTGTGTCAGGAACTAAATTTACTCCCACGTTCGTCCAGTCGGGACACAGGTTTAGTCCCAGAGTCCTCCAGGACCACAGATTTCACGACACAGAAGATGGTGTCATCTGAACTTGTATTATCTTTAAAGGGTGACCCAATACCTCACACTTCCTCTCCGACTCAGCACTGTTGATGTTACTCAGGTTCTGCTCTACTGTCTTCTTAGGAGGCCTCTTTTTCCTCGGCTGCTTAGCAGTCACTTCACCGTCTCCAGCACCTCCATCGCCTTCCTGCTGGTCTGCGCTGTGGCCTGATCCACGTAGAAAACAGGGAGAAAAAAGAAGAAGCACAAACTCAGAAAATGTTCAAATACTGGAACAATACAGGTAAACCAATATGAAATCTGAAATAAATGAATCACACTGCTGAGGTTCTCACCCTCTCCAGGTTTGGTCTCCGCCCCGAGGCCACCCAGCACCCTGTAAGCATCAGCATGAACAGCATCCACCCTCACAGCATAGATCTTTGTGCTCGCATCCAAAGTTCCAGCTGCCACCTTTAGGACACACACAAATACACACGCTGCTTGTAAAATAAATCAAACTTCTTCATACTGCACTGACCTGGAACAACTCTGTTTATATCATTTTAAAATAATAACAAACTGGGAAATAATAAGTAGTAGTAGTGGTGGGAACAAACCTTGAAGTTTGTGAGCTCAGAGTCCTTCTGTTTGAGAATATCAGCCATATAATCAATCAGATGCAGACCAAAGGCATTTTTGGTGGTGATTTTCTGCAAAAAAAGAAAAAGAGAAGAATGCATTTATTAAATTTCCTTTTAGCTCTTCACGCTGTGTATTTAAAAAGCATAACAGAAGTAGTAGTAAATGACAACGAGAGAAGTCATTCTGTTTCCAGGGTTTTTATTGCGACACTTCAAAACTTACATTCTCAGTGGAGAGCTTGATGCAGGTGGAGTAATGCTCAGAGATCTGTGCATTTGACAGCTTGGGCACAGCGGCAGGAGTCCCTGCAGCGCTGCATACAAAAATGAGATTATCTTTACGCTCTCAAGATACAGACAAGCAGGACAGACAGAACATTGTCTGCTAGAGCCACAATTTAAATCTTGTCAGTCTAAAAACAGTCAAAAGCAGAAAACTCCGTCTCCACAGCTTACCTATGAGATGCAGAGTCGTTGAAGGAGGAGTCAGTGGCAGTTTGAAGGTCAATGACTCTTGACCTTCGGCGCTGACGTCGCTCCTGTTCATCATCGTTGCCGGGGAAGGCTGCCAGGAGCGGGGTGCTGCAGGCTGCAGGGGACAGACCCTTGTTCTTCAAGGAGGATGACGTCCATCCTTGACGCACCCGGGAGACCGGAGTAGAGGCTGCACTCATCTTAGCTGGAGACAAATACACAAACAAACACAGAAGCTACATGTTGAAGTTTCACTCTCAGGAAAAAATATCTGGGATCATGTTTCAATGTTTAGAAAGACAGAAAAGGTCACCGTATTTCACACAGCTGTAGAAAATCAAACAAACTTACTACATCTTAGCCTTTCTTACACTCAGGTGTGCATGAAACAGCATTCAAATATTGGTTTCTATTTCCGGTTATTTTATCAGTATCGACCATGAGAGTCAGGTAATTAGCGGTTATCGTATCGATGACAATAATCCATATCGTGCATCCCTAATAGGAAGGAAAGTTCTTTGGATGCATGTATAACATTGTTTGAGAAATCTGCAGATTTTTAGATTTTTGTTTGACAGCCTTCACTCCTCAGTGAGCTGACATACAGTACAGTATGAAAACACGAGGAATCAATTAAGAAACCCTCATATGAGATGAATCATGACTTTCAACTAAGTTATCATGAAATCTACATAAAGTAAAACATGTACACACCCCATAAACCGCTTGCTGAAAGGATGCACAAGACTTAAACGAAAACTGAGATTCACTGGTGACCTTTAAAATACATAATATTACACAGTTACACACATATTACACACGGTAACACATTACCTCCTTTACCTCAAGCCACCAACCAGACCTTGTAATTTCTGATTTAAGGTAACGTTAGCTGAACCTTAGCCAGAACGACAGTTATAAACAAAAGGGATCCCGCAACAGAAAGTAGCTGAATTAGCTAAAAAAGTGCCTGAAGTTATCGATAACACATTAACACTTTTTGAGAGAGTGAAACCTTGATTTAACACCGCGTGTTTTCCAAGCTAACCCAACAAAACCAACAGAGAAACGCTTGTGAAGCTCAGCGAGCTGTCTACGTTAGCTGCATGTACATACAACCTAGCATAACAACGGTTAGCATTAGCTACCCTCAACGTGTTTTCACTATCATTGTTAGCTGACCGGCTCACTGACACACAAGAGCTGTACAACAAATCTTGCTTTGTTCACTCACCGGTCCTCACAAAGTCTAAAATCCGGAGTTGCTTTCTTTCGGCCGGTTCTAAGTTGTAATACGGCCGAAGAGAAACTGAGCAGGCTGCGGCTATTCTTCCTGCTCGGCGTTTGAATTTTTGCGCCGAACGGTTTACGTAACACCCACGTACGTCATGACGTCAAGACACGCCCACTCCGGGAGCGACTTAAATGACTCATCTGCAAAAAAGGAACAAAAATAACTTGACTAAAATGCATTTTGGATTTATTTCAGGTCCCGTTTTCTATTTTACATTAGTAAGTACTTAGTTTAAAACAAGGTTTAGAGATTTAAAGGCTGAAATCTAAAAATCGTCAGTTAAATAAAACCTCACTCAGCCAAGTTTATTTCTAGAGAACCATTCAGAGACAGAAATGAATCAAAATTAAAACAATTTTTTTAAGACATTAAAACAGCAGCTGAAAGACAGGAGGGGAAAAAAGCAAATATAATTAGGTAGAGATAAAAAAAATAATGCATTCAATTTATGTACTTATTCCCTGATTTAGATGAACTGAAACGTTTACATCAATTATGTGACTGACTACCTTTTTTTAAACTAACTGTATCAGAACAAACATTTGTAACCCTATAAATAAATAACCCTCCCAATCCCCTGTACAAGTAAAACAAATGTGTGTGAATCCTGAGAAGATTTAGTGCTTTATAGACCAGTAATAGGATTCTATCTTTTGACTCATAGGGAGTCAGTTTCAGTGCACTGACTTAAAAAACATTAAACCAGAACTGAGACAAACACACAGAAACCATTCTGTGCAGACTACAATGAGGCTGCATAATGAGCATATAACCTACAGCCCAAAATAACCTTTTTTCTGTCTGCTTCCTGATATTACAGGCAGCACTACTGGTATATTTCAAATCAGCTGCTGGTAAAATGTTATAAACTCTCACTGAGCTGCTGTTAGCTTCATGAATGTGATAAGAGGTGGAGAGAGGCTAACCTGCTCAGACATTATTAACACATGGCCCTGTTTCTAAATCAATCATTCCCAAAATAGGAAAAGATAATGAAGGGAATGGAAGCCTGGGTAACGAAAAAATTGATATATCAAATATAGTCAAAGCTTTGACAATGCCACTGAGACATTGGACTCCATCAAAACATTCAACACGTTCTTTAAAAATCCGGGATGAGCAGAATTAAAACCACAACAGCGTAATTTAAAAAAAAGTTTATTACATAAATAGCCAGTAAAGACAGCAGCACTCACTTTCTGAGAAGGTGAAACTGTAGTCAACAAACAACTGGACGACCTGAAGGAGTCGTCATCATTACTCAGATTTAGTTTTCCTGCTGCTTAGGGCTCCTGTTGACTGCTCGTCTTTTTGGTCCTGACTGCTCGTCTTGGTGGTCCTGACTGCTCGTCTTGTTGGTCCTGACTGCTTGTCTTGTAGGTGTTGACTGCTCGTCTTGCTGGTGTTGACTGCTCGTCTTGTTGGTGTTGACTGCTCGTCTTGTTGGTCCTGACTGCTCGTCTTGTAGGTGTTGACTGCTCGTCTTGTTGGTGTTGACTGCTTGTCTTGTTGGTGTTGACTGCTTGTCTTGTTGGTGTTGACTGCTTGTCTTGTTGGTCCTGACTGCTCGTCTTGTTGTTCCTGACTGCTCGTCTTTTTGGTCCTGACTGCTCGTCTTGGTGGTCCTGACTGCTCGTCTTGTTGGTGTTGACTGCTCGTCTTGTTG
>CAEMYA010000676.1:0-14813 GCA_903131615.1 Diplodus sargus | reverse complement strand
GTTTGTTTGTGGGGGTCTTGTGTTTGTTTGTGGAGGTTTTGTGTATTTGTGTCAAAAACTGACGCTGTGAGATTGTTGGAAGAATCGTCCGCCATCCCAAAGCTTCATCATCTAACAAGTTAGGAACGAGACTCAAAAATCACATTTTCTTACAAACAGCACCTTTAAACCACAATGACGGATGCTTAATGTGACTCGGCTGAAAATACACACACACACTTCAGTGTTTTGTTGCTGCAGCTGCTCTCGCACAAAGTTGTTGATATGGAACACTTGATACTCACATTGTCTCGCTGTTGCACAATAGCCTCAACTGCATACACATTTCCTCTCACCTTTTGATTCTTCTGAATAGAAAGCAATAAATGGTTCACGATCAGTGAGAGATTGTTTGAGCGGTCGTCTCCCTCACTGGCACAGTTATTAGGACACTGATCGGATGCATTGACTGTCTTTTTTTCAGAGATCGTGCTTTATTAAACTGTTACAGGCGGCACTCAGCTGTGAATTTCCTTAAACTCAAAAAGCTGCAGTTCATATCACACAACAACAAACAAACACGTCCGTCCCAAATGCATCATTCTGCAGTGCTTCTTCAAAACTGCCCCCGAGACGAGTCAGAGCAGACAAACAACCAAACATCTGGCGTTAAATGTCATTTTGAATATATCAAAATGAAAATCCACTGACAGTTCACTTGCATTTGCTTTTGTAAGCACCAACGTCTGTCACTGTGATGTCAAGCAGACTGGCTTTTCTTTCATTAAGGTTGTTTTTCTTTAGATCAATACACATATCGACAGCTCACCACAGGCTCACTAGCGTCTCTGAAGGGATTTATTACCCCTATTAACAAAATAAATTCACCTTTAATTAACTTAAATGGAGTACGGCAGATGCAGAGTCTCATTAAATAGTAGTGAGATGGCGTCTCTGAATACTGTTATAATAATAATAATAATAATTACAGACTGAAATGACAGTATGAAGTCCTTCTTTTTCTTGGTTTTAGGGATAAAATCTGATAAAACTGTGCTGACAAATTTATTCCCCAGCTTCTTGAAATCGGTGTCAGTTGTGTGGAGTTCAGAGGACAAAGTGACGTCACTGAAATGGCGACAGCTGCCCACTAGATGGCAGTAAACAGTAAGACTCCGACTCCAACAGGTTACAGTACGGCTGCAGGCCACAGTACTGGATTAAAACCAGGTCTGGAGCTTTCCCTCCTCTTTTGCTGTGAAATAAAAACTGAAAAGCCATTTCGCACTCTTTGATTGAGCCTACACTGCTGATACATTGCAAAAACAGAAATGAGAATGTCTTCAAGATCTGTGCTCTCTATAAACTGACCTGCTGTCCAAAGGGACCTTTTTTCAGGCACAGCATTACTCAACATGTTCCTAGTTTAGATAAATCTGTGTCTGTGATAACAGGAAGCGTTTAAACGTTTAAACACAGATGGACGACTGACTAACGAAAAAAAGGATTTGGGCAAATATTTCTTTCTGACTTGATCTTCATCCTTCCAGGTAATTATCATCACATAAACTACAAAATCTTTCATACATCTGATAAAGTCTCAACCATCGTCTTCACTTCACTGCCGAGCACAAACTGCAGCTTTACTTGGTTTCATTTCTCTTTAATCTGACGTCTAACACCACAGAGCTGATGAAGCCCTTCGTCTGGACCTCTGTGTTTAAAAGCTCCTGGGACTGAAGTGATGAATGTGCGTCCTCTGACACAACTGTGAGCTGCTCTGTATGTTCCTCCTGAGCGGCGAGAGCAGGAAGAAACACCTCTCTGGTGTACATTTAATAAAGTGATTCACACTCTTATTCACCAGCCGGAGGAGGACGGGGGCAGCGATCGGTCGGGGGTTTTGGTTTGAACTACAACACAGAACATGTGTCTGATTAAAATCTCAGATGCACTTTAAGGAAAGAGCTTCAGTATGATACATGGTTATGGCATTAAGACACTGTGTGTGGGGGGTGATATGTGCATGCGCTTTATTGAAACCACATACATACAGACATGAGAACACACACACACACACACACATTCATTTTAAAGAGCATCAGTGCCGAACAAATGAAAAGCATTTATCTCCTCAGCAGAAGAAACCTCAGCTCGTCTCCACCAGTCGTGACCGCCTGATTGATTTCTCCTGTCTGGTCGTTGACGGGAGATGATGAGGATTATTAAATGACTCAATCTTTCTCTGTCCTATCTGCGTCTCTGAAAATAACATTTCCTCGTTATCAGCGCTGAACTCTTCTTCCTCAGGAGGTCTACGCTCTTGTTCTCACGGTTAACGAGGCTCTTTACTCTCAGCTCACTCCGACATTATGCAGAGCGTTTGCTGGATTCTGGCAGAGGTGAAGACGGGCTGAAGTCCGAGCCAGTGAAGGAGATATATGGACTGTATCGGTCCAATGCTTTTAATGAAATTACAAAGCAGAGGAGTGCTGTAAACGGGTACACAGGGCTGTTAAAACAAGGACAGACTGGAGCAGCAGACCGGGTCAGAGAGTGGAGTGTTGACCGTTTGTTAAACATGCCGGAGACGTCAGCTGGAGTCACAGGGAATAACATAAATCTTATAAATCTCTACAGCTGATGAATTATCGGCCCCATGATGGGAAATGTATTTAGATATTATTGGTTATATTAGATCACAAAGTCAAACTGCCTTCATTAATTTGGCAACAGCAGCATGAACATACTTCAAAGAAGAAGAAGGTGGATAAGGACATGATGATGAAGAAGAAGAAGAAGAAAAAAGAAGAAGATGTAGGTGGAGGAGATGAAGAAGTCAGAAGAGGAAGAAGAAGAAGAAGCTGGATGATGAGGAGAAAAAGAAGAGATGAGGAGGAAGAGATGAAGAAGAACAAGAAGAACAAGAAGATAAAGGTGGAGGATAAGAAGAAGTGAGAGAAGAAGAAGAAAAAGAAGAGGAAGAAGAAGAAGATGAGAGGAAAAAAGATAAAGAAGAAGAGCATTAGATCATCCATCTTTGCTCACAACATCTTTGCCTTTATTAACCTGATGTTCACACATTACAGGTTGTAAACGTCTTTCTAAAATACATTGTTGTGAAATTATCTTCTCTGTATCAGCTGTGAGAAGCAGGATATGATTATTTAACGGGTTGGCTGAAAAAAGTCCCTGAACGTCACAGAGTCGAATGTAAAGGCAGAACATGTTTGTAGCCTTAAAACCAATTAGCTGATGCTCGATGAACGTAATATAGCTCGGAGTGAAACGTTCAATGACTGGATCAGTGATTGGCAGTCACTGGCTGTGTCTCAGTTCAGGGTCTGCATCCTTCAGAGGAACATCTGAAGGCTAATGACATCACTACGTCGCGTGCCCACAAAAAAAGAAGAAACAAAGAGAGAAAATGGCGACACCGCGTGGCGTCGATCGTCACTTTCGCGGGCCTGGGTGGCAGAAATTGTGATGTAATGGTAAAACATCTGGTGACACAAACAGGAAATGCTCCAAAGACTAGACTGTCACACTTAACAACGGCTGACATGGTTAACAAGGTTTCTCTGAAGGACTCGACTTCAAAGACCGGAAAGGTCAAGTCCTTCAGAGGATGCAGACCCTGAACTGAGACACAGCAACAGCGTGATTTTACGGTCGCAGAGACACTGGATATGACATTGTTGTGTTCAAAGTGTGTTTCTGCTGTCCCCCAGTGGCCAAAACAATCTTCAGAAAATCCAATCAGCTGCTTCCTGTGTTTGTCCCTGACAGAGAGAAGGACTCAGTGACTTTAGTGAGAAACACTGACTCCAACATACAGTTACAAGAAAACTCCACAGGTTGTCGTTAAGAACTTAAAGTGAAATTCAGATGATATTTTTGAGGTGCTGTGGCCGTTTCACATTTTGAAGCATACGTTGTCCGACATGTCAGCGCTAACATTCAGTCAGCTGGGATTGTTGAGGAAGGTTGTCTCACCTGGATGGATGGAAACAGAGAAAAAGATTAATTCATGTATTTTTTTTCTCTCTCTCTGTCAGTCTTTCTCTTTCACTCCAGCACATATTTGTGCTCACATCACGTGCGATATATTTTTCTAACAGTATTCACGCAGTGTTTACTTGGAGGCAGACCTAATCCATGAAAAATTTAAATGACTTCTACCTGATTCAAACCATCCTTTCAAATATCTCTGCTGCACACCAAAGGGAAGTTGGAGATAAATCGAGCCCACTCTGTAACGGCTCCTTACACTTCAATCACCCACATCTGAATAACCCCAAAGTGTTTCCATGAATACTGATGGCTCATATGAGGAAAAAGCAGCTGGTGGGAATCCAAATATTGATTAGAGGTAAAAAAAAAAAAATGTGATTAGCAAGACTGACATGAACTCATTTGCTGTCAGCTCAGGGTTTTTCCTCTATCGACTCGGAGAATCCGACTATCAGCACGGTCGATTTTCACGACAGCCATCGCGTTAGAATCGATGACACGTCTGAGGGAGCCATGAGACTCTGTACATCGGGCCAATGCTGCATGGAAATTATTGATGATGACATTAGTCTCTCCTTCGGGGAGCATGTGACAGAAAACACGCGCTCCACATGTAAGTACCTCCATCCCGGCTCGTGCTTCGGAAGTGTTCCCGTGCTTTGTTGTCATTATGCGAACCTGCTTGTTCTATTATAGAAGGTACTTATGGTCACTCTGAAAAGGAGGTATGGAAAAAAGGCCTCAAGCGTAAAGAATAAAATGAAGGTAAATTACAGCTGCTGTAGAGGTCTTCCGTCAATGCGGCGCGCAACAGAAGATTTAGTTCCCAGGCAACAGAGCAAGATGAATAAAGGCCATCCCATTTCCATGAGTGTGCAGGATAGGCCGGCGATGAAGCGCCCACAATTTCACATCAGAGGAGGCAGGAGGGAGATAAAGAGGAGCCCTACAGCCGCTGTCTTAGAGGAAATGATGCAGAGAGAGCAGAACAGTGGGTCTGTGTGCAGCCTCTCGCCACAGGAAGCTGTTAGAAACCTCTTAAGGACATTTATTCCATTCATCTTCCACCACACAATTTATCCCGGAGGAATAAAGCAACCACCCACGATGAAAAAAAAAAATGCATCATCCACTGATTAAGACAACTGTGCATTTAATTCTCCTGGTGTGGCTGCGTCTCCCTGTGTGTTCCCCTCTAATCATGGATGTAGAGGGGCTAATCTTCTGGCCTCCGGGGGCAGATGTCGGCATTTTTCGGGCAGATAGGATTGTGGGAGGAGGGAGAACACGAGCCTCAGTACGGGGCCAGCCGGGAGAGAAAAGTGGAAATAAATGAAATGACAAAAATCGGCGACGAGGCGCTGCTGAGCATGAGCGGTGCAGTGACAGGCCGATATGTTCAAGAAAACGAAGGAGGGTGTTTTGTTTTTGGACCCCTGTGGCCAAGGCTGTTATACGATGACGTGTGAGTTTCCGTCAGTGTCTGAACCTGTTTGTCAAGCTCAGGTGGAAAAAAATAACAGAGCAATGAAAAGCAATTTCATTTATCTGGTCCTTCGACAATGGAACAGCTTCAAAGACGACGATAAGGGCAAAAATAAATCCGACAGTTTGAGCAAAATTCACAACAATTCCACAAATGTGGCTTATCATGAAACAAGAAAAACAGCACTACTATTTATATAAATATGTGTGTGTGGGCTTAATTTCTTAGCAGTTGGTGCCATCAAGTCTTTGCAGTAAAGCTAAAATCCCAGTTTTGAAAGTTCACGTACACTTCGACTGATGAAGACCTATTAGAGTCTTTGTGGTTGTTTCCTTCCTTGTATGAAGTGTCAGTGGTTCTCAATTTTTTATAAAAGAAGAAGAGAACATTTTATTAACGGCAAACATGTCAAGTTTGTAAAATACAGTCAACAGTAACGAACACAGGCAACGTCTTTGCCATCTGTGAAGAAAGTCACCAGACTCCCTTAAAAAAATGCTCAATTTTGTGAGTTGTGGAGTTCAGAGACACTTTATAAACTTTGTGAAACGTTGTCTGCAACACATTCTGAACTATCTGGACTTTCTTGTTAATTCAGCAAATGTTCTAACTGGAGATATTTCTTTATTTGTTTGTGTCGCACATGAGATGTATGTTCATGCCCGCTGTGTTCAGATCACTCAGGACAGATGCTAACACCAGCTCTGACTTCCCCCAGAGTCAGACATGTGGTTTGTCAGGCAAGAAGAAGTCGTCAGCTCCTCTGGATGTTGTTGATATCTGACTCTATATTCTTTACATGGTAGAGTCTCAATTAACTTAATTTACATTTGTAGACGCAGCGATGAACTGTGTTTATGGACAGCTGTGTTCCTGAGTCCATGCAGTAATATCCTTTAAACAATCACGGCTGCAGTGTCGCCTGAAAGATCGAAGGATTCTATTTCCTCTGTGTTTATAGTCTTTATGCTAAGCTAGGCTAACCATACAAGGAGCTTAAAAAAGAAGAAAGGGTCATTACCAGACGATGGTGACAGTTGTATTGAAGTCAACGGGAGACGAATGGAGAAACACACTCAAACCAAACATATCTAGGTGGTTCAACTTCTGATAAGGAAAATGCCTCCAGAAAATGACAGAAGAGCCTTAAAAGAGCAGATCAACCACTGATTTATTTTTATTTGCATGTTGTTGTTGTTTATCTGAATACTGTTGTTCCTCAAATGTGTGAAGGAAAGGCTCCTGCAGTCACATCAGCATAAATCAGTCGGACGTGCCCCGTTTGATCACAACATTATCAGTCGGGGGAAAAAACTCAGCGGTTAACTCGTCTCTGAAGTGTGTGCTTTCACTTTCTGGAGGCTTTTCCACATCAGAAGTCGGGCAACGTAGACGGAGGAGTCCCCAAACCCCATCTTAATATTTAATGCACAGATATGAGAAAGTTATCAGTCCCCTTGTGTGTCAAACGATTCCTTTTACAGCATCTTAACTAAACTGGAACGTCAAAACTGTAACTTTATTGCGTTTTTGTCACACGTTTCCTGTAGCAGCAGCTTTGTTTGATGCAAAGAGAATAAGCACACGGTTGTAAATATCGGAGAAAATCATGCCCAAAAAGTTTTAATTGATTTCAAATCAAATTCGACAGACCGCCTGACACAATATGCTGCAGATTCAGGTTCAGACAGACGTTTGCATTTCTACACACGTTATTCTTTTGTTTGGAACGACGAGTCCATGCAACGCCGATTCAGAGGGAATTGTTTCATACATATTTTTCAAATCATTATGTTGCTCTGTGTTGTCTGCGGTTGACTCTGAACAGTCAGTTAGAGTCATTATCCAACTACTTCACGGTGTGAAACACACGCAGAGTCAAAGGTCAGAGATGTGTACTTGTAATGAGTCATTCCCACTTGGTTTAATTGTTCCCGGTGCTTCTACAGCATCGTATTCTGATGAATGAATGTCTCTTATCTCCCTTCACATAAAAACACAGCCATGTGACATACTTGAATGTTTTATGTATTTAAATTGAGATGTTGATAATTACCTGATGCTACATGCAGCAGTAATTGAGGCACTTAGGTTTTTTTTTTGATGATCTTACTCTCGCTGTTATTTCTGTCAATCATTCTCTCCAACACAAAAACTGGTTTTGATTTAATACTAACAGTATCTGAATCAGTCTGACTGTACATCCTCTCTCTGGATGCTGAAGAGATATTTCCCTCCTCATCCTCTCTTCTTTGCCGCAGCTCCGAGTTTCTCTTTCTTTTGTTTTTCGTGTTTAAATGAGTTTGTGGTGTTGTCACAGTCGTGAACAGCTTTATACACACGTCACAGTTTACAAAGTTTACGTTTACAGCTGTAACATAGCTCCAATAGAGTCGTGTAGTTTGTTCTCCTAAACCTGGAAATCAGTTCGCATTTGTGCACATCCAGTTCTGTCCTCTCAAAGTCAGAGTTTGTTTTATAGGATGTCGGTTAAATGACTGAAATAAGGTCCGTGATTACCAGTTTTGTTCTCTCTAACAAGTGTCTGAATGAGACTACAGAGGTTATCGCACACAGAGACTCATCTACTCACTAGTCCGTCTTTACAGGTCCACACTATTCTAAACTCTGACTTTACAACTAGTACAATGATCAGTTTAATCAAAACCTGTATAGTAATCAAGCTAGTGAGCGAGGCGAGCTGCACAACACAACACAACACAGAGGACAATGACAGTGGAGATGCAGAGAGAAGTCTTACATGTGCTCTAAACAATACAACATTTTCAGACAGCTCTACTCGTTAGCGAAATACAAATATGTTGGTGCAATGTGGAGGAGAGAAACTGAAAGTCATCCCTTTGTATCATATTGGTAGTATTGATATTTTGGGATCGATCCGCTCACCCCTATCACTCTTTCCGATGATGACTGGAGGGGAAACTTTCCAGTGCTCTTGGAAACGAATATATTGGGATACATTGGTGCATTTGGAAGGCAGGGATAGCTGAATCAGGTGAGAACAATCCTCACTGGCTGTCAGACTGTCAGCTGCTTTAACAGGCTCCCAGAGGACCGTAGGAGCACCATGAAAAAATCAAGAGCAGCGCTGGTGCAGAGACAAGTGGAGTGATTACAGGCGGGAGTGGGTGAATATGAATAAAGTGCGTGACCTTCTTTATATTTGATAGCAGGCCGTCTCTCTTTGTTTCACATTGTTCTGTGAGCAGCCAGGAGACAAAGGGAAAGGAGATTTTAACAGGACTCCAGACGGCACAGCAGATTGTCTGTCAGTCGGCGAGATGCACTTAAATATTTAGAGCAACTGTGCAAGAGCGAGGTCAGAGAACTGACCTGAACACCTGCACGTCAAGACGTCGACTGAGGATTCACGGTAGAGCAGCGAGAGACTTGAAACCAGCTTTTGGTAAGATTGTTGTAGTTCTCGCTGGCCAGCTGGGACTGTGTTCTATGAGCTCTCTTAGCTTTTTATTCTACGAAATAGTTAAAATAAGCAACTGTGTGCTTTGTGCTAACACTCGCTGCTGATGATGTTGCAGATGTTCTATGGCTCAGGGACTGTGTGCTTTGTGCTAACACTAGCTGCTGCAGATGTTGCAGATGTTCTATGGCTCAGGGACTGTGTGCTTTGTGCTAACACTAGCTGCTGCAGATGCTGCAGATGTTCTATGGTTCAGGGACGGTGTGCTTTGTGCTACTTGGTTAGCACCTGAACGATTGTTACCACTCACATTCAAGTATCGCCTTCATCGCCTACCATATTCTTACTACCTCATGTAAGAAAACATCTAACATTAGCATAATGAGCATTAACAACCAACATGACAAACCAGATGGCTGTTAAAATGGCTATTAAAAGCCTTTAATAGTTTGAGATACTGGATTTATTTTTCTCTTTCATTCGTCGGAGCATTTTATATGCATTGACTGTTATATTTGAAAGAAATTCTCTCAAACATGCTTCCGGAGTCACTTATTAACCCCGAGCTTTAACAGGGAAATTGGCAGGCTGGAAGTGAGCCACAGGAGCTCCGCACTTTCTCATCAACTGCAGCTAAAAATTGCCACGAGGAGCCCAGACCACCTCGTTGCTCCAGTGGAGCCGCCCTGCAGAACCTCTCAGGTGTGAGATATATGCTCATAATCCTCTCCATCCACCAGCAACAGTGCTTGAGTTAAGTTAACATAAAAAAAAAAAAGTCTTCTCATTGAGTCTGACTGGCGTTATTGCTGTGAAATTGTAAATGTTCATACGTTCTTCGCCATGTAATCCTCCCGGTGTTTAACTGCTTCTTAACTGTCTGTTCCCTCCATTTATCAGTGTTCAGCAGATACACACTGTGCTCCAGTTTATTAATTGGAGAATATTGCGCCCCTCCCTTCTGACATTTAAACAGGCTTAGAGAAAACTAAATTGTTATCCATCACGGTTTCCTTTTTTCCTCCCTCCTTGTCACCGAGCCTCTCCTCGGCACTTATGGGAGGCTGTTGTTGTGCACATCTGTCTGGGACTTCTTCTTATTATCAGTGGAAAACTCTTTAAGGCTCGGCTTACAGTCGCATCACGTCCTCTGAGTTACAGGCGAGATACCGGCCTCCCACCATGAAATGAAGGAGCCCACTCGTGTCTCGTATGATGGAGCATCATATAATTGCGTCCCCTACTCATGTTCATTGATCTCCTCTGGAGGATTTAAGCTCGGTCTGGCCAGCAGCTGTGTGCTATAGGCCGGACTGATACATCACCTATCAGGCTGGTATTGACACTTTATTAAAAAAAATCATGCAATGAAAGGAAAATCCTGGTAATTTCGTGGACTAGAAAACTGGATTATTCCTCTTTTTTGCATTAAACTTGATTGAAAAGCTGAATGTAGCCCCAGCTAGCATCATTTTTAGCATTTTTGTACTCACAAAAAACTGTTCTTGTTGATACTGATCATCTCAAAACTCTCATTCACACCACGACAATGGATGGATGGATGGATGAATGAATATGCAGTTGAAGCTATCAGTGATTTTACAGTATGTTAAGACCGGTTGTCACGTATTTCATCTCCAGGCGTCCATTTCTCTCCGTCTCCAGTAATCACCTTGATTCTACTCACAGCCCGGCCAGCGAGAATAAAGCTCAGAACCAGATCACGTCCCATTAGAGATCCACACCGCAGCGTCCTGTAGCTTCATCTCTATCGTCACATGTTCATTTTTGACTGACTGGTGTTCGAGTTCGTTTGAACACTTAAATAACATTTTCCTGATCTATGACACTTTCACTTAGCTTCCTTAAACAAAGCAACTTGGACAGCAAACTTGTTTCCGTTTAAATATATTTATATAGCTCCAGGTATCAGCTGTTGTTGTTTTTGGGGAAGAAATTTAAATCACAGGAGAAAAATCTTGACGGATTGATTTTCATTAGTGATTTAACTGCAAAAACAAACTTCAGACAGGTTTATAAAGGGACATTATTTCCCTCTGAGGAGGGTGTTTTTTATATTTCTGACTGTAAAGCAGAAATAGACAACGTTTCCCTGAGACACAGAGAGCACTAAAACAAATATGTATGGTAGTTAATGGTGAGAGAAACTCATTTTTGATGACATTTCAAAGGTGTTATGAATTACACATGTGTGACAACAGATGAAAGATATTTTTTAAAGTTAAGAAAGTCAGAGTCTGTTGTAAAAATACTAAATACCATCTAGTTTTGAGTGAACAGATTTACATCACTAATACCAACGTGGGTGTCAACTTGGAAAAGAAACAATCCAAACAAATCCTTATGCATTGAAAGTTTTAATGTGAAAGAAGAGTCGGTTCTGTGAGCAAGTTTATAAGTTGTACTGGTTAAAACGACTCAAACTGACACGATGTGATCCCCGTGAAAGAAGACATCTCACCGAACTACAAAAATACTCGTGAATAAAACTGAGCCGTCATTAGTGGCACTTGTTGCTTAAAGTCCTCCAAGATTTATATGTGTAAAATCTATGAACGATCGTACTGTAATTTTACTACAATGTTTTATTCTGGAAATGAAGCCGTCCTCAGCTGCTCTTTCTGAGGTTTTTCCTCCTTCAAGAGGTTTCTGTTTGTTGTTCTCTTTATCTGGATCCTGGGCCTGAGGAAAGAGGATGTTGTGCGCTGGGCAGATTTTAAAGTCCCTTGAGGAACATTTGTGATAAGAATAAAATCACTTTGACAAGTTTTATTGATTCCACCTGAGCTTTTGCCGTTAAAAACTCCAGTGAACTGTGTCCTTGACAGCAACTCAGCTTTGTGCTGCGTCTCCCAAAAGCATCAGTCAAGCTGTCCTTGAGTCCATCAGTCCAGTTCACTGACAGCCGCCCACCTCCTCTCAGCTCCGATGGAGCAAATCCTTCAACATCATGAACAAAGAATACAGTACTGTTTTAGCATAGTGTAATGTCCACTGATGTGAGAGATAATTCCACTCACAACTGCTTCTTGCTGCACTTTAGCACGCTTTGGTTCCCAAGAGGGCATTTTAGTGCGCGTTTTGGCCCCAAGAGAGCACTTCAGAGCACATTTTGGCTCCCAAGAGGGCACTTTAGCACACATTTTGGCCCCAAGAGGGCACTTCAGCGTGCATTTTGGCTCCCAAGAGGACACTTTAGCATGCATTTTGGTTCCCAAGAGGGCATTTTAGTGCGCGTTTTGGCCCCTAAGAGAGCACTTTAGCACACATTTTGGCTCCCAAGAGGGCACTTCAGCATGCATTTTGGCTCCCAAGAGGGCATTTTAGCACGCATTTCTCTTGGGTGACAAAAATGCAAGCTAAAGTGCCCTCTTGGGAGCCAAAATGCGTGCTTAAGTGCCCTCTTGGGAACCAAAGCATGCTAAAGTGCCAGACATGCGTTATGGCTACCGAGAGGGCACTTTAGCACTCTTTGGTTCCCAAAAGAGTTGGGAGCCAAAATGCGCACAGAAGTGCCCTCTTGGGAGCCAAAATGCGCACTGAAGTGCCCTCTTAGGAACCAAAGCGTGCTTAAGTGCCCTCTTCAGTGTGGTATTTTTGCCCCTGCCCTTTAAAAAGTCTGTGCACGGCCCTGCCGGACAAGCTGGTTTAATTCGGCCTTTATTTAGACTCTGTTCCTCCTCCAGCTGGTCAGGATGGGTGAAAGACGCTGAGGTCCATGACGATCTCAAAGCCTGCTGCTTTTAATCCAAAGCAACACACTTCCCTCTCCAGTGACGATGACAGTATTCTTGCCATGTGCAGTTCACAAGTTCAGCAATAACACCGAAAGAATAAAGTTTAAAAACACACAAATGCAGGACAATTTGGAGGAGGGAACAGATGCTGCAGTTAGTAGGAATGTAGTTCATAAGTTAGTTTATCTTAAACAAAGTAAATATCATGCTAAATAAAAGGATATGGCTTCTTATTTTGTGGTTTTGGTCTTTCCTCTGCACTTCAGTCTGCTTGCTGAGCTTGCGTGGCTAAATGTTTCCTTCAGTCACGCAGGCTTAGTTTTAAACTTTTGCTCAAAGATGAATGAACCAGCAAACAGCATCACACTTAAGAAGACTCCGCACACATACATCCAACTGAAAACACCCTCGATCCAATTTCTCTTTGAACAGCACTAAATGACTCGCGGGGCCGAACAATGCAGCACATCCGCCCACTGACTCAATAACCAGATCCATCCTCAGCCACACAGCGCCCGAGTGTTGTTAATCTTTGTGCTGCTGCCGTTCTGTGTGGTGTAGATTGTGGCCCCGCTGCTCCGTCACTCATCTCGTGTTAGCCCCTCGACCTCAAGTCAATTGCATCGACATTTCCTGGGCTCCGTGTGCTTCAGTCTCGCCTCGGGTGAGTGAAGATGTAATTAACAGGCACTTCATTTCATGGCCTGCCCGACCTGCTCTTGAGAGGTGCGCTGCAAAAGTGAGTACTTCTACACAAGTTTTAGAGAGACGACTTACAGGAAACGGATGATCTTTTTAACTGCTTTGTATGAAAACAAAAATGATATTGAAGAGAGAAATAGAGAAAGGAGAAAATGTGAACCAAATGCCAACGATGTCCACTCACACAGGGCTGCTTACACCGTACAGAGTAACCAGGTAGCTGGTTTGGGTGCTCGACTCAGACCTTTACCATGTAATATTTTTTATGTGCAAGTGAGCAACCACCAAGTGATAATGTCGTAAAGATAACATTCACATTTCACTTGAGCACCACAAATGTCTGCATCATTGTGACACTTCCGTTGTGTTGCAACATTTCTCTATTGCATGTGTTTTAGGGGTTTGTGTCGTTTTGGTTTTGCATCTTTTCTGTATTTGCAGCATTGTGTTGTTGCATTTGTTTTGTGTGTTTGTGTGTCTTTGGTTCTGCATCGTTTCGTTGCAGCATTTTGTTGTTGCATGTGTTTTGTGTGTCTTTGGTTGTGCATCGTTTATGTATTTGCAGCGTGTAGCAACTGCTGCGTGTTTGCCCTTGTCAGCCAATGTACTTAAGGATGTTACTTAAGTTGTTTCACTGTCGTAGTTTGTGCTATTCTGCTCAGAAGAAAAAAAGTGAAACACTGACCAGCAGGTGGAAGTAGAGGAGAGTCAAGTGATCATTGAGTTGACCTTTTAGCAGTTTCTGAAATGGCCACTTGAGGCTCCAAAAGCGCCGTGCTTAAGTGCCCAACTCTACAGCATGTTTACAGCATGGTGCAAAAAACTGCAGCTGGCTAAACAGGTGACTCATTCTGTTCAGCAACATTTTTTAATTGTATTTTAATACAATCTCATGAGGAGACATGAAGAGTTACTTGTTGTTGGATGTTATAATGAAAACGAAACACTCTCCTCCTCACCGCTCGTGGGGACTCAGACTCCATCGGTGGTATTTGGCTGTTGACGGACGGTGCATATTCATAATTTGGTGGCAACAGCTTTGGAGAGAGGCCTGAGTGAAGGGGGCGGAGTTTACTGCCTTAATACTTTCAAATCTCACCTGGTCTTGACTGGTTTCCAAAGGTACCGACCCCAGAATTAAGTGGAAGTCTTAAAGTATCTGATATTTAATGATTTAAGTATAAAAAATATGGGTGAAATAAATAATACAACTATCTACAATGTCAACTCAGCTCAACTCAGTTGGTAAAGGTTTCATCTCTGATTCCAGAATGTGGAAGTATAAAAGAGCAGAAAATGGAGATACTCGAGTGAAATACAAGTACTGAACCCAACCTTCAGCTAATGAACTCGAGTAGTTTGCCATGTTTTCTCCGTCAGCTCTGTATGAAACCCTGAATGAAGACGAGGAGAAAAGACTTTGTTCATGTTT
>CAEMYA010000675.1:270890-284457 GCA_903131615.1 Diplodus sargus | reverse complement strand
TATAATAATAAAGCAAAGGTTTCTAGGCTACAGGATAAGATAAGCTTTTATTGTGGATAAATACAGCTGCTGCAGCAGCACAAGCACAGAAACAGTACATAGTACAAATATAAAGCAAAAGTGTTATACAGTTATTTAAAAATACAGTGACACTTACCTTTAAAGAACAAAGCTGTACAAAGCAGGAGCAGCAACATCTTCCACTGCTGTACAACACACACACTTTCAGTTTGTGGAGGCTGGGCAGTCTTTTAAATTGGAGATAAAGGAAACAGAAAGAGCTTCACAGGAGGTGGGCGGGAGTTTACTGGATTGGATGGATTCATCTTTGATGCTGACCACATCAATGAAAGCCTCTGGGGATTATTCACAATTTCAAAGAAATTGAAACTCATTTCAGGAAACAATAAAATGAATTTGTATCAAATATTCTGTCAATACAAAAAAATCTCCTCTGCACATGCGACTACTGTTGCATGTCGGTCCATCCTGGGATAACGATCCCTCCTCCATTGCCCCTCATTAAGCTTCTTCCATCTTTTTTTCCCTGTTAAAATTTTGTTTTTTTCCATCAACATGCCAAGTTTTTCCTCCCTTGATTCGGGACAGAGGATGTCGCTCACTGGACAGATTGTAAAGCCCATTGGGGCAAAGTGATTGTAATTCTGGGCTTTATAAATGAAAATGGAATGCAATTATGATATAGACTCTCAAGGTGAAATACATTGATATTGATAATTTATAAGATAACAGGGCTAATATCTTATTAATAATGAATGAGTAAGATTACAGGAGATTACAGAAGGTTAAACTGTAACAAATGCAGATAAGATCTGCTTCTCTCTGATTGGTAATATCACAACCACTCAAGTCAAGTAAATGTCACATTTACTGTACAGCTGGTACTGTACTTACAACAACTCCAGTAAGAGCGGTAAAAAAAAACAAACAAAAAAAAAAAACCCAAAAGCAGAAGTTGAGGTCTGTGACGATTATTCCCTGAGGACCACATGGTCATGTTCTTGTGGTAGCAAGTGTGAAGTCTGAACGTCTTTCCAGAAAACTTGAAATGACGCCCCCATGGACGGGGCCGGGGGAAGTCCACCTGGCGAGGTGACAGCATGTGTGAGTACAGTAAGCAACAATAAACTGTGATCACAATGTGTGCAGAACATACTACGCAATGGACCATTTACCACTGAACTGCTAATGAGTCACTTTACGGGAGCTCAGTTGGACCACAGTGGTTTTCCACTCATGAATTGCAGATGTTCCAGAGGTTTTGGCAGTGCATTAAAGTTCAGGATGAACAACGACCAAAAAAGGAATGATGTTTGCTTGTTTCTGGTCCAGCGAGACTGTAGCCGCCTGTATCAAAGAGAGTAATCTACAGCAGCTTCCAACGCTTCCAAGTTCGAGAGATATAAACTCCTAGATCGACGTCACTACGCCCTCATCCAGCCTTATCGTTTATCCAGGGTACGTTCCACATCTTATCCCGTGAGGCCAGATTGTTCCGGGATGTAGATTTCTCTCCCACAGTGTGCAATAATCTGCTGCTGAGTTTTAAAGACGTGCAGTTTTGTGCTCCGGTGGTGATGAGCGTAGCTCTGAAGAACCAGCATTGCTGATTCAAATCTGATTCAAAATTGTTTCGGGGCGGCTGTAGCTCAGCGGGTAGAGCAAGTCGACTAGTGATCGGAAGGTTGCTGGTTCGATTCCTGGCTACCCTGAGCTGAGCTGCATGTTGAAGTGTCCTTGAGCAAGATACTGAGGGCCCTGCGATGAGCTGGTGAGTTGACCAGCTGGGATTGGCTCCAGCAACTATCTATCTATCGAGTGGCTACGAGGAACTTTAAGTCTTTGTTGGTTCTAGCGACCCCTTTGGACAAACGCGGTATGACACCAGTGTCTGCTGTCGTAAAGACCTTCGCTCGTGTCCCAGAGGAAACGAAAATTGGAAAAGAGATCTCAGTAATGTCTCATTCATTTCTCCGAGATCTCTGTGAGACCAAAGCGAGGCTGTGGCTGATTTCTCCTGCTTCTCAATTGTTTCACCTGAGAAACAGGTGCAGAAAATCAATTTCAGAATGTCTCCCCAGTGCTGGAAAGGAGCAAGATTCAAACGGTAAAGTCTCAAGTCTCACCTGTTGCTCCTAAGGAATTTTAGGAGAAACAAATGAGAAATGTTTGAGACCAAAAATGACGACAGCGAGACTGAAACGACAACTCTCATTGAGCCGTTAAGGAGCAAGCTTTGAGCAGTAACATTTTTCCTCGGGGGTGTGCCGGCGTTGTGTGCATTTGATTTGATTGCGACATTGATCATCAGAGAAACAATCACAGACATTTTTCTTTGCAGCTTCAAACTTCCTCGTAGTCATTTCGCTTCAGCAGAGTGGCTGAAGTTCCTGGGGAAACGCACTTCATGATGCCACGCTGAGTCATGTTTACTGACTAAAAACATGACTGAAACTCAACAGGAAACTCTGATTCGATCTTCAGGAATTGTATCAAGTGTCCATTGTCACAAAAAGTCATTTGTTTATTTCCTGTATATTTCATTTTCATCACAGCATCAATGCACAGTGCAAAAAAAGGGGATTATAGGAGCGGCGTCACATGTGAACAAAGCCTGAAGACTTAAGCACTAAGTACACTCTGAAACACCTCTTCATAATTGTTGTGCAACTTAAAGTAACTAACCTTTCTCAAACATCTCTTATGTAACCTGTTTACAAAACTGCAGGGAGGGGAAGTCACTGTGTAATTCCTCTTAGGAGTCCAGGAAAGAACCTGAATGTTCTGTGTAAAAGAAAGTTACTTTACAAATTTTCAATTATTCAGTTGCCTCAGATCGCGGGAGAGATGTTTAAAGACTGCACAAGGATCCTAGAACAACTTAAGCTGACTGGTAATACTGTAGAGTAATTGAGAAAAAGCACATTTTTATAGCACTTGTTACGTGAACATGTCATTTTCATTTTCAGTATTACATCCACCTATAAATGTTTGAATCATTAAGATTACACACCTCCAAAGAGGTCCAAGGGTTGATTACACATATATAAGGGCACATAGGTGTGTCACAGGTGGATGATGATTTGTAGAGTAATCACAGACTACAGCTTAGTGTTTTGCAAGGGCCACCATGCACCCTTGATATTGGTGAAACTCGTCTGCAGTTTTCATATTCTGGAAATTTAAAAGTATCCTTTTTCAGACTATTCATTACATGTGGGAAGTACCTGGCAGCTGACACCTGTAATCTCATACGACAACGCGACGCTCTCAGCTCAGCTGGTGGCTTGTGGGTTGAGCAATATCATCGTGTCAACACTAAACCACAGCTGCGAGAACTAGATTAAAACCAGGCGGTGGTTCAGGTCACAAGGGCCACTTCTCTGATTTACAAACCCGATCTGCGTGCACCAGCTGAAGGCGGTCACGGCCTGCCAGTCATCTGCACAAACCACTTTACTTATCTAAGTTTTAAAGTTTAATAGTCATGTAAACACGCTGCAAAGATGGTAGCTCACACGCTCTGAGCCTGCATGACAGGTAATAACTCTCCAAACCACAAGGTGACGTAAAAGTCATTGAAAAAGGGGAAACAGGGAGACTCCAGACTGCGGATCAACAAACTGTTTTCATAAATCAGGTTGCTTTTTTTACGCCACTCTCACTAATATAGCCACATCCAGAGGAGAATATGTCTGATAAAAAGTAAAGCACACTGGCGCGTAAATACTTTTCCATCTGTCTCCGATCAAACAGCACCTGACCATCTCTCAGTCAGAGTTTGAAAGACTGACTGCCAAAAAATGGCAGCTGTAACATTGTCGCTGTTCTCCGTCCCGCTCTCTACACATTCCTTTTTTTCTGACGCACTCATGCGATAAAACTCAAAGCTCATATCTGCTATGTATCTGCTCACACCCACCGCGGCCGGCCTTACCGGTTTGATCGGTATCGCAATACTGAGAAGTCCAGCCACTGTAACTCTTTGTCTGATTCTGACTCATTTTATCAGTCACGTCTTACTGAAGAAGAGATTTCAATATGACATTGTGTTCAAGTCCCGCAAGTGTACCGGGACTTTGGTAAGCCCCCTACCAATAACCTGACCAGTATCCCAGAGACAATGTATCCCCTTAACATTCTTATATACTGTTTGTGTAAATGGTGTAAAATCAGATGTGAAAACTAAAGATTTCAGAATCATGTAGTGGTGTAAAAAGGACAAGATTTCCCCCTGAAATATAGTTCAGTTGAGGTATAAAGTAGCAGAAAATGGTCACTACTGGAGAAAAGTACAAGTACGCTCAAAACTGCACATCAACATCTCGACAGTGTGAAGTGAAAAAAAAAAAAAAAAAGGAGAAGTCATTTTGCTGATCTAACCCTTGATGATGAAATCAAGCTGCAGTATGTGCAGGACAACATGTCCACTGAACCAAAATGAGGCATTTTTACAGTCATTCAGAGACATGAAACATAAATACAGGTTAGCAACAGCTCTGTGGGAAGTACGTGTTATTTAATCGTTGGATTTGATTGTGTTATCTTTCCCATTTTAATGAGTGCTCGTTCCGCTGTTTTCACTTTGTGTCGGCGGAGCTTCTGCAGTCATCTCGATCCAGTGAGAATTAAATTGAAAGTGGGGGAAAACGCAGACCTCATCGCACGCTGATGCTGACTAATTTCCCTTAAATCCGCCTGAATCGTGCCGAGGACATCCGTTCTCTTGACCCTTAATGATTCTGCTGCAGAGGGGCCTGCCCAGAATCTGAGATAAGCACAATCAGAAGCCTAAAGAAGACTGACGCGAATGGTAACTGGAAAATTATACATGAATTTAGTCTTTAGATCATGTCCGACAGTGTGCTTGTGTTTGAGCGTTAGCTAAAGAATACCATTTATAACCTGTGAGCCCTAAATCTCAAATCAACCTAAATTGAGGCTACAAGACTTGTGATTTCCCCTCATACAGTGCCAACAACAATGACTCAGCAATAATCATGGATCTGAGAAAAAGGAAAAAAGGGAAATCTCTGCAGAATACAAAATCACAGCGATGGTCGAGGAGTCTGATGGCGGCGCCACACGTCCAACAGGTGGACTAAGCGGTGGTTTTACTAACAAAGCAAACCAAGAAGCGTGGGAGCGCCTCCCTGTTGCACAATGATCGCAAAGGTCATACTTGAGATCAAGACTGATCCCAGGTCTGTTGTTTACAGGCCCCAGGTGCGTGACCCAGTCGTACTTCCTCTTAAAGAGAAGGGAGTGTTCGCAGGGGAACACCAGAGAAAACAACAACAAAGGTTATAATGTGCGTCTTGAGTGAAAATGAAAGAAAATCTTCCTCATTCGCAGTTGCAAAATAAATCAGAGGCGCGCAATTCCTCATCACTTAAAGGATTCATCTGTGTATCTGGATTTCAGTCATTTGGCCACAATCCAAGACCAGCATTCATACAGAAACCACGTTTATACGTCAGAACAATGTTATTTAAATGAGAAGCTGCATCTATGGTGAGGTGACAATGTATAGTTGACCATTAAAGCGTGCACTCATTCTAAATGGTTATCTTATATGATCAAACATCTTGGCCAGTAGAAGACAGATGGTTTGAAACAGGAGTAAAATCAGTGCGGTCCTGAGTAATTTGGTGCCTTAGGGAAGATCTGAGCCGGTGCCCCCCTTTGCATCGCAGTCAATTTCACAATCAGTGTTCATACACACAAAAACTGCATGTATGTATTGAAGATTTTATTTCTTTTAAGTCAAAAATATCACACCAAATAAATAATTTAGTCCTTCCTTATTAAGTCTGTATTCTTTTGGAGAAAACATTTAGCAGCAGAAGCAGTGCGAGCTATCGTTTCTGTTTGAGTGCATCAGCCAGCGTCTTTTGATTTTTCCAGCATTGATTAAGACTCTGTTACAAAAGTCATGTTGACACTCTCTCATCTCCCACAGGAGCACCTGATGCTGTGTCACTGGGCTGGTGGTGAAATATTTTAGAAGTGCATCTGAAGAGAGAAGTACATGTGATCACTGCATGTTGCATTTTAATAAAAACAAACAAAAAACAGATGCTTGATGTGTGTCATACGTAAGACTAATACAGACTAATAATGAAAAGGTGATGAGATTCATTCAACTTTGTTGTCACCTCAATACAATTCAGTCTAACCAGAGTGCAGGTGCAGTGTGTATATATATTTCACCCATGAATGATGTTGGAAAGCTGAGGTGTGGAGTATTAACAGTAATACACTTTAACACTGATGTAAACTTTAACAAACAAACTGTGACACAATAAACCAAAGGCTTACAATGACCCTATTACTTATAAAGGGGATGGAAAACTAATAGCATTCTCACTGACATACAAGCAGGAAAGACACCTGTAAAATAACACCTGAACAGGCCTAATGTTAACTTTAAACGTCCCTGAGTAAAATAATCCGTCTATGCCAAACTGGAACGACCGACTTTGAACAGAGGAGGCGGACTGAGACTTTACTTATCATCCACCTACAATACAGGACTGAGTTCTCTCCCCAGACAGCCTGACAACCGTTCACACCTGGGCTCACCTCGCCATAGCAACCATCATGAAGGCCGGTTTGACCAACGACCCACAGGTGACCCTAACGACTCTGTAAGGACACTCACACACAGCGACTCCCCAGTTAGTTAATACTGAAGAAGCCTCTTGGAGGTGCAACTCAAGAAACCTGAACAGGTCCAGTTGTCCACGAAACAGCACTTGGATCTTAAATGTACGCTTGATATAATTTCTTGAAAGTCATATAAATCAGCCATATTGAGCTGTTCATAGAAAGATTTTACCCATAATAGATTTGCATACCAGATTTCTTGTAATAGATATATATGGATAAAACAGAAAACAAATATATGACTGTGAACACAAGCTTACAATATTTAAACCTACAGTATATTAATTTGATAAATCAAAAATAGCCATATGACAATTCGATGACAAAACCTTAATAGGAAAATTGCATTTTGTTGTTATTCTGACTGTAATGTTTATATTGAGAATCTGACTCTTCAAAAAAACTCAAACAAATAACTTTTCAGTAACTGTTTATTTGTCATTGGATTAGTTGATTATGATCATCATTACAGCACAATATAACAATAATGTTTTGCTCTTATTGAGCTCAACTTTATGTATTCAACCTGCGCAACAGTGCGGTGATCTGGAGTCAACAGTCTCTTGCAGGTGGAATTACAGAAGTCGACACAAAGCAAAATACTTCCACCTGGTGGACGACAGGCCACAGCACCAAAATATCATCAGATGGGAACAGAAAGCGTGACTGGAGCTCTACAACACTTTCCCTGCATGTGTGTCGTCTCTGGTCAGCATGTTTGAACTGCTGGTGTCCCTGTAACAGACGTTGACTCTGACAGTGGAGTACAGCCCGCTCTCTCTCTGGATGAAGGTGCCGTACGGTTCGATGTCCGGTGGCTCCTGCAGAGAGACACGTTTCTTAAAAAGGATTCAAGTTAAATGAAAGAAGAACAGTAACATTATCTTGTACATTACCGAGTTTGGACGACCGCTAACTGTTTCTGGTTTTCTTCTGTTGGGTGAAACAACAATGCGTTAGTAATCAGTCTTGGTGGTTATTCGGTGTGCTTCTTGTAGCTTATTTTTACAGACGAGACAGGAAATGAAAGATGTCGGTCACTGCTTCGTATGAAACTAGGTTAAGATCTCTGTAAATATGGCTGCAGGGCATTGTACTCTGGATTAAAATTAGAAAATGTGTTAAAGGTGATGTTGCTAAAATCATGAACATGATTGAACACTGTGTTGAAGATTCTAACAAGATTCTCACCCGTGAAGTATCCGTCTGTAGACGAGTCCAAGAATGACTACGGTTGTGATCATGAAGACAGTTACGGCAACGCAAACGCTTGGAAATGACATTTGTGTTGAACTGTTGGTGTCTGCATCCTCTGAAACATCTTAAAAAAAGAATCCATGTCACAAACACCCAAGATGCTTTACTGGGATCTGAAACTCAAATTTTAGGAAGCAGACCACAGCCAACGTACCACTGTTCTAATGATGCAAAACAATGCCAACACAGTGGGATATGGGAGGTTAAATACTTACTACAAGTTTGTTTACTTTCCACAGTGACATTAAGATGCAGAATGAATGTTGCATCAGGTTGTGAACACTCACAGCTGTAGTTCCCACTATCCACTGGTGTTAAACCATCCAGCTGGAGAAACACAGTCTGGTTCTCCTGGATAAGTTTGAATCTGGAGTCACATTGATGCTAAAAGCCTCGTTCATAGTGATACAGCAGACGACACTCTGCTGACTGTTCTGATCTTACACACTATGAGTGTTATGATATCACCTGTTGAATTCTTGCATATTTCAGTGACGTCTGGTTCACTCCCAATGGTTTTCTCAAGACTCACTGCAATCAGTCACAATCAAAAATCAACAAGAATTAGTCCGAGTCTGATCTACTGCTGTATTCTTGCATCTTGTAAGTATTAAATCACATTTTTTATTGCTATTAAATAACAGAAAATGTTTTTTGAACTCTGTAAACCAAGGACAGAAATAAAAACGTGTTAACATGTTACATATTGAAAACAGGTTTCTCTACGTTACCTTCACTGTCTTTCATGTCAAAACACACAATCAGTGGCAGAAGCAGTAAAATGCACAGTTTCCATTTCGCCATACTGGTCAAGCATTCATACAGAAACCACATTTATACATCAGAACAATGTTATTTAAATGAGAAATTGTATCTATCATGAGGTGACAATGTATAGTTGACCATTAAAGTATGCACTCATTCTAAATGGTTATCTTGTATGTGTTCCTTTGAGAACAACAATGTAAACATCTTGGCCAGAGAAGACAGATGGTTTGAAACAGGAGTAAAATAATCCGTCTATGTCAAACTGGAACGACCGACTTTGAACAGAGGAGGCGGACTGAGACTTTACTTATCATCCACCTACAATACAGTACTGAGTTCTCTCCCCAGACAGCCTGACGACCGTTCACACCTGGGCTCACCTCGCCATAGCAACCATCATGAAGGCCGGTTTGACCAACGACCCACAGGTGACCCTAACGACTCTGTAAGGACACTCCCACACAGCGACTCCCCTCCAGTTAGTTAGAACTGAAGAAGCCTCTTGGAGGTGCAACTCAAGAAACCTGAACAGGTCCAGTTGTCCACGAAACAGCACTTGGATCTTATATGTACGCTTGATATAATTTCTTGAAAGTCATATAAATCAGCCATATTGAGATGTTCATAGAAAGATTTTACCTATGATAGATTTGCATACCAGATTTCTTGTAATAGATATATATGGATAAAACTGAAAACAAATGTATGACTGTGAACACAAGCTTACAATATTCAAACCTACAGTATATTAATTTGATAAATCATAAATAGCCATATGACAATTTGGTGACAAACCTTAATAGGAAAATTGCATTTTGTTGTTATTCTGACTGTAATGTTTATATTGAGAATCTGACTCTTCAAAAAAACTCAAACAAATAACTTTTCAGTAACTGTTTATTTGTCATTGGATTAGTTGATTATGATCATCATTACAGCACAATATAACAATAATGTTTTGCTCTTATTGAGCTCAACTTTATGTATTTAACCTGCACAACACTGCAGTGATCTGGAGTCACATGTCTCCTGCAGGTGGAATTACAGAAGTCGACACAAAGCAGAATACTTCCACCTGGTGGACGACAGGCCACAGCACCAAAACATCATCAGATGGGAACAGAAAGCATGACTGGAGCTCTACAACACTTTCCCTGCATGTGTGTCGTCTCTGGTCAGCATGTTTGAACTGCTGGTGTCCCTGTGACAGACGTTGACTCTGACAGTGGAGTACAGCCCGCTCTCTCTCTGGATGAAGGTGCCGTACGGTTCGATGTCCGGTGGCTCCTGCAGAGAGACACGTTTCTTAAAAAGGATTCAAGTTAAATGAAAGAAGAACAGTAACATTATCTTGTACATTACCGAGTTTGGACGACCGCTCACTGTTTCTGGTTTTCTTCTGTTGGGTGAAACAACAGTGCGTTAGTAATCAGTCTTGGTGGTTATTCGGTGTGCGTCTTGTAGCTTATTTTTACAGACGAGACAGGAAATGAAAGATGTCGGTCACTGCTTCGTATGAAACTAGGTTAAGATCTCTGTAAATATGGCTGCAGGGCATTGTACTCTGGATTAAAATGTGACAAATGTGTTAAAGGTGATGTTGCTAAAATCATGAACATGACTGAACACTGTGTGGAAGATTCTAACATTATCACAGCAGTTTCTCACCCGTGAAGTATCCGTCTGTAGACGAGTCCAAGAATGACTACGGTTGTGATCATGAAGACAGTTACGGCAACGTAAACTCTTGGAAATGGTATTTGTGTTGAACTGTTGGTGTCTGCATCCTCTGAAACATCTTAAAAAAAGAATCCATGTCACAAACACCCAAGATGCTTTACTGGGATCTGAAACTCAAATTTAAGGAAGCAGACCACAGCCAACGTACCACTGTGTTAATAATGCAATGCCAACACAGTGGAATATAGGAGGTAAAATACTTACTACAAGTTTGTTTACTTTCCACAGTCACATTCATTTGTAGAATGTTTGTTCCATCAGGTTGTGAACACTCACAGCTGTAGTTTCCACTATCCACTGGTGTTAAACCAGTCAGCTGGAGAAACACAGTCTGATTCTCCTGGATAAGTTTGAATCTGGAGTCACATTGATGCTCAAAGCCCCGTTCATAGTGATACAGCAGACGACACTCTGCTGGCCTGTTTCTCTCTGTTCTGATCTTGCACACTATGAGTGTGATATTAAGTGTTGAATTCTTGCATATTTCAGTGACGTCTGGTTCACTGCCAATGGTTTTCACAAGACTCACTGCAATCAATCACAATCAGAAATCAACATGAATTAGTCTGAGTCTGATCTACTGCTGTGTTCTTGCATCTTGTGAACACTGGATCACATTTTTAATTGCTATAAAATTAAAGAAAATGTGTTTTGACCTCTTTAAAACCAAAGACAGAAAGAAACATAACTTGCTAATATGTTACACATTGAAAACAAGGATGTACATTACCTTCACTGTATGCAATGCCAAAACACACAGTTAGTGGCAGAAGCAGTAAAAAGCACAGTTTCCATTTCGCCATACTGGTCAGAGAGCATCTGCTGCTGGTGGTGAACAAGATCATGTAATGAAGTCACACACAGACCCTGTTGTTCACTGACTATTAACCTCAAACTGTCACAGAGATATGAGCAGGTTTGAACTCCTCTGTAAAGGAAGTGCTGCTGCTGCAGCTTCCGCTTTCATATTAAGAGACTCAAAAAGTTAAAGTAAGCAAAAAAACATTCCAGCTGTGAATATTAACAGGACTTCAGTGACTTTATAGTAACTTTATAGTGCATAATTACACCCTAATCGTGTCTTGTATGGTGACATTTAAGACACATTGTGTATATAATAATATGTAATATGTGTGATCACAGTCAAACTTAACATTCTTTGCTGAAACTGACATCATGCTTTTGTGGTCATCACATATCTCGAGGCTGCAGCTTGAGCTGTAAATAAAAACCTGCATGCAGCTTGTTGCAATTTATGTTTTTCACACATCACTGTCACAACTTGACACAACTGTCCATCTGCACCCCTCAGGTGACACGAGTGGATTAACAATAATCAAACAAAGAAACAAACTGCAGCATAGTTCAAAACGTTTATTTGCGACAGAAGTGGTTTTGTGCAAATATTACAAGATTTTCTTCAATTAACAGTAATATTGGCTGCATTTTAACTTTGAATGCCAAAAATAAGTCATTTATAATGAACATCACACAAGAAATTGAAAGTGCCCCTTTAGAAACAAACAGCAGCTATCAGATCCGCCGGCTCTCACAACCTCCCACCTCCTCGAAACATGTTACATATTGTTTTTCATAAGTGTTCTGCCTACTTCCGCCCTCCTGTGCTGTGATTGGTTAGTGTCTGGCGCCTCGATGTTCTTGTGACTTGACACGAGCGCAGACACGCGTCAGTGTTTATTTTCAACATTGAAACACTGTTCTGTGTGAGACGTATTCAAAACACCACTATTCTCGCCAAATATAGCATCTACTCAGCAGCCTGTTCTCCTGCTGCGTGAGGTACTGAGGGGAGTTTCTTTCCTTCTGCTTTATAGGAACAATAAGACAGTTATTGAACCTCTTAGTATAAGACAGTTATCTTCTTACGTACGTAAAAAGCTAATAAAAATGCCTTATTTTGGATTTCTCACGAACTGGAGGCCAGCTATAATCAGTAAGCTAGTGTCTCAATGAATTACAGTCATTTCATCTTGGTTCTTTGGTTTAAATGTTTTCATACTCTGTGAAACTTATATCAGACTCTCCTCCGTCCATGTCCTGGTTATCCAAGTGGACAGTCGGTTTATTGCAGGCTGAATATGATATAGATTGGTAGAGATCGCCTGCTGGATGCTGGAGACTTGTGTAGGGGTCGTCTTCATCCTACGGAGAAAAAATCTTGATGCATCATGTAAATTGGACTCAGTTATGTTGAACAATGGTTGAGACACTGTTACAATGAAACACTCACCAAAGAGCTGGAAGACTCACGTTGAGATTGTCCAGGTGTGGCTGACCTTGAAGAGTCTCTTCAAATATGAAGAGATATCAAAGTTAGAGGAACATCAAGTACGAGCAGAAATATTAATATAGGACTTCAAGTTTATGTTTAAATTTGAATATAACTTTTTACAGTTTCTCATCTGTTACTTTTTTCCTGAAGACAAATCACAGAATAGCTCCAGTTAAAATGAGGACAACAGTGACTCCGATCCAAACCCATGGAACTGGCATCCGTGTGGAGCTGCTGGTGTCTTCATCCTCTAAAACATTGTAAAAAGATCTAAGTCAGAAACATCTGGTACAAATCTGGTTTTTGCTCTATTTGTGAAGAAAGCTGTCTGACTGTAACATGATATACTGCACTACTGGAATCTGCAAATCAGAGTTAAAAAAAATGTGTAAATCTAAGAGTTAAAGGAGTTTACCTTCCACAGTGACCTTCAGGTGCTGAATAAATGTTCCATCAGGATGTGAACACTCACAGCTGTAGTTCCCACTATCCACTGGTGTTAAACCAGTCAGCTGGAGAAACACAGTCTGGTTCTCCAGCACAAGTTTGAATCTGGAGTCACACTGATGCTCAAAGCCCCGTTCATAGTGATACAGCAGACGACACTCTGCTGGCCTGTTTCTCTCTGTTCTGATCTTACACACTATGAGTGTGATGATACTAAGTGTTGAATTCTTGCATATTTCAGTGACATCTGGTTCACTCCCAGTGGTTTTCACAAGACTCACTGCAATCAGTCACAACACCGTTAAGTCTGAGTTAGTGATTGCTGAGTTTTGGAACATTTAATGACATTTTTAATTCCACTACACTGACAGT
>CAEMYA010000675.1:246522-260564 GCA_903131615.1 Diplodus sargus | reverse complement strand
CAAATGACTGAAGAGAAAGAAAACGTTCAAGGTGTGAAGATTAAAGTGACTTTATAATAACTACATAGTGTCTTTCATAAGGACACCAGTCTGTTATTCACACAGCAGTGTTACATCTTCACACAAACACTCCTCACTTGATGTGTACAAATAAAGAAACAAACAGTTCTGTGACCTTCTATTGCAGAAAACGTGTTGCAACGCCCTCTACACTGATGATAGTGATGACAGCTCTTAATGATGAAGACATAGAAATGATCGTACATGATTCTAAACAAGGTGTGACTGTTGAAAAATGTTACCAAAAGAGGCATTATGTTTAAAATACTTGCTGACAGCAGTGATAGTTTTTTTTTTTTACAGAGCATTGATTAACAAGCCGGCCTCATCCAGCACCAACTTAGAGCTGCTGAGGCTTCACACTCTTGATTCAGGGAAGATACTGATCAAATCATACAGGTGACAGATATAATTATGATACAGCATGTTAAAAATGTTGGAAAAAATTCAATATTTTGGGAAACATCCTCAATCACAAAAGCCCTTAAACTACTATCTACTATCTCAGCAGTGAGGAACATCCACGTATCACACAGTCATGTTGTCTTGATTCTTTGGTTTAAATGTTTTCATACTCTGTGCAGTTTATATCAGACTCTCCTCCGTCCACGTCCTGATTATCCAAGTGGACAGTCGGTTTATTGCAGGCTGAATATGATATAGATTGGTAGAGATCGCCTGCTGGATGCTGGAGACTTGTGTAGGGGTCGTCTTCATCCTACGGAGAAAAAATCTTGATGCATCATGTCTTTAAATTGGACTCAATTATGCTGAACAATTGCTGAAACTGTCGCCATGTAAAGACGTAGACTGCATGTCTGCACAGTTCAAACAAGAGGATCACTGAGGTTGGACTAAACATTAGAATAGAGAAATAAGAATAGAACAAGATAAGATCACCAGCTACAGACTCAAAATATAAATGTATATTTATGTATATTAGATAATGAACATGCCTACTTTAAAGTTAGAGGAAATAAAATACTCACCGAAGAGCTGGAAGACTCAGGGTGAGATTGTCCAGGTGTGGCTGACCTTGAAGGGTTTCTTTAAACAAGAACAGATATCAGAGTTAGAGGAGCATCAAGTACGAGCAGAAACATTTTAATAGGTTTCATTATGTTTACATTTTAATAATAACTTTCAATAAAAAGAGCAAAACAGTGTAATGCAGGAATCTACAGAGTGCAATATACTTTATACGTGTCACGTTAACATTTACAAAATAAATAAATAAGAAAATCTACTATTTCAGTTCTCACCTGTTACTTTTTGTCCTGAAGACAAATCCCAGAATAACTCCAGTCATAATGAGTCCAGCAGCGACACCGATCCAAACCCATGGAATTGGCATTTGTGTGGAACTGCTGGTGTCTGCAGCCTCTAAAACATTCATATATATCTGGTAAAAATCTGGTATTTGCTTGTTTTGTAAAGAAAACTGTCTACTGTACAGTAAAATGCAATACTGTACTGCCTGAATCTGCAAATCAAATGTAAAAAAGTCATCTAAGCGACAAAAAGATTTTTAAATTAATAAATCTTTAACTGTTAAGTACAAGTAACAACACAATACAGTTGTAGCATGGCAGAAAATAATCACCTTACAGATCAGCCAAAGTAAAAATACATAAAATGTGTTTACCTTTCACAGTCACATTCAGATGCAGAATGAATGTTGCATCAGGATGTGAACACTCACAGCTGTAGCTCCCACTATCCACTGGTGTTAAACCAGTCAGCTGGAGAAACACAGTCTGGTTCTCCTGGATAAGTTTGAATCTGGAGTCACATTGATGCTCAAAGCCCCGTTCATAGTGATACAGCAGACGACACTCTGCTGAACCGTTTCTCTCTGTTCTGATCTTACACACTATGAGTGTGATGATTCTAACTGTTGAATTGGTGCATATTTCAGTGACGTCTGGTTCACTGCCAATGGTTTTCACAAGACTCACTGCAATCAGTCACAATCAAAAATCAACATGAATTAGTCCGAGTCTGATCTACTGCTGTATTCTTGCATCTTGTGAGTATTAAATTACATTTTTAGTTGCTATAAAATTACAGAAAATGTGTTTTCACCTCTTCAAAACCAAAGACAGAAAAAATATATAACTTGCCGACATGTTACATATTGAAAACTAGCTTATCTACGTTACCTTCATTGTCTTTAATGCTGAAACTCACAGTTAGTGGCAGAAGCAGTAAAAAGCACAATTTCCATTTCGCCATACTGGTCAGAGAGCATCTGCTGCTGCTGCTGGTGAACAAGATCATATAATGAAGCCACACACACAGACCCTGTTGTTCTCTGACTATTAACCTCAAACTGTCACAGAGATACGAGCAGGTCTGAACTCCTCTGTAAAGGAAGTGCTGCTATGGCAACTTCTGCTTCATATTAGGACTCTCAAAAAGGTCAGACAGTCAGCAAATGACTGAAGAGAAAGAAAACGTTCAAGGTGTGAAGATTAAAGTGACTTCTGTGACTTTCATAAGGACACCAGTCTGTTATTCACAGTGTTACATCTTCACACAAGCACTCCTCAATTGATTTGTACAAATAAAGAAACAAACTGTTCTGTGACCATTTAGTGTAGAAAACATGTTGCAACGCCCTCTACAGTGATGATAGTGATGACGACTCTTAATGACGAAGACATGGGAATGATCGTACATGATTCTAAACAAGGTGTGACTGTTAAAAAATGTTACCAAAAGAGGCATTATGTTTAATATACTTATATATACTTGCTGACAGCAGTGATAGTTTTTTTTTTTACAGAGCATTTATTAACAAGCCGGCCTCATCCAGCACCAACTTAGAGCTGCTGAGGCTTCACACTCTTGATTCAGGGAAGATACAAATCAAATCAGACAGGTGACAGATATAATTATGATACAGCATGTTAAAAATGTTGGAAAAAAATTCAATATTTTGGGAAACATCCTTTATTACACAAGCTTTGAACTACTACCTACTATCTCAGCAGTGAGGAACATCCACGTATCACAAAGTCATGTTGTCTTGATTCTTTGGTTCAGATGTTTTCACACATTGTTCAACTTTTATCAGATTCTCTTCCACCTTCTTCTTACTGGGTATCAAATCCCACAGTCACTCTATTACTGGCTGAATATGAGACGGTTTGGTGGAGATCACCTGCTGGATGCTGAAGGCTGGTGTAGGGGTGATCTTCTGTCTGTGAAAGAATAACACATTTTAATGCGTCTTGTTTTTAAATATTTTAAACAATAGTTAAAACACTATCTTCAACATTTTTAGCTCCTTTGCATCAACACTCATGCACAGGATGAACTCTGCATTTCCCCTACACACTGCAAATACAGAGGATCACTGAGGTTGGACTAAAAATTCAACTTATTTTAGAACATAGTTAAGATAAGATCATCAGCTTATATACATGTTTATTTGTGTATGTAAATTGGCTCATTTCTGAGTTTGCTGTAAGTGATCAGAACATTAAAATATATTACTCACCACTGAGCCACGAGTATCACACACATACAAAGCAGACGAGGCTGTCCTCGAACAGTCACTATAAATAAGATGGGATATCAGAGTTAGCCAAAAAACTAAACACACACAGAAATCAAGACTGGATCTATCTTCAGTTTCTCTTAATTTCTCAAAAATGGTAACAATAACAACAACTGAAAAGAAAACAAAATAGTGTTCTGAAGGAATCTTTGAGTGAATTGTACAGTTAATGCTAATCTAAATTGACCCAAAACTTTAATTATAAAATATATAATAGTATCTCACCCATTAGTCTTTGTCCTCTGGATATATCCCAGAATAACTGCAGCTATAGTGACGACTGCAGTTACACCAACTAAAACACTCAGAATTGGCTCTCGTGTTGAGCTGCTGACGTCTTCATCCTCTGAAAATGTATAGAGAAAAAAAACTACATCTGTCAGAGAAATGCCACTGGTATTTACTCTGTATGTGAAGAAACATTTTGATATATTCACACTGCAATGTAATATTGTTTTAATTACATTTATTATTCATTATCGTTATTGAACAGACTTAAAAACACTACTCCTCACTTTTGTGTAGGAAATTAAACAAATCTTGCTATTTAAAATCTTCATAATGTTCATGATGAGGTGGAAAATTAACATTTCAAAATAAGTATGAGAGTATGAGAGCAAAGTGTGAATCACAAAAGCAAGAAAATCATTAATTTACCTTCCACAGTGATATTCAGATGGAGGATATATGTTCCAAAAGAAAATGAACACTGACAGCTGTAGTTTCCACTATCCTCTGGTTTTAAACTGGTCAGGTCGAGAAACACAGTCTGATTCTCTGTCACAAGTCTGAATCTGGAGTCACATTCGTTCACAAAGCTTTCTTTTTCTTGTCGATACTGCAGATTACATTCTTCAGCACTTCTCTCTGTTCTGATCTTACAAACTATAAGTATGACAGGATTCTGTGTTTCATTGGTGCACACTGGAGTGACATCTGGATTTCTCCCAACTGTTTTCACAAGCTGCTGCTTAACATCTGCAATCAATAAATTAAAGTCAATACAGTGTAACGGTGTATTTACTGTATTTGTGTGTTTCTAATAAAATTTTTGATTGCACTAGAATGAACAAATTGCAGAAATCAAAAAAGCAAAAAAACAGAATGCCATCTTCTGTAAGTTATTACTTATTTAAAAAGCAGTTTCTCTACTGTACCTTTGCTGTCGGTTTGGAAAGTTAGCGGCAGAAGCAGAACTAACCACAGTTTCCATCTACCCATGCTGGTCAAGACCTCTAAGCGACTGCAGCTCGGGTACAACGTATAATCTTTCTCTGTTCTGCAGCGACGTAAACCTCAAATTCTCAGTTCTCACTGCACGGCCGTGTGAGCTGGTGGGAAGTCTTCTTAAAAGAAGGTGCTGCTGCAGGAGCTTTGCTTTACTGTCACGCGACTCTAAGATGAAACGGACAGCAGCACACAAAGTCGTGTCCATGTCAGTGAACCAGACGACACTCTTCTCTGCTCCTTTCTGTGCTGATCTCGCTATAAGCTGAATGATATTCAGTGCATCGTCAGCGTTTAGTGGAACAACATCTGGTTCTTTCACAAGATTTACAGGAGTCGCTGCAATCGATCACAATCAAAACTCAATATGAAAAACAGTTGTTGAGTTGTTTTTATTTATGACCAATAACACAAAGAACAAGCAAAATAAATAAAAGACAGTAACAGAGATTAATGTCTTGCATAGATTATACATTCAAGTAGTTCTTGTTCAGCACCTTTGCTCTCTATATAAGGAGTGAGCAGCACAAGCAGAAGAAACCACAGTTTCCACCCCCTCATACTGGTCAAGCTGCCACTGCTGGTGTACGATATCCTGTACGAGCCATGTGAGCTCTACTGTGAAGGAAGCGCTTGTATATCAGCTTCTGCATTCATAGTAAGACGCTCAAAAAACGGCAATACAGAAATACAGAAAGAAAACATTTAGGCTGGGATTATCTCAGTGATGCAAATTAATTTAAAGTTTGTATGTTAAGTGCATCGTGTGTGGTGCGTTGCTCTGTGGTCACACAGTAGCACGAGGAGAACAAAGCACAGTTCCAGCGGATGTGTTCACGCCCATGTTTAACAGATATGTCAATCTGAAGACGACAATACTGCACATAAAACACGCGCGTCAATTATTTTGGATCTCTCAAAGCACTGACGGGGTTTTGGACTCCCACCATCAGTAGTCTTAGTAAGTTAAGAACACACACATTTTATTAATGTTGATGAAAAGGTTTAAATGTTTTCATAGTCTGTGCAGCTTGGATCAGATTCTCTTCTACCTTTTTTCAGGTTATCCAAGTGGACAGGCACAGTGTTGCTGGCTGGATGTGAGATGGTTTGGTAGAGATCACTCGTTGGTTGCTGAAGTCTGATGTAGTCTTCATCAGGGTCTTCTTCTGCCTACGAAGAAGACATGAATCGTGTTTTTGAAGATGGACTTAATCATGTTGAATTGTCTTTAAATACACTGATTCAGAGGATGTTCACTGCAGTTTCCTACACAGTGCAAATCAACAGAATCACTTAGATTGGTCCAAACACAAAAAGAAGTTAGTTAGTGGTAAATGTAATTAGTAGAGAATGTAGTTAGTCATCAGCTAAATGCCAATAATATGAATGTATATTTATCAACGTATAATTGCAAATATTAAACAGCTTCTTTCTGGGTTTCAAGGTACAGAACAAAGGATTATTGCTCACCAAAGAGCCGGGAGTTTCACGTTGAGATCGTCCGGATGTGGCTGACCATATACAGCTTCTTTAAACAAAAAGGGATATCATAATTAATCGAACAACGAGCAACGAACACACACAGTTATCTTCATCTTCACCCACAAGAAAAGTCTAATAATAATGACTTTCAAGAAAAGGAGCAAAATCGTTTATATCCATAAACATGTTTTTTTCCCCCACTTTTTCAGCCAGTATTCAGTGATGAATATATTATAACTGCAGACAAAAAATTATTACAAATAACATGAACTATTAGGATTATGGAGCATGTTACCCATTAATTTTTGTCCTGCAGAACATCACCAGGATAACTCCGGTTATCAGGACTGTGGTACCACCGATCACTACAATTAGGATGACAACTACATGCAACCAAGAGACTTGAAATTGCATTTGTGGTATCAGTGTTGAACTGATGGTGTCTTCATTCTCTAAAACATCGTAAAGAAGAAATTCTTCAGATTAAATACGTAATAATTTAATCACAATCTCATCTAAATGTATATAAGCAGAGACATCTTATCATAATATTGCACTCTAGAAATACCACCTTAAACTCAGTCAAAGTATCACAGATAATAAGTCAAAAAAGGATGAAAATGAAAATACCTTCCACAGTGACATCCAGGTGGAGAATAAATGTTCCACCAGTATGTGAACACTCACACGTGTAGTTCCCACTATCCACTGGTGTTAAACCAGTTAAGTGAAGAAACACAGTCTGATTCTCTGTCATAAGTGTGAATCTGGAGTCACACTGATGCTCAAAGCCCCGTTCATACTGATACAGCAGACTGCACTCTTCTTTGCTTCGCTCTGTTCTGATCTTACATATTATAAGTGTGATGACATGAAGTGTTGAGTTGGTGCATATTGGAGTGACGTCCGGTTCGCCCCCAATCGTTTTCACAAGAGTCTCTGCGATGAATCAATGAAACAATGTCATAAATGTTAAGATAAGAGACATGCTTACATACATTGCTTTAAATAAAAGTACAGTACCTTCTGAGTCAGAGTCCAAACACAAACTCATGGGCAGAAGCAGAACAGAACCAAGTGTTAAAAGCTCCATAACAGTGGAGAGTCTGAGTAACAGTGCTGCCGTAAGCGACTGTACTTTAGGGCGGAGGGAACACACTGACCTCAAACCTTAGATACCTTTAGCACACATGAGCTGATGGTGAAGCGGTCTACGTAGGAAGTGCAAGAAGCGACTATTTCTACCTTAAAGTTACAACTGCCAGTGATACGAAAGTCACAGGTTTAACTCTCATGAAGAAATACAATATATGCTGTCAAGGTTACACAAACTTTAGCGTTATTGAGCAGGTACAGACATTGAACTTACCCTGGCTGAGGTGTTTGATGCTTTGTTTTCTTGAAGCAGGTTTCCAAACAAACATGGATGTCAGAGTCAAATACTGACTTGTGTGTTTTGGGGCAAATGTAACATTAATATGCTTTTATTTTGGTAAAGCAAACCTCCATGTCAGAGCTTTTTATGGATTATAAAACATCCTGAACATCCCAAATTAAATTAAGCAAGCCTCATTTTTAGACTCTCACTTTTAGACTTTCAGCTGCAACAACACTGTTTAAACATGATTTTTCCAGAATTTATGTTTCACTTAAAGTCCAAAGGAGTCCTTCATCGTGTAAAATGTTAAACTGATACACGCTTGCCTAAGTGCTCGGCACACATTTGGATGCGTGTGCTCGAGTTATAAAAAAAACTGGCGCGTTCTTAAAACCAAACTGCTCAGTCGCTGCACGTCCGTGTGACAAAAATACCACCGATCACCACCGATGTCAACGCGTCACAAAAGAAAAGCACATATCACAAACCAAACCATAAGAAAGAAACTGATTATATTTAATGTAACAAGCAGCAAGATTTTGAAGAAAAATATGTTGCCGCTTTGCATTTTTACAGATCGTATTTTACAAAATAATGAATGAATGCATTTAACGTACAGTATCTTTCTCAAACAATGTGAGTATAATGACCCTGTATAGAACTGACAGAGTTTGATTGAGAGTAAATATAAGTCACGGTTCTCAACATTAACGCTCGTTAAACGCACACACAGCATCTGGAGAAATGTGAAACTGTCAGCCACAGAGGGCGGCAAAACACAGCTTCTCTTCCTGCTGGTAAGTTGCTCCCACAAATGATTTTCTGTAAGATAAGCAGCATGACATACGTATCAGTTCACTTACTTTTTATACTGTTTGACTTTGGTGACCTCTGCCAGCTGTTGTCATCACTGGGCCTGACAGCTGGTGCTGAAATCATGGCGCCCCATTTTCCTTATAAAAAGTTGACGAGGAGTTTTAGCAGGCCTGACAACTCTATTGTCTCAATGAGCAAAAATGCCAACATATTATACAATCATTGTATCTTTATATTGTCACAGTATTTTACATTTTGATTCAAATGTTTTCATAGATTTCCTCATTTTCACGAGTCACTTTATATGTTTTGTCCTCCAAAAAGGTAACTGTTTTATTCCTGCCTCTATTATTCGGCCATCTCTCAGCCTTATCTTGATGGTATGTTGAGGGAATGTTCTGGTAGATATCATCCGTTTGATGCTGAAGGGTATTGTAGTCCTGATCTGGGTCATCCTGGTCCTGTGGAAACATCAAAATGTTGTTACATCAAGCTTTTAAAGACTGATTAAACCTGATTAAATCCCATTCTCTACTATCTGAATCTGTTATGTCAACTGATGGTTACAGAGGTTATGGAGATTACAAAAGGCTTCCTCTATGTTGCAGAGTCCCCCTAAATACGATGTGGTGACAGAGTGGTTAAGACACACATAACATACTGCACCACACAGGTGTATTTGTTAAGTCATAACGTCTGCTTATGCCTATTTTTTCACATGAAAGATTAAGAGGGCCTCAATGCCTTGCATTTATAAATACATGTGCTGCATGTGTCAATACACACTTTAAAATATCAGTTTTTTGCATTTAAAGTTTGAGAGAAAAAACATGCGCCTCACCTGAGAGCAGGAAGCTTCACAGACAGAAGACTCAGGTGATTCTGACCTCATATGGTCTCTGAGGCGAGAGATTAGCTGCCTGATTTAGATTTGAGACACGTAACGCACATAATTATTCCATGTGAGCTTCGAAATACAATTCTTCTCGATTTAAGGTTAGTTTACATGTTTTAGAGCAGATAGATATAAATGTTTCACCTCCAGTCTTCTTCTCTTAGCTTACGTGCAAGGACAAGTCCAGCCGCGACGATGACAGCAACAACAACGACCACGACGATGGCCACCGTCCCAGACAAACCGATGCCGCCCGCCCCTTCATAACCATTTTTAACATAGCCTTTAAAGGAATATAATCAAGTCAAAATGCTGAGACGTTGGCAGAGAGTTTATGTTCATCGGTAAGGAAGCTTAAATTTTACATTTCATCAGTCAAAAATGTACCTTCCACGGTGATATTCAGCGGGAGAACATACGTTTTCTCAGGCCGTGAGCACACACAGGTGTAGTTGCCGCTATCCACCGGTGTTAAACTGGTCAGTCGGAGAAACACAGTCTCATTCTCTTTCGCAAGTGTGAACCTGGAGTCACACTGCTTCACTACGCCCCATGAATTTTGATACAGCAGGCACCTCTCATCTTTTGTCCTTTCTGTGCTGATCTTACATTCAACTGTGAAGTCACTCTGCGGTTTATTGGTGCATACTGCAAAGACATCTGGTTCTTCACCAACCATCACTGCAAACATTGGGAAAGAGCTTTTGAATGACTGTTTGCAGAACATATAGTGTGATAGTTAATATAGGATTTGCATGAACCATATTTAAAGAAAAGCTCGCAGTACCTTTATGGTCCAAACAGCAACACAGTGGCAGGAGCAGGAGCAGAAGAAGCCAGAGTTTCCATCGATCCATAACCACACAGATGGAACGACTATGTTGGTTCTCAGTATTGAGTTAACTTTACCGACCGGAGGGCCATTAACAATGTTGCACCTCACAACACATCGAGCACCTTATAAGTGTGTGAGCTGATTGTGACGTATCCTAAAAGGGACGTACAAGACTTGACTTCCTCTGGTGTCAAGTCAAGATGCTCTGTGGGTAAAAGTTTATCACCCCTTTCACTGAAAGCATCAGTTTAGATTAAAACCTCTTTTCTGATTGAAAATAACAACCTTAGCTTCACAGAAAGACGAGATACCAGAAAAGATACGGTAAGATTTTAAATTCACAGTCCTTTTTTTTCCAAATTTGATGGAGCATGAAATGTAAGTTGAGGATAGTTAACACTTGGTATTTCTGAAGGGAGATGAAACACTGGTCAGAGTTCAAATATTTATAGCACTTGTTGGTCACTTCCGTGCATTTGGTTTGCAAGATTTAATTCAGGGCTTAGGTTGTTTGCAGAGTGTCAAGGCCATTTACAGCCGTCTGAGTCCAATGCAGTGACCCAACTTCTGCTGACCATCGGCTGCAGGAGGGCAAAAGACAAAACGTAAATCCTTGAGAAGAAGAAACTTCCAGGACAGAGTAATGCCCTTTAAAAAGAGAGTTCAGGTTGGAAAATAAAAGAAAAAAAATGTACGGCAACACATCTTCCATCAAAACTGTGCTATTGACATCCATGACATCATTGGCTTGTTTACATTCCTATCATTTTACATATGTATTGATATGTTTTGACCTTTTCATAGCTTAATTGGGACACATTGCGAACGCTGGGCCGCTGCGGCGTGGACAAAGCCTCTGGGCACGAGGCCCAGGTGCTACCAACTGAGCTACGAGGCCAATCAGTGAGTACTGTGTTTGTAAAAGTCAGACCCGTGGGCTTTGGAATCTGCTGTTCGTTTACTGTAGACGCACTTGTTAGTCAGTTCAAAAGTGAACTATCTGAACAGTAATTAGTTATGAATGGATATCAGTATAACAAAGTTGGTAAGTGTCAGGTTCTTGGTAGAAGAGGGGAAACTCAGGATAAAGGAGGTGGACCCAAACGCAGTTAAACAGGAGGCAAGATCAGGGGAAAACAAAAAGCGAGCTTTAATTTAAAGCTGAATACAAAAACCAGGGAGTCAGGTACAAAAACAGTCAAAGGGGACAAAAGGCAAAGTAGCAAAGAAACCAGCAAGGCAAAGTAGTAACAGAAAACAGCAGGACAAAGAAAAAGGCAAAGTTTAAATCAAATATGGGAAACTCAAAAACCAAAACATACCATAAAGAACAGACAGGGGCAGACAGGGCTGACAAATACAACACCAACAGAATACAATGACCGGACAAGGAGTGAAGGCAACACACAGACTAAACACACAGACACTGATTACCAACGAGGAACAGGTGAGGAGAGAGAGGGGGGAGGAGGCCAGGTGTGGTAACGAAGGGGAGAAGCACAGAGGAGAAAACCAAGAGGGAACCAGGCTGACAGACAGAGGGAGACAGAGGGCAGACCAGGAATCATGACAGTAAGCACACAACCCACCGTAAAGTTTATGTTTTCATGGCTGTGAGACATTCAGTCAGATCAGGGACAAAAAATTAAGATTCATCTTCAACCATTATCTTGTGTTTCATAGCGTTTTTAAAATGATGCTTCTGTATTTCTAAATGTGTGATAATACTCTAAATTTCCATTCTTCTTGCTGGGCTCTGCATAGTAGATATATATGGTTTATATAGTAGAAATGTCAGTATGTTCATATCAGCGTAGCAATAAGTTTTTGTTTACTGTCAATCTCCTGCAGTAAAAAAATCATCCAAAAAATGTGCCTGCCTACAAACTTGAACCTAACAGGAAGTAATTACATGTAAAAACACTTTTTATGTGGCATGTAAGACAATGATAATCACCATGAATTAATGAATATATGTATGAAGAACTCAGATGTAAAACAAACAAAGAATTAATTACCCATCTCAGTCACTGCACAATGAATTTGACCTTTAACCCTCAGGGAGACCAATGAGCAAAACAAACATCTACAAGAAATCCTTTGTAAAAGTGCTGTAAAGGTGATAAACAAAACTAGTGTTCGCACATGAGACTGTGATAAAGTGTGCTGGTTCTGACACTTTGCTGTGGTCTTCTGCATGGTAGGTTAATTTTCCTCAACACTTGTGTATTGTGCATAACTCTGATGCTGTGAGCTGTTTGAATTATGTAATAATGAGAAGTCTCTTTGTAGTGTTTTTTCATTTCCTTTTTTAACGTCTTGTTGCATGTTTGGTTTCATGGTATTTTTTTGTGAAACCAAAAACATTCTGCTGTGTAGCGCATCTTTAAAAGCAGCATCATGTAGAAATTGGCATTTTGTGCGATTTGGCGCCCACTGCAGTTTCTGAGTGCAACATCACTGTTGTTAATTCAAAATCCCAGATCTGTAGCAATTTGTCAGACGCAACATAAAACTCAGTATGTTGTATTAATGTTATGTTTTTTGAAAACTTGTTAACTTGATGTAAAGATGTTTGTAAAGCTGTGATTCAACCCTCTCACTGAGCTTACAGAATACATGACGCTGTACCTTTTAAAAGGATTTTGGAGCTGTTACCTAAAAGGTTAAAAAAAACAAACAGAATGTTACTTTAAAGACTGAGAACTGACTGAGAATGAGATAAGGAGGAATCTGCAACACTGCGGTGGCTGCAGAGAAAAGCTTTGGGGTAGATGTGGCGGGCGAAGAAAGTTCATGCAGGAAGTTTAGACGCTTGGTGTTAACTCAAGCTGACGTAATGGTTCATACTGTACATCACATGAATCGCGACAGAATATAAGTGTGAAAGCTTAACAGTTTTAGCATCAATGGGACACACAAGATGTTTGTTTAAAGTAAAGCCCATATTCAATTATTACTTTACAGGCAGTCGACAAACTAAATAGCGGAAATTAATTTAACAAGAGTAAACTTTGTTTTAACCACTTATTTATTAGATAATTTATTCTTATGATCATTTTTGTCAGTGTAATGCATTCGACGTGCTCCTTTAAAAACACTGAACATCAAATAAAATGTATAGAAAAATAGATTTGTTTCAGGATTAAATGCACTGCAAAGTATTTGCAAAGCAAAACAGTCAGCTTATGGACAGCAGGCCTCTGTTTATTAAAAACATGCATCAGAGACAATATTGTACATCTTAAACTCTACAAATGCATCCTTAAATCTGTGTCATCTTAAGGGAACATGTTTGAATGATTAGCATTGCTGATGAAACTGTGCACATTGGTAGAATAAAGCTCATTCTCTCTCTGAATGTAGGTCATGTATGGCTCAGTGATTCCTGGTTCCTGCAAAACAACAAAACATTTTCAGCGTAAAAGAAACTGTAGTAGTTTTGTCTGCTATGAAATGAGCTGCAGCCAAAAAGCAGACGCAACATTTCTGGACGCAGTACCGTGTTTGGACGATCGTGCAGCGGCTCTGATCGTCTTCTGTTGGGGAAATGGACAAGTAATAACAAATCATTAATTCACTCTCTCATATAGCAACAAAACGTTAATTATTGTTTATTTAGTCACTATCATATTGATCTCTTACCCATGTTGAGTTTTTCTGTGGATGACTCCGAGGAAAACTCCGGTTATGATGAACGCAAACACACCAATTACAACGTACAAGTAAGGCACATTTGTGTTGCTGCTGGTGTCTTCATCCTCTTAAACATTGTAAAAAA
>CAEMYA010000675.1:231964-246505 GCA_903131615.1 Diplodus sargus | reverse complement strand
AAAAAAAAAAAGAAAGAAACTGTCAGAAAAGTTGCACAGGTATTCACTCTATTAAACAGAAATAGTAAAGATTGCACTCTCTCTTTGAAAGAATCATGGATATTGTATCATTTACCTTCCACAGTGATATTGATTTGTAGCCTATATATTCCAAAAGAAAGTGAACACTGACAGGTGTAGTTCCCACTATCCTCTGGTTTTAAATTGGTCAGGTGGAGAAACACAGTCTGATTCTCTGTCACAAAGCTGAATCTGGAGTCACATTCCTGCAAACAGTTTTCCTTTCCTTGTCGATACAGCACGCGACATTCTTCTGTTCTTCTCTCTGTTCTGATCTTACAAAATAGAAACACGATGGGATTCTGTGTTTCATTGGTGCACACTTGAGTGACATCTGGTTTGCTCCCGATTGTTTTCACCAGTTGCTGCTTAACATCTGCAATCAGTAAATTAAAATCAATACAGTGCAACAATGTATTTAATGTATGTGTTTCAAATACTATTTTGAATTGCACTAGAATGATCAAGTTACAGAAAATACACTGTTGCTCTCTTTAAACCGAGTACACAAGACCAACAGAGAACAACATCTTGCAATAGTTAATCAGTTTGTAAAAAGCAGTTCTTGTACCGTACCTTTGCTGTCAGTTTGGAAAGTTAGCGGAAGAAGCAGAACAAACCACAGTTTCCATCTATCCATACCGGTCAAGACATCTTAACAGCACTGAGCTGCTGCTGCTGGTAGTGCCCAGTGTGTTGTGCTGAAGCGAGCAGGTTGGACGCGCATCTTTAAACCGCTCAGCGACCGCAACCTCCAATTCTCGATTCACACATGGGTATGAGCAGGCGTGAAGTCGTCTAAAAGGGAAGTGCTGCTACAGGTGCTTCTGCTTTCATGTTAAGATACTCTAAGATTAAACAGACAGCAAACAAACCAATCACAAGCCTTTATTCTGATATAGAATGTCCACAAAATAAGACAATGCAATAGTCACGGCTGTAGGCGACGGGGATTACCCAAAATGAGTGAAGCACAAGAGAAGACAGTCATGTGATAACAAGTTAGTTAAGTAAGGATCAAAACTAATGTGCAGTGACTATATAATACAGTAACTATAACATGTGGATCTAATTACCTCTAACAACATACTCCGACTGATATAAAGTGTACAAGTTGTTTGGTTTTCATGGTCATCGGTGTTTCCCAGCTGTAATTACAGCTATGATGTTTTGACTTGAGTGCTTTTAACGATCTCGTTCTTGCGATAACACACCCACGCAATTACCCAAAATAAGAAATGTGTGCAGGTATCTTGACAGTACAAAACCCATTTGCACATACAGTTATATTCTTTACAACAACAGCAATGAACCTGCTGCAGGATCATATGTACTAAAAATGACAGGACCAGAAGTCAGAAGTCAAATACATCGACATAAGAAGTCCATGTCTTGGACATCAGAATGTATCTAAAGTTTTAAAGCAACCTATAGTTTCATAGATCGGGCTATTTGGATGAAAATCCTTCTCCTTGCCATCTATTTCCTGATTAATAATTGCATAGATGTTAGTTGGATCCACCTCAGAGTCACGGTGAGGCCGACATAAAGACATAGTTTGGTAGTCTTCAGTGGCTGGATGCTGAAGGCTCGTGTAGACGTCATCTTGGTCCTAACAAAGCAAATAAAAATCTTATATCACGAGTCATTACACACCATTGAGAAGAAGAACACCACAGAGCTTTGTCGCGCTTACCAGAACTGGGGGAATTCCAGATCTGGTTAGTTCAGATGCGGCTGATCTTTTGTTGTCTCTGGTAAAACAAACAAAAACACAATGATAGAAGTTAGTACGGACAAAATACAGTAAAACATCATCAGGATAACGTACTTAAGGTATTAAAAGTAAAAGTACTAGCAGAGAAAATGGCCTGCGATTCCATTGTTTATCATATCAATATACTATAATTACTTATCCACTGCAACTAATTACTTAGAGATCAATCTGCTGATCGTTTTCGCTGTTTGGACTGTAAAAACTGACAGTAGTGAGGGAATGCCATCACAGTTAACTAGAGCCCAAACTGACACATTCACAATCCACTCAAACTCCAAATAAAGTAGCTATATTTTCATTTTTAAAGAAAATATTAAAAACATGGTCCAGTTTCCTTCGAAACACTTAGAATTACCCTGACCTGGATGACTGAGAACCTTCATCAACAAGCTGTTTCTTATCATTCTAAGCATTCAGTCAAAGTGTTTCACCTGTTGTGGATGCTTCTCAGGATAAGTCCACAGATGATCCCCGCTGTAATAATGAATCCAGTAGCAACACTAAGAGCGATGACGGCGAACTTCGTGCCAGAAAATGCAGCGTCTGCACCTGTCAAACATAATCAGGTAAGAAAACCAATCTGTGTTCTACCTCTAACGCAACAATCTGGTGATTAATTGATTCGTAGCAAATAAACTCACCTTCCACTGTAATTTTAAGGTGGGTAACGTGTGTTCCTCTTTCATATGAGCACTCACAGATGTAATTCCCGCTGTCCACTGACGTTAAACTGGCCAGGTGGATAAATACGGTCCGATTCTCGTTAATCAGAGTGAACCTGGAGTCGCATTCTTGGTCAACTTGCTTGCCAGGCATGTAAAGCAGGCAGAATTCCTCCTCCCGGTGTCTTTCTGTTCTGATTCTACATCTTACAAGTATAGTCATACCCAAGTGTTTACTCATGCATACTGGAGTAACGTCAGGTTGTCGACTGACGGTTTTCACAACAGTCTCTGCAATCCAAAGAAAACAGTTTCACTGATTGATTGTATGACATAAATATACGTTTTTATTATAAAAGTAGCTTCATAAATCACATATAATATAAAGTAGCGTTTGAACTGTACCTTTGGTGCGAGCATGCACACACAGTGGCATAAGCAGAAAAAAACACTGTTTCCATCCATCCATACCGGCCAAAAAGATATAGAGCTGACGACTGCGCTGACAAGACGACTGACACTGTCTGAACAATTACTGCGTGTGTGACAACCTCAAACTCTTTATACCTTGTTAAGGTGCAGTGTAACCTGATGTGAAACGTCTGAAAACAGAAGTGAGGCTGGTCGCTATGATATAATACAATATCATCCTCTCTGGGAAGCATCAGGTTGATCCTGATCGTAAAAACCATCTCGAAAGTCACTTTTAGGTGCATGAATGCAAAGACAAAGAAAACACATGTGTGTTTGATTGTTGCACTCACTAATATTATTGATCATTAATTCTTTAAGGAAACAATGTGTTGGAATAACTCTGGACATCAAAACAACAAACAAGTGTCTCAAGTATTTTCAAAGTAGGTCATTTCATTCACTCAATCTCGATAACATTTTGTTTAATCCAAACATATTTAAAGATTCATGAATGTTTGGGACATAGTACTACATCCTACATCCCTGTTAGATGTACACATTGGTGATATGACTCACACACTTCTTTCTGGACAATCAAAGGACAACATGAATAAAGTTGTACTGCATGTAAGAAATTATATAATACAGCATTGACAGCACTAACTTCAGTGTAACTTTACATATGAGACTCCTGCAACAGATTAATGGAAAACTGACAAAAGAAATGTTTCTTAGGGACAAGAGGACATGTTGACTTTAAGTTTAGATAATCTCATAGATTTCACAAAACTGATCAGGCGCCGTGTTGTAGCTGGCTGAATGTTCCACGCTGTCGTATTGATGGCTCGTTGGAGAGACACTCTGGTAGAGGTCACTTCCTGGCTGTCGGAGGTTTGTGTAGTGGTTATCTTGGTCGTCTTTGTCCTATAAAAACAAAACAAAATGTCTGAGAATGCATCTTTTGCGTCCAAACTTGTTTTTTATGGTTACAGAAAGAATCTTATTTAACAAAGAGAGTCCGTCTCCACCGTAATAGCTTCTGTACTGTTGTGAAAAATGTGAAAAATATGAAATTATAAATACTTTATAAGGCTTTAAGAAGATATAGCCATTACTTGCAGCAAAACAAACTTTTAATTAAGGGGTCGCAATAACAGAAGGTGGTACTTAAATTCTTACCTTAACATGTTGAATATGTGAGGGAGGAAAAAGGGTCGACAGTTTCTAACTCTTGTCAGGAAACATGAGTCATACTGAAACCTAAGCTTTGAAGTTATCACCGCCGACTGAAAATCCTCAGATCTTTTACTGACACCGCTGGCCCTTTACTGCAGCATGTTAACCCAGGGGCCACTCTATACTGTTTATCTGCTCGAGGTCAAGCACTCAAGAACTCAAGTAAGATGAAAAAAGTTGCTAACACGGTATGTCAACAGCGTAATTTACATTAAAACAGGCCATAAATACAGTCCCTTCAAATACAGCATGAGTCAAGCTGGCATTTTGTTTCAGCACCTTCAGAACCTTCCGGCAATTTTAACGTTTTATACCACATATGAACATTGTGATCACACATGTGTCTGTTGAGGTGATAATGGTGTGACAACCCAAAAAGGTGCCAATGACTTTTCACAGAGAAGACAACGCTGGCACTTGCAATGGGTCCTCTACAGTACTAAATGTCATTACCTGCCAGTGAGTGCATTTTCTCTTCAACTCTTACATTTCAAATTAATCGATTGTCACAGGAATTTGTCAACATTAGCTAAATGCCTGAAACGTACATGTCCACAGAGCTGCATACAATAAATGAGCTTGTTGAAAGGTATAAAACAAAAGAATACCTTGCCGACTAAAGAGCAGGAGGTTTTGCAGACAGACAATCCAGATGGTCCTGACCTCATAACAACTCTGAAAATAAGAAGGGAAGACAAAACAAAGAAGCAACTTCAACGAAATATGAAATAAATTTGACTGCTTAATATAGAAATCATCATCCCTAGTTCTGACTATCAATTTCAAAAGACAATAGTTATATTATCAACCTTAAATCTAACAACAGATTGTCTTACAAATTTTTACAAATACTGTTAGAGCTATGAAAATCGTCAGTATCATGAATTACAATGATTTCTCAACCAACCTATATTTTAAATGTGATGTAAAACATTTTTACCTGCGATGTATTTTCATCACAATGAGCCCGAGAAGAAAACATGTTACAAAGGTCAAAGCAGTACCACTGCTGATCACTGTGGCGTAAATGAGCATCGTAATAATTGAAGCGCTGGCCTCTTCATCCCCTAAAACATTAAGACAAAAAAACATCTATATCATTAAAACAAATACAACAACATATAAGTACTATAGATACAGTACAGTAACAGTAGCCCTGCAACAACATACAACATTTACCTTTCACAGTGATTATGACATGCAGAATATCCGTCCCATGAACATGTGAGCACTCACAGCTGTAGTTCCCACTATCCACTGGTGTTAAACCGGTCAGGTGGAGGAACACAGTCTCGTTTTCTGTCTTGAGTGTGAACCTGGAGTCACATTCTTGCACAAAGTCCTGTCCATGTTGATAGAGCAGACGACACTCGTCCGCCCCACTGATCTCTCTTCTGATCTTACACACTATCAGCGTAATGATGTGCAGTGTGGCGGTGGCACAAACTGGAGTGACATCCGGTTCTCTCCCAATGGTTTTCACAACAACCTCTGCAATCAAAGGAATTGAGTAAATGCAAATTTAGTTCAACTTTAGTTCAACACTACCGAACTGCATAAATGACGTGTAAAGAAACTCTCCTGTGACGTACCTTCAGTGTAAGAACACAAACGCAGAGGTAGAAGCAGGACGAACAGTTTCCATCCAGTCATAATTGTGAAGAGGTTTGAACGAAAAAGCTGCTGTCAGATCTACATTAAATGGGCCAAGGTTGTCAAAAACACCTTATAAGCGGAGGAGCCGATAACGACAGGTCCGACAAAGGAAGTGCAAGACAAGACTGCTTCTACTTTCAAGGCTGGACGCTGGTGGGGGGATTCTCAAGAGCTGGTTTCACTGAAATGCATCAATTTCGGCTAAAGTGTGAGGCAGAGGTTATTTTCCAGAGTGGATTAATGGAAAAGATGTTATGCATATTAAAAACACATCCAGTATAGTAAAGATACAAAGAGACACCGGCATTAAACATCAGGTAAGTATGAAATGAAGTCAAAAATGGAATACATTTAAACTTCTACGTTGATGAAGGTTGTCAGTCGTCCAAGTCATGGTAATTGTAAGTGCTATATCATAGGCAACTAGACTTGTTTCAGTTTCTGGCAGACGTTTCATCTCTTATCCTTCAGTTCCAGAACTGGAGAAACCTCTTGGATGAGAGATGAAACGTCTGCCAGAAACTGAAACAAGTCTAGCTGCCTATGATACAGCACTTAGAATTTAAACTTCTAGGAGTTTAAACTTATGTTGCAGGCCCCGGTGAAAAATTATAAAAGATGTTGATCTGACTGAATGACAAGAGAAACTTTCAGGACAGAATCTGCGTTACACATTTTCAGAAATGAGTTTAAATCAAAGAAAATGTATAAAGTCAGTTTAAGCTTGAGATTTAACCAGATTACCTATCCTGTTTATAGAATAAGAACTGAGTCGGCCTCCCACAACATTGTGTCAAATAATTTGAAGTGTTTTTCCATCCATCACCCTCACCATCACATGTAGTGTTACAGTTACGTGCATGTACCACTGACAGAATATTAGCGTCACGGCTGCATTGAAAACGTGTGTACTTTATCACTGCCACGATGAAGGTTTTTTTAGATCGCTAAACAAGATTTCTAAATCTTTAAAACTTTGTTTGACCCTCCTGAGGTTGTGTATAATATATAAATGTGCACTCTTGCACCTTACACCACAAAGAGCCACTAGAACACTAAATACTTTAATATGCATGGTTGTTAAAAGCACTGACTATCGGGGGACACATTGTGGAAGCTGAACATGAAACAAGCTGACACAAATTGAAACTACAGAGCCAGACTGGAGGACAGATGTAAATAGACGCAGGTTTAGACAAACTGTTTAAGGAACCTGTTTATCAAAGATGCAAACCAACGCTCGGCTCCGACTTTAGGAGACAGTGAGAGTAGCCACAGATGTAGACTGTGTGGTTAAAACGCTGCAATACATTCAAGTAACTGAACAATGAAAGTAGGTCAAGCATTGCTGCACCACAGTCATAAGACAATCAGGAAAAAGGTGTGTATAATCCACCACTGACTGTACATGTTGTAGTTTTATTTGGTAGGCAAGCATACTTAGTTAATTACATATCAAATCACATATACAGCAGGTAACATAAAAGCTGCTGTCCACCTTGGTGTGCAGTATGAAAGGCCTGTCTGGTGACTCACTATCCACAAAGCACTCCTCGCACAGATAACAATCGACTTCTCTGACGAGGTAGGAAGTACATAACAGCACCCACAGCTTCAGAAACGTACATTTTTACTTCGGTCTGGGCGTTGTGGTTTGGAACCACACCTTACTGTAATGCTGGTTATATCATTGTCAGACGATGGGTTTCACTTCTTGATTTTTAGCTTCCAGAGAGCAAAGAGGTAAATGAAATACAATGCAGAGGGTGGGTGACATAATTCATCTTCGGAGAGGAACATATTACCAACATAACCAGCGATGGACTCCAGTCGCAGAAACACTTGATATTTTTAACGTTTTATTAACTTATTATTTTTAACCATATATTTTTAACCACCTGAGCTGTTTTTTGATATGCATTTTTAATTTCTCTTTGCTATTTGGGCTTATTGGGACCTGATAAGTATAAGAACTAAGCATCATCTTTTGACATAATGTAGTTTTTGAGAAAAATGATGTCCACATATGCAGAAGTCGAATTAAGAATTAAGGCATAGACAACCCAAAATGTGATGTCCACGTATGTGGACGCCAGGTCTTAAGAGGTTTTAAGGAGACCTCGGGAAAAAAAATCGGATATTGTGCACATGATCTTGTCTCACTGTAACTAAGTACTTTTTGTGCCTAACCTAACCATAGCATTATCACAAAATACAACATGAAAGTCTGACCATATGAAATGTAAAGTTGCAACATGGTTTGCACAACATAACAACATTTCTAATGTTTCCCTGCTTTAGTTGTTGTTAAATTACTTTATCAGTGTCTAAACCTCTGGGAGGAATGTGTGAAACAAACACATTCTGAAGATACACTCAGAAAAAATATTTAGTACTTAACTTCAATATAGTTGTGAAAAATAACACAGATTTATTTGGGTGTTAATGGTGGGTCAATGCAGAAGATACTGATATGCCCTACAATAAAGTCAGTAGTGTGTGGCCATATTTATTTAGTCATTCTTGTATATGTGTGTATATAATATATATATAATTATGAAATACACATTAACATACTGAATGCATTATCCACAATGTACTAGGTATCATTTAGCAGGTAATGTATAAATAGAAAGCACTGTTTAAGAAATACCTACACAACAATCTGGGGTGGTATTCAAGGAAGCAGCACGTGACATAAAGCAGAAAATCCTTATTATGAAAAACAGAAAATGCTCATTTTTATTTTTAGACGGGCTGTTTTGTGTTAACACATCCTTTCAAACAGCACACTGGAGGAGGAAACGTGTTTTGAAAAGGCACATCTGTCTTTTTGCATTTCCTCTGAAAGCTTTGAAGCCTCAAGCCAAAGCATGACCCAGATATACAGTCAAACATGTCTCACAGCACTCAAACACTCTGCTAACTATTTTGCTTTACACCCCCCCACCATCCTAAAATATCACAACCCAATCCTCGCTCCTCACATAATGTTACATTCTGGCAGTCTGACTACTCTGTAAACAAAAACTAAAACCAGATGTACAAAGATCTGACGGAAAAGTGTTTTTGCAAATGTTTTATGTGGGATTCAGATGTCTGGCATGCTGGGATTTCAGCCAAATGCAACACACTGAAAAGGAAAAATAGCCATCAAATCTCAACATTACTCTAAAAACAGCAGTGCACTGTAATGTAATGTAGCAACATAAATCTTTCCCAGCTTCGCCCAGTGAAAAATGTATACAGCCAGGCAGTGACATAAACTTTTCTCCTATTTCTACTTACTTTAGACAAAAGAGTACAAAGATAAAGTACTGATAAAGCACTAATTTGGGACATTCTAAATCTTTCTCTGGCATACTAAGACGCACACAATTGAGATCAGAGCCCACACACACCTTTGAACAATTGATTAAAGACGATTAATTGGCCAGAACCTCTTCAGATACACATGTAGAAAACAGTTCGTTAAAGCCATGCTGGCCTTGTTCTCCTTCCACACCAGCAACACTCCGGTGATATTCACTGTGCAGGCACGGGGACGCAGACAAACATTTAAGGCCCGCTTCAGCAGCACGGCTTTCATGTTGCGTGAGACGCAGATTTTTGATGTTCTTTCATGAACCTTGTCTTATATGAAAACACCAGAGCAGTAAAACTGAAGCACTGACTGACGTAAACAGATTAGATCTCCTACCAAATTAGGGCCGAGTCAGACTCTTCAAAGAAGACAGCGAGTCCCCGTTTCCCGCTTGATGTATCGCTCCAGCCAGAGGGCCACATACTTCTTCATCTCCTGCAGCAGCTCCTCATCCTTCGCAGCTTCACCATAAACCAGACAGAGGAACCAGACTGAGCATGTTATGTGCATCAGAGGAAGGTTCTCATATTAACATTACAGCCGGTTGGAAGCTTAAAGTATTGATGGTTAAAGTGAGGCCTACTTTTTTGTACTTTTTTACATGTAACCTCAAGATAGCACCAGAAGACACTTTAACGGCTAGCTAATTTAAGCTAACACCAGATTGAAATGGTTTAATGTTAAAAGGCGTTGGTGAACTTGACATTTCAGTGGCCAGCTTCCAAACTGGCTGCTGCCATTTTGAACGCCAGAGTTAGCTTGAGCTAAGTCACACTACACTATAATGCGTGTGAGTGTGTAAACGTATGTGCAAACTATAATGTAAAGTGCAGTCATTTCTAAAATTAAACATTTAAAAAACAATGTCCATGGCATGTACACCATTTTGGTCAATACCTGTCCTAAATGACACAAAATGATAACTTTAAGTTACTACCGTGATTAAAACAGTCAGAAATCTCTCACTGCCCAATGAGTAAACTTTTGGGTTTCTATTATATAAGGTGGGCTCAAGAAGAGTTTGTCGCAGTTAATTAGTTAAGGCTAGCTAGCTTAATTGTAGCTTTAACGTTAAGTTACATATTCATAGCAGAAACTCTCCCGTATATCTTCGATTTTACCTTTGATATTAAACAGAACACTATCTAGAGAAGTTGGCGGGAAAAAAAGAAACAAAAGAAGGCAAATTGTAAAAACTACCCTGTTTATTACCTTTAATAAAATAATGTGCACATCTACGGTTTGAACAACGGTTTCAGCGGTAAACGTCTCCGGAAGTGAGAAGGTGTGCTTTCAAAATAAGATAGCGGAAGTGAAATGACGATATTTCACAAACACATTCTAACTTTATTCTAAATAAACAATTATGAATCATTTGTTGGGCTGTTGTTGTTGTTTTTTTGCAAATACAAAATTGTGAAATAATTCTACTGGTAAAAAAAAAAAAATCATAATGGAAATAAAAGAGAGCTGCAAACTAAAAACCCTCACTTCCATCTTATTTCAAGCTATTTTTACACGTGTGGATTTTTAGTTGATTAAACACTGAAACGCTCACAGGTGCACTCGTCCTGCACCTGATTATCATGCATGACTGCACCGTGTCCACCAGGTGGCGCCACGCGGCCGGGCTTTTCTATGCTGCGCCACAAAGGATGCTGGGAAATCATCCGAGTGAGGAGGGAGCAGTAATGAACGTGAGCTGCTAAACAAGTTGACACCACGTAGGTAAATGGTTGTTTAATGAGAGTAAATACAGCTTTTATTAACTTATAGTGACTTACTGTGCGTTTAGTCGCATTGTGTCGTTGTTGGTGGTGTTTGGTGCGAAGACGGACATCGAGTGCGCATCCATTTTTGGTTTTAGAACGTCAGTTTGTCCCTTTTCGTCCCTCCTGACAAAGTTAGCCTAAATGTTGTGTTTCGGGGTTATGTTTTATGTTATCCCAAGTACATTATTACACTTTTATTCATTATTACATGTCTGTATCTTTCAGGTTGAGCACGTTTGCGGGTGGTTAGCATAGTTAGCAGGAGGATTCAGTGGCATCTCCCATCATGGTAAGTCTCACAGCATCAGTGTTAGTTAGCACACATTAAGGTATACTAGCATGAAGCTGTAGTAATACACCCCGACTGTACCCTTAAAAGACAACTAGTGACTGCTTGTGACACCCATTAAGTGACCTACATGGGTTATGTGTACAGGTAATGACACCTTTTAAAGGAGCACTATGTAATTTTGGAGTGGAAATTAAACTGAATCTTAAGGAGGTGATAGAAATATGTAGGTTTTGTTTTTTTTCAAAGGTCAATATAAGGTCCCCAGAACAGTGTTTGAAAGCTAGAATGGTGGCAGGGTCCGCCACATATAAACAAAGTAAGACGGAGTGAGATTGTGTTGTCCTTTAAGGTCAGTTTGTGTATTCAGTCATGAAAATCAAGAGCTGGTTTATTTAATTTGTCAGTCAGCGAAGATATGTCTCATAAGTAACACCTAATCTAAAACCAAACAATTATGAGGCTGATTATGTTGAAATTTAACACTCAAACTGTTTCTCTCTCCTTCAGCAGGAGGATATAAGCACTGTGATGTCCTGGTTTTCCAGCCCCGTGTACAGCCGCTACTGGCAGCACTACCAGCAGGCGATGGCCTGGCACCAGAGACACAGGCGTGCCTACAGAAAGGCCTTGGAGGCCGCCTACGGCCCCGGCTTCTGCCAGGAGCAGCATCCCAGCACCCACCGGCGCTACGCAGACTGGCACACTGGAGATAACAGGCGCGAAGATGAAGAGGATGGAGAGGAGGAGAGCAGCTCGGACAGCGATATCGAGTGCGACGTGAGCAACATGGAGATCAGCGAGGAGCTTCGGCAGTACTTCGCCCAGACCGAGAAACACAGAGAGGAGCTGAGTAAGGAAACATTTATGATACTACTGTCTTGACATCATCAGGTTGAGGACTAGAGTCTCCAAACTACATCAGATATTATAGTTATGTTAAATATGGCTGCCATTTGTTTTAAAAATAATTTGTTTTCCTCTCTTTGCAGAGAAGCAGCAGCAGATCGAGGCCGAGCAGCATGACAGCTACGTGCCAGCCGACCAGGACCTGCACGGCGTCTCCTGGCGGAGCAGCTTAGGTCCTCCCTGCGAGCGACCTGGCGAGAGACGCGGAGCCGAGATGAAGAAGCTGTACGGCAAGGACGCGCCCAAGATCATAGCCATGGAGACGGCAATGCAGCTCACTTTCGACAGAAACTGTGACCTCAAAAAGCCAAAGTACTGGCCCGTTATCCCGCTGAAACTGTAACAGAGCTGTTGATTTAGAGGAAATCCCTGCTCTGATCTCTGGGTGAGACGGCGGCTTTGTCGTGTAATGGATGGCGGCTGTCGGCGCTGCTGTTGTAGAACTAATGGCCGGGGTTAGCTGAGGGTTAGAAGTTATTTAAAGCGCAACAAAAATGTTGCATAAATTAGCGAAGTTCCTGCTCAGCCAGACACGAATGTCACTGACCTGTCAGCTGCTGCTCCACATGACAACTTAGGAAATTACACCACACATATTGTTGGAGTTATTTTTAAAGCAGAGCCAAGCGCCTACCCGACATCCAGCAGACTACATGGTTCTTTGTAGTCCTTAGAAAAAAGAATGAGGGTCAGAAGTACAGTAAAACTGCCGCCATACATGTAGGTGATGTAAATATATTCAAACAACATGTGCCCGCATGTTTCCACCTAATCTGTTTTTGTTTACCCTCGAGCTTCCTGATGTTACATGCTGCAGTAGCTCCTCTTGTGCCTGTCAACTTAGTTTAGCCACAAAAACACTGTCAGCCCCCCCTCGTCCTCCTCCGCTCAAATTTAGAAGCCTTCCCGCATGGCTGCTTCTGATATTCCACTTTTCAACACACACAGAGAGCGATTTGTTGTTGCTGCTCCTAAACTCTGCCTCTCTGATTCATCTGACGTTCCATCACGTTCAAAGCGGCTCGCGAGGTTCCTCAGGAGGGACGTCGACTATTCTGTTTTATCTGGTGCTAGAACCACCCTGCATCCTTTTTATTTTTTTTATTTTTATTAATGCTTAAGATGTGTGTTTTAATATGAATTCTGTATTAATAAAGTGTTTTATGTTGTATGTATAAACCTGCTTTGTCAGTAGTGATGTCTTCATCACCACTCTGTGTAACGGCTGTTGATTACATAACTACTACTAAGCTTGCAGGCAGCACATTTCTACATTCACTGTGTTTAATGAAGCTTTTTTACACTTGATTACTTAAATAAAAGATTCACTTTGACAGATGCTTTCAATGCCACAGAGAAGTGGTGGACACAAGGAATTTAAATCTGTGATCCACTTTTACCAGGAGGGTTGCAAATAACGATTATAACTTGATTGTTTGATTAGTTTTTTAGGGCTTTAAAATGTCAGGAAATGGTAAAAGAAAAAAATGTCAATCAGTGTTTCCCAAAGCCCAAAATAATGTGCTCACATGTCTTGTTTTGTCCAAAACCCAAATGATACTGAGTTTACTGTCAAATAGGAGGACAGAAACCAGAAAATATTCACATTTAAGAAACTGGAATTAGAGAACTTGTTTCTCAAACAATGACTCTTAAATCAATTATCAAGATGGTTGGCAATCTACCAGTCCATTTATATAACCAGTGAGTTCAATCAGTGTATTAATTAATGGTATTATTATATTGTGCACTAACACCCACAAACATCTGGAATGTATCACATATTCATTTTTGCCAGCCAACATTGAATTACCTTTGATTTGTTTGAAAGGTGCTGTATAAATAAAGTTTGATTGATTGATCTGAAATGTGACAAGAAGCTCCGACTGGATGCTGCTTTATTGTCACAAGCCAAAAGTACTGAAAACAGAACATTACATTACATATATGTATATATATATGTTTAAAATATTAATCTGAAAAGTAACAAAGTACCAGAGCTGCTGATTAATGCAGTGCAGTAAACTACGATAGTAAAACATGTGACTCAAGTCATTTTTTTTATTGGGCAAGTCCAGTCAAATCCTTTATTAACACAATTAATCCTTAAATACAGAGTCAAGTCGCCTGTATCTCCTTAACATACACACTTACCTGCAGTGTTTGCTTTTTAAACAAAAAAAAGACTGTTTTTTAATATTTTGGGGGGCAATTTCACTAACTTGTTCAAAAGGTTTGACAATATATTGATAGACATGACTAGTACCCTGTGAAATAAATGTAATCAACGAACAAATAACTTTTATATAAAGCTTATTATTCTGTTAATTTCTTCACAATCAAAAAGAAAGTGCTCCCTCTCCATCACTTTTAAAGTGAAACACTGGCAGACAAACAAAAAG
>CAEMYA010000675.1:169592-215620 GCA_903131615.1 Diplodus sargus | reverse complement strand
GGGTTTTATGGTGCATACATTAATGCCAATTTGCTTTCTTTTTTTTTTATTGCCTCGCCGCGCCATCATGAGCTTTTCCGAGTCTTAATGAGCGGCTGATAAGGAGGCGGCGCGCTCTCTCCGTGTGTGTGTGTGTGTGTGTGTGCACGGCTGCATTGTTCAGGCTCAGGTGTGGAGCCGCAGCCGCTTCGATTATTATCGCCGGCGTCTGATCCGGCAGGAGCGCGATTAGTCGACGCAGCTGCATCATATGAAGCCTTGTGTGTGTCTTTATGTGACGCTGCAGGCTGCGAAAGACGCGATTGGAGGCGCAGATGGATGCATGTGTCCATCACGTTCATGGGCGCACATATGCAAACCTGGTGTCCTTTAAATCCAACACGCTCTTTAAAACCAGCGTCTGTGTGCATGTGGAGGAAATTAAGATGCATGTGCACACCAGAGATCAGCCAGGGACTGAGGGGATTGTATCCAACCAAACTGTTGCTCCCTCTCCCTCTCTTTCTTTCTGTGTGTTGGAATATTGTAGGTGTGTCTCTGTGCAGGATGTTGGATGTGACCGATTTGTTTTCATCGTGGCCCGGTTGTAAAATCACATCCTTCAGGGTTGGAGACAGGCAGCAGCAGGAGCCCGTCTGAATATGACTGCACACACAGATCACACACATTTCCGTCTGATGTGTACATCATGAATTAAAGGTGGACCAGCGAGGTTTTTTTAAATGACAAATCAATGCAGAGTGAGCAGCAGATGATCTGGCCTGATGTCTCTTTGCCCTGTTGGCTGTCAGAGAGCTGGAGAGTTGAAACCGAGTGAGAGTGGTTCGGCCTGGAGGGGCTTCACACACTCAACCTCGCAGCATTATCCACCGTTTCCCCTGATGTATCCCTCGCTCTCCTGCACTTGACTGTGCTGATGTGTTGAAATGAAGAGCTTGTGTTCGAAAAGAGACATTTTGCGAAGCGCCTTGTTGCTTCAGTGTTACATAACAGCAGAGGATGTCTTTACTGTTGAAGCACATATTTGAATTATCAAGCTTTGACAGTGTAAAATGGCAGGAAATGTTACTATTTTGGGAACTAATATTCAAATTTTCTATTTTTAGCATTACGAAATAGCATGAAATGTAACATTTTTGTTACAAAACAGCAAAAATGTAACAATTTTGGGAACTAACATCCTGGGTTTTGGCTTGAGTATGAAAAAATGGCAGGAAATGTGAACATGTTGGGAACTAATATTCGATTTTTAGCGTTAGCTTTACAAAATAGCACAAAATGTCACAATTTGCCTTGCAGCTATTTAGATTTTAAGCTTCAACGTTACAAAACTGAACAAAATTTCACCATGTCGTGACTTGTCCAGACTTTAAGCGCATGAGAAAATCGCCCAAAAAAAAATCTGTTCAGGGAACTAATATTCAGACTAAACACGAAAATGAACATTTTGGGAGCAATTATTTCAATTTTTTTCTGTCAATGTTACAAAACAGCATAAAATGTTACTGTTTTGGGAACTTGCATCCAGATTTTTTTGCTTTAGTATTAGACGACGGCATGAAATATGTCTATTGTGGGAACTAACATTCAGATTTTTAACTTCAGTATCACAGAATTACTGTCTCAAGTTACGGTACTGAATAATAAATGTTTTATGTCTTCAAAATCTCAGCGCCAACACATTTAAAGGGACATTAGTTGTAGGTCCTTCGGCACTTCTTGGGCCCAGCGACAGCGATATTGCTGGCTCATAGTCTGTGATGTAAGGCACAGAAGAGCGGGGTGTCCCTCAACAGTGATGTTTTAAAAAGACATTACATCATCCTCTCCTGAGGCACGCTGCTACGCACAGGCCGGTGTCCAATGAGAGCCTCCATCATGCAACTTCAGTTGTCGGAGTGGGCGCGTGTGTTTGAAGACCCTCCGGATAATTGAGCAGGAGGGGCGGCCATATTTACAGTTGGCAATTAACCCTCTGAATGCGTTAATCACCATTTTATGTGGAAGCGTATAAATCATCGCGCCGCGTTCACCCAGTTCCACCTCTGCAGTCCGGACTGTTGTGCTCCAGGTGTGATGTTGCGCAACCGAATCCACCCACATCAGGCGACCGAAATAGACGGGATTGGAGGATGGCCTATTTGTTGGTGTAATCATTTGTGTGTGCCTTTGACATCTGGAATGTGACCATAAGCTTATAGCATCCGTTAAGAAGCTGAAGATTTACAGTGGGGGGCATGAAGGCGAGCGCTGTCATGTAAGGAGCTTGTGTTGGTGTGTGTGTGCCAGCGCCGCCTCTTCTGCTGCACACCAACACACTTCTGATTCAGGAAGCTGATGTGGAAGTTTTAAGATAGACCGTCATAACTCCCATATGCATCATGTTTGTAACAGTTTGTATAAAATGAGCGAACAGAGAATCATCTTGTGCTTCCTGCAACGTCTGAACGTTTCATCTGACAGGTCCCAGGTCAAGGGTCAGACAAGGACTCAGTATCTAAAGGTCAAAGCCAAGCCAAGCAGTTGTACAAGCTAATGATGCTAATCTACATGCTAAGGCTTGTGTTTTAGAGCCAGACTGATAAATGTTGTTTTCGCACATGTCGGCGATTATTAGGATTAAACAAGAACAAGAAAACCACTGTCTTCATCACACAAGCTCTGACAAGTTCACTTTTCAGCTGTTGATTATCTCGCTCTGTGTACATCCTGGCCACAATTCTTTAGTGATTAGATATAAGCCATCGTCATGATCTTATCTGTCACTGAACCAAAAACTAAAGAACAAAATGGGAAGATGGGATGATATTGATACTCAAAGGTTATTGGTTCAAGACTTTGCAAGCTAATGTCACTTTTTCTTTTACATGAAGAAAACGTGATTGGATTTTTCTGTAGTTTTTGGCATATATTGTAACTAAAATAAGCAGGAGAATGTAAGAAATAAGTTTGGACATGATGATGGCTCTGTGTTGTGTTGCAGGGATAGCTACTGACGTTAGCATGCTAACCAGCTAGCAAAGCCCCTGCACTGATAGCGGCGTAAACACCAACACTGCCCAAACCTGTAGCTGCACGGCTAACCAAGCTACAGTTAGCAGTTTCTCTTATGAAATGCTGCCCCTGTTTGTTTTGAGTATGAATTCGACAGGTGGCCAATTCTTACATACTGCACCTTTAAATAGCTGCACAACATGACCATGGATGTGAAGAAACGCGACATGAGCCCTTAAAACGATGCGTTAACTGCGTTCCCAGTTGCGCTGTGAGGAGCATGTTGATTATCCGTGACTCCATTAGCTACCTTGATTATGGTAAACGCTGTATGTTGTTAATTGCATCACTTTCATATCACTTTGCCTTGTCTCTGTCTGACATTGAGCTGAAAGTAATTACAAACTGTAAAATGAGCACAACACAGGCAGGGATGATAATCCGTAGGATGGGTGGTGGTGGTGGTGGTGGTGGTGGTGGTGGTGTTTGTGGGTATGGATTGATCTTTTTGCTTGATTGCGTCCTATAATCTCTAATCTGTATGTCTGCAGAGGTGCACTGTGCTCGGGACTGGGATAACGAGACATCAGCCGCGTTCTCTGAGGCACAATTACATCTGATTTCATTAGTGTGGAAGTTTGATTAGAGAAACAACCTTTACCTTTAATGTGACTCCCGAAAGCGGCTTTGAGGGCTGCAAAGTGGCCCTGAGAGCATTTCAAGTTCCTCTCGCTGCGTCCGTCCGTCCTCCGCTTTGTTGTAAACGATTGGCCTGTTCACACACACCTTCCTCTCTCTCCTGTGTGTGTGTGTGTGCGTGCGTGCCCGCGCTTACATAACACGTCGCTGGCTCGCCGCCGTTGGTTATGATGTTCAGATCAGAGCCGTAAGAGATTACATCATCGTCTGGAGGGGCGCAGGTTTTGTTGAATTTTCTGCATGGAAGGGCAGAAGCTCGCTGCAGCCTCTGGAGCACAAAGAGAGCTCCTCGCAATCTGTCTTTCAAGTTTGTTTTCTCCCCAGTAAAAACCTGTGATGTTTGACCCGAGCGGCGAGCAGGGATGTTAAGATTCTGTGCTGGAGATGTTTTCAGACAGATTTTTAAGAAATTGGAGCTTGAACTCGAGTGGAGGTGATCAATGTTTAAATGTTGTTTTGGGAAATACGCCTATTTGCTCTCGCCGGGAAGTAGATGATAAGATCAGGAGCAGTTGCCAGGCAACCGGCAGTTACCGTTCCCGGCCAAGAAATAGCGAATTATCGTTCTTACACTTCAGTTTTTGTACGGATCAAACAGAGAAGAGTGAGCTGCGAGGGAGCTTTAGAGGTGCTGGAAGGTGGATTCAGCTCCCTGCGGGCAGAGCCAGGCTAGCTCTCTCCACCTGTTTTCCAGTCTTTATGCTAAGCTAAGCTAAGCTAATCGCATCACAGTTAACACACAGGCATGAGAGTGGCGTCAATACTCTCATCTAACAGTCACTGAAAAAAAGAAAAAAGCATGTTTTAGAGCTTCAAACCTTCTAGCTCCCATTTTTAATCACTATACGACAAATATCATGAACACATCAGATTGCTTTATATCTCATTTACAGTGAAACAGAGCATCTAACACAACACTGAGAAATTGAACCTAAAGAAACCTTAAGTCGCAACATAAAGAAATCTAAAGTTTCATCCTATCTGTGGTGCGCAGAAACATACGTTAACAACATTTGTGCAGGTGATTGTGTTGGTTTTAGGGATCACAGGTCAAAGTGATTGGGAATCAACAGATTAATTGTTATTTTAGAGCAAAAATAGCAAAGGTACAGGTCTTGAAAATGTGAATATGTGCTGGTTTTCTATGACTATGACTGTTGTCGGACAAATAAGCAAAATGAAGATGTCACCTGGATGTTTTCACTATTTCCTGACATTTTTACTTGAACACAAATAGCAAAATCAGCTGACTGTAGCTCTAAACTCACCTGACCAAAACCTCCAGAAAGAGACAATGTGGACAAGAGGAGGAGAGTGAGCAGATTTCAATTTCATGGCCACAACAATGAAAAGGCATTCAGCGCCACGGTCCAGCTGAGTCCAGGTGGAGCCCTTGAATCTAAAGGCCAGCCTGGTGTTTGATGACGGGATGGCGGCGGAGGAGCCGGACTGTTCCTCCCCGCCGGTGATGACATTTAGTTTGTGTTGCTGATAAATATTGGACAGCTTCCCTCCCCTGTCTCCTCGACCTCACAGTAGATCAAGCATGTTGTATTAAACATATTAATCCTTCACGGATCATTGTGGCTGTACTGTAAATATTAGAAGGTGGCCATTGCTCTTTTTTGAATGAACTTGTTGCCCACGTTCAGTGTATTATGCCTTGTAATCCACTTTAGAGGCCGAAGCAAATCACTGCCGCCACACTCATAAATCCTAAGAAGCTTCTCGCCACACTCTTTATTCTGTGTGTGTGTGTGTGTGTGTGTGTGTGTGTGTGTGTGTGTGTGTGTGTGTGATAACTTGGGGGCAGAAATTGGGTAGACTTTATCAGTTCGCCTGCACATATTTATCTAGTGCAGATTTGCTAACGGTAAAGTAAAGAGAAATGTCCAAATGACACAATATACAAAGTTTTACATTAGCCTCAATTGTCTGCTAACATTATCCAACAGCCTCCATATTAAAGTTAGCTAACATTAGCCACTTTAAGCTACTGGTCATCCAAGACCAAGTAAGGCTGTTAGCAAATTCTTCTTTCAAAATTATCAGATATTTTCACTTTAAGACACAAATCAAGCAAAAATGTCTCAACATTTTAAGTTTGCTAACATTAGCTAACAGCCACCGTATCTAAAGTTAGCATTTCTGCTCTGGATGATGCTTTTTAAACCACCTTAATTTTTACTTTTTAAGCCATGCTAGCAAGCATCATTCACTGTATATTTAACAACTTAACAACAACATCTTTGCACATCTTTGCACAAGATGTGCAAAGATGTGCAAAGATGTTGCAAAGATGTTATTCACCCCCTTTTTTTAAACAGAAATCTTCACTGTAGCAGCTAAACTAAAAATGTTAGCATGGAGCGTTCTTTCAAATCAATTTTGGATCTCAGGGCTTCTGGAGACTTGGATTACGCTGTACAAACTGTCAAAAAGCCATTTTATGTGTTCTTTGTTTGTGTTTTTTCCCCATTTACTTCAGTTGTTTTGGCGAATGCTGCTACGCTTTTTGAAGCTCTAGAAATGTTTTATGGACTCCAAAATCATTGATAATGACTGAATTTTTCATTTTTGGACGAACAATTCCTTTAAATCCTTTCACATGTTCAACAAACTGAAGTATAAGACGCCAATTTTTTACACTGGTCACCGTTTGCCAAACACAAATGCCAAGCTCTGTCCAGGACAAATGCATTTTACCATCCGTAGGAAAAACTGACTATAATAGTAGCTGATTTGGACATTTTCCCTCGCACACACCCACATACACTCGAATGCGTAGACTCGCTGTTACTGGCATCCATCTCCTACTTGACTTTGTTACACATAACCACCCCTCACTCTGGCTGAATCTCTCCCTCTCTCTAGTTTCATCTCTTCATGGCAGGTTTTTTTTCAGTGACGATATCAAGAAAACAAAAAAAAAAAAAAGTCTCCCACACACAGTGGAATAAAGGATTTATAAGCTATAAAACAAGTTGGAGCTGTTATCACGCTGCACAGAGGAAACAATATCTTGGCTTTTCAAGTGTGCTCTTGTTTTTTTCCCTGCTGATTCTGATGACTTTCAGATGCGTTATTATAATAGTTGTGATAATTCTAGCTGTTGCGGCCGCGTTTTTGATCGTTGACAAACTAACAAAAAACCCCACAGGAACGATATGCGGCGTAGTCTCCGGGTCAAACGAGTTTGCGTGCGAGGGATCCGAACCAAAAGGAACACGCGCTCGCCTTTAAACATTTATTACACTCATGATTCTGTCTTCGCTAAACAAGCTGCCACAATCCGCTCTGTGTCCGCCTCGCCCTCCTCTCCATCTTCTCCTTTCTCCTCTCAGTCTTGTACCGACTCTCCTCCTTATCTGTCATTCGCACACACACACACACTCATGCACACACACACCCTTCGCCCTATTCTCTTCTCGCCCCGGAGGTGTGTGAGGTTGTGGGAGCATGTGAAAGCCGTCACACAGGGAGAAGCTCATGTGTTCCTCATTTGAAGCCATTTGCCCAAAGCATGCTGTCAGCCTCCATCTGGATATGTATGTGTGTGTGTGTGTGTGTTTGTGTGTGTCTGTGTGTGTGTGTGTGTGTCACGGTCGGGTTGTGTGTGCTTGTGTATGTTTACGTGTCAGTGACCAGGAGTGGTTTAAGGGGAATGTCTGTGTCGGTGCTTCGCTTGCACCGAAGGATGAAGCTCTATTTTTGCAGAAGTGTGGGTGAGACCGCGCGGTACGCCGTTGTGTTCGCGTCCAGCCCGCTCTGTCCCCACGCTGCGGCCACATTTATATTTAAATTTGCTTTCTCCGCCTGTGTGTTCGACAGAACAAACACTTTTTCAGCACGAATGTGTCTCGTTGCCATTTCTTTTTTGCAGAGTTGTGGAAAAACCCTTTAAAAAGTGCTTTCTATAAAGCAGCTGCTTATTTATTGTATATAAAGAAAGGATGTTATTTGAGAAAAAGTGTCTGTCTGGGTCCAGATCCGGACCGCAGTCAACTCATTTTTGACCTCGGGTCAAGTGGAGAGAGATGGCAGATTAGCGTGGGAGATGCATTTGGTTTATTAGCTCCTCACGTCCTCCCTGTATCCCTTAAAGTGCTGCTAACTTACATTAGCTACAATATCTAAAGTTAGCTTACATTAGCAACTTTAAGCTCCTGGTATACTTGACATTAAAGGCCAAGTATACCAAATCGCTCGCTTGCTAACTTTGTTTAAAATTGCCAAATTAGCAAACAGCCACCATATAAACTTAGCTTGCATTAGCCACTTTGATTTAGTGGTTAAGGCTAAAAAAGACATTTAAAGACATCGCCTCAGGCTTTAAGGAACTGGGAAAAAGTTCTCACTATGATCTTTTACGGACTACACAATTAATTAATACTTTTTTTTTCAGTAAGAACTGATTGCAATATAGTAGTGACAGAAGCAACAGATTACAAGAATCTGAAGACAATAATCCGAGTGCATCACCCTCCAACACGGCTATGTTTGAACCGCGGTCTGCAGCCGGTATATGAATAGCAGCAAGTGGCAGGTTGGCGCAGCATGCCTTGTTCCTGAGAGATGCCAACCTCCTCTGGCCTTCCTCCATCACCCACTGATGCCCAATCTGCTCCTCTCATCCGCGGCCCATAAAAAACGACTGATTCCGATTAGCACTCGTCATCGTTAGCCACGGCTGACATCGATAAATGACTGGGCCCGTTTGATGAGTAGGTCACTCTGCGTCTCACTTTCAGGCCGGGGTCTGATTGGCCCCGCTGTAGCACTATTAATTAGATCATTTCTGATGATGTGAGGTTTGTTTTTTGGTTTGTGGTGGTCACTCGAATGAATATTTCAACTTAACAGCGCAAGAAAGGTGTTACTTTAAATGTTTATTCATATATCACAAAACTCGAGTCGTTAATTCCTTAATATTTAATGAATAATCATTAAAAATGATGTGAAGTCAGCCTCCACAGTAAGTGCTTCTGTGTTACAGTAAATGTGCTGCAGTAGCTCGTATCTGTTGGTCCCTTGTGCCAGCCGCACACACACACACACACACACACACACACACACACACACACACACACACACACTGTGTTCACGAGCCCCTGAGGCTACTGGAAAGTGAATCTCCATAATCACATCAGGGGGAGGAGGGTGGAGTAGAGGCGCGGGGGGCCAGGGGAGGGCCACCGACTTCTTTGACATCTCAGGCAAAGTGACATTAGCCAAGTTGGTTGCGTAACTGCAAAGCCATTCAGTTCAATGGCAGAGCGCTTCTGGCCAGGGGGGCCATTTTACATTTTGGTGTACTAATAGCGTTCACTCCGCTCCGCTGAGCCGCCAGACGGCAGCTCAGGACAGGTGATCCTGCATCTGAATCGCAGAAGATTAGAAACAAGGGAGAGCTGATGAGAGACTTCTCACACCGTGGAGGCGGTCGGTGGACTATCTGCCATCTCGGTTTAGGTGAAGTCCGTGCGATCTGCAGTCAGGCGGGTTTAAATAAACCTGTTTGATATTCTGCTGTTAATTGGTCTCTCCTCATTATACAAAATAGCCCCGAAGGACACAAATACAGCTTTCTTGCATCACATTGTGTGATAATAAACTCCAAATAATGAGATCGCCTGAAGATAAGCCAGCCGTCCCTAAACTTTCTTGAGCGCCACAGTTCGTATCGGCTATGGATGCAAATTTCCACCAAACTAAGACAAAAAGCTTTTGATCAGTTACATAATTCTGACTATCAATTGAAGATGACTCAACTTCAAAATCTTAAAGGCCACCTAAACTTTTCCGACATTAGCTACCTTGATAACATTACCTGAATTTAGCCACCATGTCTATGTTAACATTCACTTACATTGGCTTCCATGTCTTGCCAAAATTAGCCAACAATATACAACATTTATAAACTTTGTTAACTTTAGCTAACATAGCTAACGTTGGCTACCATATCTTGCTAACATTAGCCAACAATATACATCTGATCTAAACTTTGCTAATATTAAATGACATTGGCTACTATATATTGCTAATATTAGCAACATAAGCCACCATTTATAAACTTTGTTAACGTTAGCTAACATAGCTAATGTTGGCTACCGCATCTTGCTAACATTTGTCAACTTTTGCCGCAATATCTACTTGCCTTTTTTAATCACAGCTAAAAAAACATTAAAAGACACCAACATGTTTTATCCAGGTAAGAAAGAAAACTTCATCAATGAGTCTTTGTGGCGTGAGCCACTAGATTATACAGGACACACTCGTGTTCACCCATCACGTAAAAGCAAAAATCTCAGTTCAGTCAGATCTCATTATTGCCTCTTGCTCTCTGCTGCAAATCTCCTGTATCTGATGTTAACCCTGGTGGATTCGTGGCAGAGAACATCGGGTCAGTAGGGAAAGTGTGTCACACTGCACTCCATCTCACAGGCAGCATCCGAGAGACAAAAAACAGGCAAAAAGGACCTTAAATCACCCGGAGAACAGATGAATATTTGATGTTCAGGAGAGCGTGTGAGCGTGATGCGGCTGTATGTAGGCTGCCTTTCCTCTGGTGGGCTCGAATATAAATTAATTCCTGCGTTTTGCAATAATTACCTGCTTGGTTCAGACGCAAACGTGCAAACAAGCCGTTTGTAATTCGCACCAGATGAACAGTCAGTGTGTGTAGAGTCTCATGTGTTCCCCATCTGTGTATGCATTTCTGTTTTCTTTTTTTTTTTTACAGTTAACGTAGGTGGGTGTGTTTCGCTGTGAGTCTTGGGAATTGAGTCCCTCAATCAGCTGTTACAGTTTAGCCTCAGATTGGCTACAGTGAAAGCGACAGAGAGAGGGATGGAGGGCAGCAACATCCAGCAGATCAGCCGGGTAAAAAAGTATTGATCACGCAGCAGAGAGCCCGAAAATAGGATTTAAAAGAGTTGTGCAGTCTATCATGCTCAATTACGTCTGGACCGATGCTGACCTTGTGGCATTCATGATGCTGTATGTAGCCAGACAGGAGTTTCACACAAACAGAAGATTAGGGTCAGTTATGTGCCATGGGATGATACAAAAAAACACACAGAGAAGAAGGTCGGGAGTGGTGACGGCGGCTGGCGTCATCCTCTGACCTGGCACAGAGCGCATTGTGTCCCTCTTGATCAATGCCCGAAACAAGCCGATTACTGAGAACGTCTGCTTTGATAACATCAGACGAGGAAAGTGGTATTTAACAAAACAAAACGCATATTGCGAAAGTGTTTTCTTTGCGTTCGTAATGATAACTTAACCCTCAGTGGATTCCTAAGAAGTGAGGACGTGGTCCCAAAAAAATGGAGCAGGAAACACCAGCAGTCAGATGATCATCGGGTTACAAACACACTTTCCAGATACGTTTTGAAGACAAAAGAGTCACTTTTCAAGCAAGAAAAAGCATCATTTCCATGGTTAAGTTTGTCAGTTTTGAGGATTCTCAGATTTTCCTCATGCAGTATTGATTATTTTCAGATTTGGCAGCCAGGCGAGTGGTTATAGTGGTGTAAAGTCCGAGTCAGGAGGTTGACCGCATCGTGCGAAGTTGATTCCAGAGGGTACAATATGACCCAGCTGCCTCATTTGCCGAGTTGGGAGTGAGAACCTGCTTATTTTGGACACTTCCTGAAGTCGTTTGTTCACATGCAACTAACAGGCATCTGATCATTTCTACCTCATCAATAGGCTCGACAGCTGGCATTTTACATGTGACCACGAAGCTGTTTTCATACCTCGCGTATATTGTCTTCCACGTTTCTTTTGTCACTACAGTGACTGTGTATTGGGCTCTGAGCGCTGCTAAAATGCATATGACCTTCACTCGGTCCTGCGCCTGAACGCATCACGTGTGGACACTGACGGAGGACAGCAGCAGCTGCTGCTGTCTGAAAAGAATGAGCAAACTTGAGACATCAATTAACCAATGAACAAGGACCTGACCATCGAGTGTGTGAACTGTTGGTTTCTATGAGGGATTGTTGGCGACTTCTTGAGTCTGACGGCACTGCGGCTGCTTCCTCTCCCTGCTCCTCGTTGTTGCGTTGGTGTCGCTTGGTTCCCAGATTTAAGCAATTACGTTGGTGTCACAACTGATAGAACAATGAGAAAAACAAGTCAGAAACAACTTGTAATAAAACTTAATTATTGTCTAAAGGAAATACAGCTTTGTTTTCGACTTCGTGGCGGTGACGGCTTTTGATGTTCTGTCACGATTCTTTAAAAGGATTTCATGAAAGCTCAGAGCGAGCGGAGCGACGAGATCTCCCCGAGCTGAAGTTACGAGTTTGTGTGAGAGTTGTTGTGGCTCAAGTCTGCTGCCATCAAACAGATGGGACGTCCTTTTCATCTGAACCAGAGGAGACGCACACACATCCACCCTCCACCCTCCGTCTCTTTCTCCTTCTCTTTCCCACAATCCTCTCTTTCTCCATTCAGCTGCAGTTCTATTTAAGGGGGCTTTATTGACACGGGACACATTTAAAACCATTGTGAAATAAAATTAACAACAGAAGGGCACAAAAGAACAAACTTAGAATAAAATCTCTCTCTCTATCCGAGGTCGCCCTCAGCTCTTGTGGGAATCTACCCATAATGCACTGTGAGGAAATTGCCCCATAATGAATACAGCACTTCTAAATTGGAATACAGCCGCAGGCAGAGAGCAGACCGGCCGCTGAAATATTCACAAAGCTTTATTAACGCTGTTATTCTTGGCAGATGCACTGTGCGTACGAAACAGTTGGCCATAATCATGATCTGCCACTGGTTTGTGCAGTTTATGGCAAATTATTAGCTCCCAGGACAGTCGATGTAATCGTCCGTCTCCTTTTTTTCCTCAGTTTTGCCAAGGAAATCGATAGTTTCAGAGAAAAACAGCGTATAAATTCAGGCATTATCATCGAGAGATGACGGATGAAAGCTGCTACTAAAAGAGAATACAGTCGCTCCGAGTGCCCAGTTTATATTCACCTCACTTATTTTAGAATGCATGCTGTACTTGGTTCTTAAAGCTACATTGTAAGCATTGAAGTTCGCAAGACGACGTGTAATTAAGGGATTATTTATGGCAAACCCTCGTCACTTCATGTGGGGGGTGTCAGGTGATTGACAGGAAGCGGAGCGTAATCACAAAGAGGATGTCAGCGGGCGTGACGAGTTCTGTCTCCAGCCGTGACGACTGTGTGCCACGTCTTCATCCAATCGAAGACACTGTCCAATTAGAAGCTCGCAATGTGGAGGTGATAGAAATAGGACACATCCAAATGGAGGATTTGCATTGACACAAACTACTACTTGACTCAGAAAACCTGTTAAAATAATATTTACTAAAATGAGAGTAAAACGTCACTGCGGCATAATCACTTTTTAAACTGCAGCGTATAAAGATTTAATCCTGAAAAAAGTGTCTTGGTGATTGTAACCTAAACTTAAAGTCGGAGTATCATCAGGTATCATTTTATAATGACACAGTAACACTTTTACCGTCTTCTAGCTCAATGTTTTGGTCTCACAGCTCGCTATTTGACTTTTTTTCAGTTCCCGTTCACAGCAAAATAATTTGGATAAACTGCTGTTTCACAGCACCAGATAGCAAACAAACTCAGTTAGCTACCAGCAGTTGAGCCCAAGTCGAGCGTTGGTGAACAAACTGGAGCATTAAGCAGCCGAAGAGGCAGATATTCCCCTTAGACACTGGTGGAGACCAAATATGGAGCAAAAAGGAGAGTCTGCTTTGTACCTGCATATATCAGGTGGACAGAATCAAGACTTTAAATGAATGCTAATGTTGATCTGTATGTTCTGGATGTGTAAATTAGCAAATGATGGTGATGTGGTGACATGTCAGGGTTGTTCATAGCTAAAAACAGAAACAAGTCATGGAGGTTTTATGTCTCAATGAAAACTATGGATAACTGGATCTACTGTAGAAACTAATGGTTGAAACCTTCACTGTTCATCACTTCATCATCAACAGAATGAATTCATAGATACTCTGGGGATGGAATAATCTGGGTTTAGGATCAGAGGGCTTAATCTGAAGTTGCTGAGAGGTAGCAGACCTTTACTTTCCTGTCTGAAATCCAACACGGATGTATTTGTTGCGTATCGACGGTCTGCGTCACGTTCTCGTGTGTTCATTCAGATCCGTTCACATAAAATCTCTCTGCACGTTTTTCTCTCGTTCATCACACGATTTCATACAGTAAAATATCTGTTTGACCCACTTCCTGAAACCTAAACCAGCAGAATATGGATTTGAGATACTTTGCTTCCACAGTTCTCATCATCACGTTCACTTCCTGTTTTGTGTTTTGTCATTTTTTGGTTCAGATTCCAGATCCGTGCCACCGTTTAGCGCCAGATCTTTAGGTCTTGATTCAGGTTGCATCACTCTACATCAGTCTGTGTGTGTGTGTGTGTGTGTGTGCGTGTGTGCGCGCGTGCGTGTGCGCGCGCGGCGGCGGCGGACTACGCTACCGCTGAACTGGGTCGTGGGTAACGCGTTTCTATGGCAACTGCTATTTGCCGGCCCTGGGGCCAAGAGCTGCCTTTCGCTTGCACTTTCTCTCTCTCTGTTCTTTTTCTCTGTTCTTCCTCGCTCGCTCTGCCTCTCTTCTTCACCTCCTTCTCCTCTTCCCTTTGTTCCTCGGCCCGCTTCCTATCGATCTCCCGCTCGGTCTTCCTCTCCGTTCACCTCTGCTTTCCCTTTTCCCTCCCTCGCTCGCTCGCTCCTTCCTTCTCAGTATTTTCCACCGTCTTCCTCTCTCATCCCTCCTTTTTTCTGTCTTTGTTAGTGTAAAAAACAAAAAGAGGATGAATCTATTGTCTTCATCTTGCTTTGCTGTCACCGTCAGCTGCATATTGAACTCCAAATTTGAGCGATGGGACATTTTCTTTGGCCGCCTTTGGAAGGAGAACAAGCCTCGACAGCGGGGGATGTTAATCCTTAATTGCAGCTCTTGTCCGTCAAATTTGCTGTTCCGTCGCTCGGCTAAATGAACAGAAACATTCCTGAATCATTTGGTCTTGTAATATTTGGCGCGCTGAGGTTTCACGGCGCCTTCACAGACAAGCCTGTAAAAAAAAACGTTCCCGCTACCTGATGCATCGTCCTCGGCCTGAGATTTGCCGAGGTGATATACGACACAGCGTCATCGCGGGAGCGTAACGTATTGTCTGAGCGATTAACTCCAGCTGGCTCACTGTAAGCACGACGTGGGCATGCAGTCGTATTTCAAAGAGGGAGACCGGAGGTAGCGAGATGCAGCGAGGTATAAAACGAGAGCGATGGCCCCGGCCCTCGGCGCGTCACCTAAATTCCCCCCTAATGAATAGTCCATTGATTTCCATTAGGGGCCGGCTGGAGCTGACCACTCCGGCCTGTCTGTTTCCCATTAGCGCACTTTAAAAAAACCGAGGCTGACAAACAGTCGTAGCCACGGGCGGGACCAGGCGAGGGGCGCAACCCCCCCGCTCCGGTGTTTAAAAGAAAAACCTGTGAATTCAACCGTGAAGCCGCGCGCAGGCCGGGGAGGAGATAGAGCGAACAGCGGAGATGATATTAGGCTTAAATACCAGTCTTCTTAAAAACAACCGAGCGAATCTCCGCTTTGAAAAGGAGGTTTAGTCGAAGTCCACGAGCGGCGAGATAACGTCACCTGGAAACTCTTGATTTGCATATAAAGAGGGAGGATAATCACGTCTCCCTGGCAGGTTCTATTCTCCTCCCTGAATAGAAAAAGACAGGTGGACTAACTCACTAAACTACCTGTTGAGAGTGACCTTTAATAGTAGAGCAGCTTTTTTTCCCTGGTCATCATTGCATCGACCACCCAGTCCATCCTCCCCCCAGAGGCCCGGCCTGTTTCTCAGCTCGGGATTTTCGAACCATCCAGCCTTATCAGCTCCACCTCTCCATCAGCCCGCTTCCTTCATTAACATTAATAGGATTTGGATCTATTATGCAACGGGCCTCCGCTCGGTTACGCAACGCGGAGTCTTCAGCAGGAGTGGCACTCTTCGGAGCGGAGCGGTTGCATCTTAGATTTATGGCTCGAGTTTGTTTTTTTTATTCACTCAGACATGAAGAGGAGGAAGGGTTTTTCCATTATGACCCCCATGGCGAGGTCAGAAACAAATCGGGGCACCAGAAGCGAACAGAATAATACAGTTCTTTCTCTGTTGTGACCATTGACTGTAAAAAAAACTAAAAAAAACAACATACAGATGGAGCTTCAGGGTCTGAAAGAAAAGTGCAGCTAGCTTATAAGAAAATGACTCTACTCTTCGGGTTTACTTCAGGTTGTGATAGAAAAGTTACTATCCCAGCGTGTCCTCAGATCTTATCAGCTCCACCCTCTCCTCCAAAAATGGTGACAGCTACGATACATCAAAATCACGAAGGCCAACTTCACGGCAGTGCTCCAGGAAAAGTCGGAAGGGGGGGATCACCAAACTCAAGGGGGATTCATCACCTCAAAACTGGGAACGTCTCAACGATTATTCATGGAAATCCTTTTAATAGTTGATGAGAAGGTTCATTCTGGACCAAAGCGGTGAGCCAACAGACTTCTCCCAGGAGTCCTGCTGTCAATGATTCTGTCTTTGCCTCAGCGTTGCTGAAATGAATCAGCTCTTTTAAAAACTCGTCAATAAATACATCCACGAGCTCCAATCCCGGCCTGAGTGCTCGATCGAAACAAGAGTGGAAGTAGAGTAACGGCTCTGACAGATGTGTGTTACGGTCAAACGTGCATTCGAGGCTTTTTACAAATAGAAATGTTTAGATTCAACAAACTTCTGAAACATGAAATATTGATGCCTTCGGATTTGCCAATTGGAGCACGTTGTCATGGAAACAGCAAAGTGGCACACACACACACAAGACAGTTCATTTTGCCTTTTTTCTCTTTCAGAGTAACTTCCTGCTTTGCCGGAGGAGCTATTTTTAAAACGGGTGTTATATAAGATGCGACTCTTGTGCTCAATACAATGTGTTATTTTCCCTCCTTTTCATCCTCTTGACTGTGATTGGAGCAGAACCCGGTACCTGCATCCCGATGTAGCTCGCAAATCCACTCGGGAGGCTTCACGCGGCGCCGCGGTTAATGGAAAACAAATTTACGAATTTATCAGCGTCGTCGTGTAGAACCCGCTCGGGCGCGTTCGTCATCATTGTCGAGTTGTGAAAGACGAGAACGGAGATGAAAATGTGCACACACACATTTGTGATTTGCATTGTGTTTAAAAACGCTCTGAAAGTGAGAATAAATGAAGCGAAAACATCTCACTTTCATCTCCAGTGTTTTAGAGGTTCAAGCCAAACCAAAACTGTCCCTCCTCTGATGCCCTAGAAAATAAATGGCTAGTCATTTATTTAAAAATCATTTATTTAGGATTCGATCATGAGTTATTCATGCGTTCTGGTCAAAAGACACACAAAAGAAAAGCTTCTGAAGCGTTACTTTAAAGACAAAAAGGGGGACGGAGTCGTTTTTTGGAGCAGGATGAGAGCATGTAGCGCAGTTTCCATGTAATATTCAGCGCTCCCAGCTGAGCTCTAAGTGAACGCGCACGAACTGTGAGCGACGCTGCGATTAGCAGGACAACAAGCCTGACAGGGAGAAAATGTCGTTCTCCACTTGTCGGAGGGAACGAACGTCCACGCAGGTTTTCTGCACAGTAACTATGAAACTGCAGCGGACCAGAAGCGTTGCAGCGAGTGTCATCATCAGAGGCGCCCGAGCCGCGTTGTGAGGTGTCATTTTGCTGCAGCCTGCTCTGTTTTTTCGCTTCATCTTTGCAGTTTGTTCTCGCAGAGCGGTGGTTGTCTTTGTATCAGTGTGTTAACCCTCCTCCTCCTCTCGCTGTCTCCCCTCCTTTGCAGGATGCTTCGAGTGCTGCATCAAGTGTCTGGGCGGAGTGCCCTACGCCTCGCTGGTGGCCACCATCCTCTGCTTCTCAGGCGTGGCGCTGTTCTGCGGCTGCAGCCACGTGGCGCTGACCGGCACCCTGACCATGCTGGAGAACCACTTCTCCAGGGTCACCACCGACCACGCCACCCTCGCCATGGTGTAAGTCGCCGCCGTTGCACCATTCTTTAAGCAATAAAGCACTAAAAAACATGATGGAATAAGACGTCCTGGTATAACGGAGAGAGTGAAAGGAGCTTAGCAATTTGTAGGCAAAGATGAATCATTGATGAGCTCTTGGCACCATTAATAGTTTGAGTAGAAAGCTCAGAAACAGCAGTGAGTATACGACCGCTGCAGTTATTAAATCTGTCGAGGAGAGCCGCCTCCATTGTCTGCCATAATTCAGAACACCCTAAAACTATAGAAGGTCTCCTAACTCAAGTGAGCGAGCATTTACAGAGTAAAGCTATAGAGGAGGAGGCGTTTACAACATTACATCCGTCAAAGAGATTCCCCAAAGCTGCATTTCTGTCTGAATGATTCATACTGTCATAGGGAGGATTGATTCCCTAAGAAAAACTATTAAAGATACACTGAAAAAAGGGACGATCGTCATAAGCGGAGCAGCCTGCGGTTAGCGAACTGATAAAGTCCGCTACCATTAGCTTTCAGAAGCTACGAGTCACGTCTCAGAAAATTCAGCCAACATTACGTATAATATACTTGTTGTATTTTGACTAAAGTTTGCTAATGTTAGCCAGCATAAGATACAGGTAATATGTATTTAAAGCTAGCTAACATTAGCCACCTTAAGTTACTCATATCCCTCTAAAGTTAGCTAACATTCGCCATCACAAGCTAATGGTCGTATCTGCAAAGTTAACCAATATTAGCCTGAATTACCAGTCGTATTTTGGCTAAAGTTAGCTAACATCAGCCATCAGAAGCTACTAGTTGTGTTTCAAATTAAATCAACATTACGTATAATATACTTGTTGTAGTTTGACTAAAGTTTGCTAATGCTAGCTGGCACAAGATACAAGTAATATATATTTAAAGCTAGCTAACATTATCCATCATCAGTTACTGGTCATATCTAAAAGAATAGCCAATATTAGCCTAAATTACTAATCTTATTTTGGCTAAAGTAGGCTAATGTTAGCCATGATAAGTTTGTGGTCATAAATATTGAAAGTTAGCCAACATTACACCATAGTTTTACTGCAACGACTCCACTTTTTTATTTAAACTGTCCTTTCTTTTCTGCGTGTGCCTTCAGAATCCAGATCTTTCAGTACATCATCTACGGCATCGCCTCCTTCTTCTTCGTCTACGCCATCATCCTGCTGGCCGAGGGCTTTTACACCACCAGCGCCATCAAGAAGGAGCTGCAGAGCGACTTCAAGACCACCGTCTGCGGACGCTGCATCACTGCCTTCGTACGTCCACGCACACACACACACACAGCTGCTGCAAATCATCGCACCCACTGACCCAGTTACACTCCGAAGTAAAGCCTCTAAATGAGATTTTAATCACCTTGATGTGTATTTTATAATGTTCTTGCTTTAATTTGTTTAAAGGCACAGAAAATGAAGTCATGTTGTTTCACAGGCCGGGACGAGGGTCATCATGAAAGTGTTGCAGGGGCTGAATCACACACACACACACACACACACACACACACCTCCGTTACACATGCAACGACTACAAACAGATGCATAAGAAAGAAGGACACACACACAAACACTCGAGCCCTTGAGGGAAACTCTGGCACACTTTGTCCTTTCTAGCCTGATTATTCTAATTGCTGCAGATGTCCGGTAACATTAGCTCGAACGCAGAATGTGAATGTGTGTGTGTGTGTGTGGCGGCGGGTTGAGGTCGTTGAGGAATAATATTAACCTATTTTTCTTTAATTCAACTCAAAACTTTTCTCTCTTTTTCTTTCTTTTCTTCAGTTCATGTTCCTGACCTACATCCTCTTCCTGGCCTTCCTGGCTATCTTCGGCTTCACGGCGATACCCGTGTTCCTCTTCTTTAACATGTGGACTACCTGCGCCGCCATGAGGTCTCCCGACGCCAACATCACCTCTCCCGACTCCATCTGCGTGGACGTCAGGCAGTACGGTGAGTCGTCGGCACTTCGAGACATCGAGGCCAGCGTGTCCTTTATACTTTCACTCCTGCTCTGCCTCTGCACACCTGATCTAATTAAAGGTGACACACTTTCATTATGGTCTAATTGGATCAGGTGTGCAGGAGCAGGACTTGTAGGGCAGGTGGGCCTTGAAAAACCGGGTTTGTGAAACCACAGATTCATGGCAAAAAATAACTTTGTGAGGACGAATGTCGTCTTTATCTTCAGAATTAAAGAGGCTGCGACCTTAATGTCAGCAACAAGGATACATGTAAACAGAATATTCGATAAAAGCATCAACAAAGCAACTGCCAAAACATACCACGAGAGCCAAAACCGCACATTCAAGCGCAACATGTTGCATATCCCCCAGATATTTTGATCTGCAGCTGAAGTAAAAAGGATCCGACTGCACGCTGTGTTGAATGTCTTCAGAGTTTAAGAGAAGTTCCCCTGATCAAGGCGAGTCTGCTCAAAAACGCCGACTAGCCTCGACGATAAAAGCTTTTTACTATGCACATAAAAAAGAACATCTTGGTGCCTCTCACTGTTTTCACGATGTAGCCCGGGCTTTACCTGCGGGAGAGGAAAATGTGGAGAGAGGCCGACCGCAGCCATCATCAGGCATCATAACTCACCGGTTTTATCCTTCCTTAAAGTTTGCCAGCCCCAAGATATTGGCCATAACTCTTTTAAGTAAAGGGATCAATTAAATGTGAATTTCAAGGTAGTACAATGTGAGATATTTCTCATATCTCTCTAAAGGTAGCTACCATTAGCCTTCAGAAGCTACTGGCTATCTCTCTATGGTTAGCTAAAATAAGCCACCATAACTGCAGGCCATATTGCTAAAGTGAGCTAATATTGATTACCATAAGCTACTGATTAGCCTTCTAAAGTCATATCTCTTGAAAGTTAACCAATATTAGCCACTTCCATCTAACCTCATTAAGTCTGAAGTTAGCCATAAGCTACTGGTTAGCTGCTACACAAGTTAGCTAGCTACTGGTCATATTTTTTATCTTATTTAAGTTTTATTTTACTACCACTACTAGTAATACTAGTCATAAACTTTGTTAACATTAGCCAAGCTACTGGTCATATCTCTCTCTAGTTAGCTAAGTTAGTCTGAAGTTAGCTAATGAGCTACTAGCTATCTCTCTCTCAGTAAGCTAACGTTGGCCATCATAAGCCACCGCATGGTTGTATCTTTGTGAACTTAATTAACGTTAGCGATAAACTCCAGGCTTTATTTTGTCTAAAGTAAGAAAACATTAGTCACTGTTAGCTACTGGTCATATGTCTACCGTTTGCTAGTATCAATTATCTTAAGCCACAATATCTCTCTGAAGTAAGCTAACATTAGCCATCATAAGCTACTGGTCATATCTCCATATATAGCTAACATTAGCCACCCAAAAAAACTGGCCATAGGTCTACTAGTTATATCTTTGTGAAGTTAGCCAACGTTAGCCATAAACTACTGGCCTTATTTTGGCTAAAGTTAGCTAACAATACACCCAGTATTTAGATGTATTATATGTATTTCTAAAGGCTTACTCTGTCTCTATATACCAGAGTATAAACATGACATATTTATCTCCAGCTCCACTTCACTTAAAATGTTATTTTCTCTACAGGAAGAGATAATAAAAAAAGATACATTTAGATTATTGAGAGCCTGATTGGATCTCTATGAAAATCCACCTTCCTGCAGTAATACTGCGCAGTAACACTCTCCTGAGATTGCATATCTCGTTATCTGTGTGACGGCCTAATGTACAGTATGTGACCCACATTTGAAGGACAGCTGGCCCGCTCGCAAAGTAGGCTGAGGATCACATAATGCTTCATTTGGCAGCAGTACTGTACAACTGTGTATGAAATATTAACCCCAATTACCGCCTGAAATCAAGTTATTAGCAGCAGTTCCCGAGTTACAGCTCGTGTGTGAACGTTAATTGTTTCTGCGAGGCGTTCGGATCTTATTTAAAGTTATGATGTTAATGAAAAGAGGAAAAAGTAAAGAGCCTAGAATAAGCTTATACCAGCACGTTGTCGATTATGTTTTCTTATAGTTCAATAAATCAAAACAGTGACCCATATTTCTGCTGTAGGAGAGGCTCAGAGGCAGCCGCCCTGTTTCCTTTAATCTTTATCCGAGCCTAATTCATAATGCCTTCAATCAAACAGTCTCGGGGGAGGAGAAAGCTTCTTGTCTCCGATGAGAAAGCAGCGGCCCTGTGATGTTTCATCTCTCTGATCCTGTAGGTATTATTCCCTGGAACGCCACACCGGGAAAAGCTTGCGGAGCCACACTGGGTGAAATCTGCGACACCAGCGAGGTGAGAGGACGCCGACCTGACCTTTTTTATTCTGTTTCATCCTTCTCGTCCACCCTCCGCTAATTCCCTCTCTCCCCCTCTTTCATCCGCAGTTCTACCTGTCCTATCACCTCTACATCGTCGCGCTGGCCGGCGCCGGTGCCACCGTCATCGCATTGGTAAGCCGCTCATGATCCCCGCTGATGATAATGTGCTGCTCAAAATATGCACGTTGCCATGGCGTGCTTATCTGTTGCCGTAGCAACCCCGCCTCTCACGTTTTCTTTTTTTTCGTCAGCGTGTCATCCTATGGGTTGAAATCCAACCCCTGCAGCCTGCCTCTGCTGCGTGAGTGTGTGTAGAGACGAGGTCAGTGTTTCACTCCGCTGTGGAGGCGGGCTGTTTTGTTGTACGTCCAGGGAAACGGAGGCGCTAAAAACAGGCATTAAGCAGCTCTACAGATGTAATGTTTGGTCGACCCGAAAGCCCACTCCGCGCTGCGAGGTCCATCCAGCTAATTTATTTGGAAGGTGGAACGAAACCTTCAGAGGAGTACGAGCAAAGTGGAGTTGTTTCAAACTGCGAGCGACATTATGCAACAGCCTCAGAGATACTTCTGCTCATCTGCCCAATCAGTCAGGTGGTTTTGTGCCTTTTAACATGTAAACATTTTATGTAATTATGCTCCATGGTGATCACTAATTACCTGTGGAACACTTCAATTAAGTACCCGACAATGCATCCAGCATGCTTTAATTTAGGTATATCCCAATCCGATCTGCAGGATTCACACATTTATTCCTACTCACTTGACGACGTAAGGAATATGAACAAAGCAATGGATGGAGGCAGAGACATTTATACGTAGACGCCTCATTGAGCACTGGACCGTACGTCGACGTCGCCGCCATATTGGATGTGGCAGCTCTGCCTCGTGAACTGATACAAGTCAATGGTGTGAACTTTATAAAGCGCCACTTCTACAAAGTGCTGTAAGTTAGTGCTTCTCATACCTCGGTGACATTGAAGGAGTAAGGAGCCGGATGTTTGGGCCGGGCAACGATCCGATGGAGACACAGACGGACAGACTGAGACGGCCTGGACACAAAATAAAGTTCAGGTTCAGACACCTGACGTCCAGGTAGCTCAGTGCGTTGGACTGTGAGTTCGATCGTCTGAGTCAGTCTGAGTTTTTAAGACAGCTCTTCAAATAAAAGAGTCAAAGGTGAGCTGGTCTGGAGGTTGTGGGTTTGAGTCCTGACTCTTTATAAAGTAGCTGCTCAGGGGAGCGAGTGAAAAACTCTGAGAGACTCTTAAGTCTTGTCATCCTGTTAGCTCAGCAGGGTGAAACCAGGGCTGGAAGTTTTAAGATTGTGGGTTCGAGTCTTGATTGATTTTCGAGTGTTGAGGTTCAAAAGAGTGAAATGTGAAAGAAACGAATGGTATCAATCAGATCCAGTAGCTCAGGCTGATAGATGCCTGGTCAGCAGTTTTGAGGTTGCAGGTTCAATCCCTCGGTAGTTCTAGTGATTTTAAAACCTAATGTCCAAAACAAAGAGTGAAATCCTCTCAGAAACAGGACTTAATCCCCAACTCATTAGCTCAGGAAGATAAAGCGCTGCTTTGGAGACTGAAGGTTGTGGGTTCAAACCCTGACTGAGGTTTGAAGGCTGCTGTCCACCTGCAAAGACCAGGGGTGGAAGTTTTGAGGTTTGAGTCTTGATTGATTTTCAGGTGTTGAGGTTCAAAAGAGTGAAATGTGAAAGAAACGAAGAGGCTCAATCAGATTGACTAGCTCAGGCTGTTAGACGCCTGGTTGGCAGTTCTGAGGTTGTGGGTTCGCGTCTTGTTTGGGTTTGATTCTTATTTCACTCAGTGAAGTTTGAAGTACGGAATGAAAAGCGCCCAGAGAAGAAGCTGAAGTGCTCGGTGGACTGGTAGTGCGGTGAGTGTGTTCCCGGCTTGTGGTCACCACAGAGGTGCTTGCACGGGTTCGACTCCTGCCTCGTTCTGCCTGGAGCCGAAGGGGGGGGGCAGCGTCCTCTCCCCGGGGTTTCTCAGAGATGGAAGCAGGGGGTTATGGGAAAATGAGCCATCAGCAACTGAAGTTTTATTGAAGTGTGAGGCGGCGACACAGATGAGATGAAGTCTTGTTGGCTGAGCGTCATGAAACAAGCTCATTACAGCACGTCATTTTACAATCAATCTTTATTTGTTAATTTCACAATTGCCAACAAAAGTCATCTCATGACACGTTCCAGATTGAGCAGGTCTAAATCAAACTCCTTGATGACTTCATCTGCAGAGAGCGACGTTTCCCTCATGAGCAGCAGCTGGTGACAGTGGAGAGAAGAAACAGGATCAAGGGTTGTTCTGCTGCAAAGTGGTAAACTTCCAGCAGAGTCGGAACAAGACGAAACATAACGTGACTAAAACTTTGAAACTTCACCTCTCGCTGCAATATGGCGACGTTGGATGTGGCAGCTCAGGCACGCAAACTGATACAAGTCAGTGGAGTAATGTCATAAGTTAATGTGTAATTTACACATTCACACGCGTACAGATATATTCAGCAACATTATAAATGTTAACTACTCGTTTTGTTCAGTATGCAGGTCGGCACCAAACCACAGGATGGATTTTTACAATGAATTTATGAGTGTTTACAGCTGCTAATGTATGTAACTCTGTTATATACTTCATGATAGAACATTATGAAATATGATGGTTAAAAAAAAAAGGGAAAGTTGCATATTCTTGACTTTGAATGGGAGCAGCTAAACAGTTAGATACATTAAAAACATCATAAAAATACATGGGTTTGGTGCCGACCTGCATACTGAACAAATAAGGATATAAGTTCACTTCATTGACTTGTATTAGTTCAGAGCTGGCACATCCAATATGGCGGCGACATATCATAGTGATTATGTACTCGTGCTAGTTACCAGCAGCTCCAGGGACCTGCGTCGTCGTTGTCTACGAAGAGTCTTGGCATCATTTTGAAAATCATTTCCTCGCGGTTGAAGTCAAAGCTCCTTACTTGTTTTGGCTCCCTGAAGCTGGACAGCTGCTCTTACAGCAGGTTGATCATCCAGCCTGGCAGTCAGGTGTCTTCAGAGGGTCTCTGTAACGATAGATCCAAACATAGAGTGTCATCTGTGAGTATTTCATCCACTTTTCGATGATAAACACGCAGCTAGCTCGAGGCTAACTGACGTAACACCCTCCCAAAGTGCCTTGCGCGAGGTCAAAAAGGCAGTAAGACATTATTTTCCCTCCGTAACGTAAATTATTCAATTTCTCTTCAGATCCACTACCTGATGATTCTGGCGGCCAACTGGGCCTACCTGAGGAGTGCCGTGTCCACGCACGAGTACCAGGACATCAAGACCAAGGACGACCAGGACCTGGAGGCCGAGGCGCGCTCCAAGGAGGGCCAGAACTCCTCCTCCTACTCATAAGGACAAGCGGTCCTCTCCCGCCACCACCCATCTTCCTCTCCACACCTCAACCCCCCCCCAACCCTGCAACACCCCTCCCTCCCTCTGTTCAAAACAAAAACCACCTCGGTCATGTTTGATAGTCCTCCAACCTCCTGATTCTCCATCCTCTTCCCCTCCACGATGTTGATTACGAGCTGTGGGCTCACACCCGAGGGGAAGAGAATAGCGGATCAGGAGCGGCGGCAGGCCCAGACGGAGGCAGACGCTTCAGAACGGGAGAGCTCGTCCCCGCCAGGGTCGAGCTCAGGTACGATACATCAGTTCAGAAGCTTCTCCTCCCCCGTGCTTTTGGGCGGCGGCTCGTGAACGTGGTCCGGCTGTGATGGCCTCGCGCCCTGAGCTAGTACAGCCTCGCAACACACAACAACTCCTAACAGCCTAAAAAAAACATTGTTCACTGTCTGCTTCAGCCACAGGGAAGCCAGGCAGCGACCAACTTCCTCTGTTTTTTGGTGTTTTATATGCATATATATATATGAATATGAATATATTGTGCGAATGTGTACGAATGTTGTTGTTTTTTTTAATACTCTCTGAAAAGTATGCCAGGTACTATTATGATCTTTCTTCTTCTTTCTTTATGTTTTTTGCGCTCATGAGTTTTGTTTTTCTCTCCTTTACTTTCTTCTCCATCTGAGACTTTTTATCGCTAATGCTCGATACGTTGTTGCACTACTACGAAACATAAAAAACGGAGGGAGAACGAAAAAACTTCCCTTGTAAACACGAAGCTCCCCATCTCCCCCCCCCTCTCTCTTATGATATACCTAAAAGACTCAACTCATGTGGTATCTCAAGGATTTTTGTGCATTTACATGATCAGAGTTTATTTATCCGCCAAGGTAGTAATAGTTCATTTCAGACCAGAGGTGTAGCAAACCTTTATTAAAGGAATATCTTTGGGAAATACTATTTTGCTTTCATAGCACAGGGTTAGTTGAGAAGATTGATGGATATAAAGCTACAGCCAGCTAGCTTACGTTAGCATAAAGACAGGAAATAGGTAGAAAACTAGCTCGGCTCTGCCCGAAAAGAAACAAAATTAAGCGAGGAGCACCGCTAAAGCTCACTAATTACCACGTGATATTTTGTTTGCGTAATCTGTACAAGATGAGAAAATTGATACCACTCTCATATTCACACGGTAAATATCACGCTATCGACAGCAGCTAGTTATCTTAGGTTAGCTTGGAGAGAAAACGGCTAGCGTGGCTTTGTTCAAAAGGAAAAAAATACTGCCAACCAGGTTTATTAATTAATATTGGATATTTTGTTTGATTTATGCAAAAACCAAAGTGTAAAAAACAAACAAGTTGAGGTTTGACAGGAAGTATACAGACCAGATTGTTCCTTGGCTAGCGCAGTGACTTGCTAACGGCTAAGCTAACCATAACCTCCACATTAAACCAGAGCTTGTTGTTTCTACACTCTGGTTTTTGTATAACTTAACAAAAACATACATGTCATATAGATTGATGAGCCTTTTTCGTTTGGGCAAAGCCAAGCTAGCCGTTTTCTCGCTTCCAGTGATTAAGCTAAAGCTAAAGCCGTTAGCTTGATATTTAACATACAGACACAAAAGTTGTGTCAAAGTTCTCATCTCGACTCTGCAAGAAGAAGAATAAGCGTATTTCCCAAAGATTATTCCTTTTCAGACTTTTTACAGTTTTTGCTACACTCATCACCAGCGGCAGCAGAAATCAAAGATGAATCAGTCAAAAAAAAAGACACACACACACCTCAGGTATCAAACCAAATCTGATTTCAGCCAGTTGTGTTCTTTTTCCAGAGCTTCACCATCGAAACACTTTATCCCTCACCGGGCTGGTACGCTGTCCTGTGTGACTTATACAGTAAAAACCAGTTCTGTCATTTTCTAAAACTCCTTTTCTGAATGAAGTTCACCTGTAAATAGCCGAATCACCCTAAAAAGATCTCGATTCACACGTCTCCCCCCCAGAAAGCGAGGGAGAACACGGTCAGTGTTTTTTGCCATGCTCTTCTATGATTCTTTTTTTTTTCCACAGATATATGTAAATGTACCCTTTGAGATATGTGTTTAGCACTCAAAATACTAGTTCTGCATTTGATATAATAACTGTAATGTAACATCTTAAATGATATGTCGTGAGAGGGATGCAGTGATATGATATGATGGATTGAGGTGATTGTGACGTATACATTTAAAAATGTGAAGAAAAAATAATACGGAAATTGATTTTTTTTTTTGTTTTATCAGATTTAGGCAGCTGGGTTCTTCTTGTGATTCAGTAATTATGATTTTATTGAACTTGTTTGTGCTTTTTTTTCCTTTTTAAATTTTGTTTTCGATGGCCAGCCAAACGAGCGACTCGTCAAACAGGTCGCTTTCCTTTTTTCGTTTTTCTTTTTCGACGTCATGCCTCTCACGTGAGCCACAGAGACTGTTTTGGATGTTTACACTCTGAATATAAAAAAAAAAAGAAAAAAACAAAACAAAGTCAGGAATTTTCATACATTAATTTTATAATCAGATATTCTTTAATAATCATGAACTATATTCTATATTGATCATCACTGGTTAGTTTACCCTTAAACAAAGTAGAAAAAAAAAGAAAAAACACTGAAGAGGACACATTTTTGAAACTTTGATGAGATGAAGCATGTCAGTATCGTCCATGTGTGCAGCTGTCTATTCTGTATAAAAAAGGACTATATTGCCATGTGTGTTATGTTTGATAAATATACGTGCTTTGCCAGCAGGTTGATGTAAAAGGCAAAACTTCAATTTCCTATAAGACGATGCGTGTCAGGGTGTTGTTGTTTCCTCGTTATTTGCATGAAGGAGACATGACTGTGTCTTTACAGTTTTTCAGGTGATGTGTAGTCAAATGTACTGACAACTATGGTAGGCGGTGTTTGCCCCCCCTCCTCCTCCACCTCCTCCACCTCCCCTCCCCTCCCCTCCCACTCTTTTCTAAAGAAAACTCCATTGTACTTTGATGGCATTGTAGTCCCTGTAGGTGTTTCATTATGGTTTTATTTTTTAAGTTGGAAATAGTTCTATGACTCCTATATAGTGATGATTTTTGTAACCTTCTCTAGTAAAACCGATATTTTTTATTATCGTGACACCGTTGTTCCCCGTCTCGTTCTTGTGTTTCCGGTCTGAAGTGATTTTAAATATCTGCTTTTTTAAAAGGTGCAACAGAAATATCGAGTTCAGCGAATCACCGGAGTAACCGCTAACTGCTGCTGATAGTAGCTGCCTTGGCTAGTTAGCTCAGTTAAGCTTTGGATTGGAACAGGCAAGAGCTAGCTGGTTAGCATGCTAACTACTGTAGACATCTCTGCAACACAATACAAAAACATCATAACTCAAGCTTTAGAGATGGAACTACACAATGTTTTTTTACAAATTATACAATTGTTTGGTCTCCAAAACACAAAGAAATGGTTAAAAAATAAAAAATTCCCAGGGCGAAGGTACTTTTCGTGCAACAAAATGTAAAAACCCAAAGATATTTAGGGAAAATCATCAATTTCCTTATTAAACATCGAACATTTGTTGGCGTCTTTGCCCAAAAATTGACTTTTAACATTTTAAAGCAAACTTTTACTCAAGACATAGTTATGGATAATATGTTTAATCACTTCCCGTTCAAGGGTTGAATGAGAGTTTAGAGAGAGACATTAAGCTGCAGCCAGCAGCTGACTAGCTAAGGTTAGCATGAAGACAGGAAACAGGTAAATAACTCACTAAATTCACCTTTGTCCCGTTTCATCTTTGTGTTCAGGTCTCTAAAGTGATTTTAAGGTTGCAAACACATTAAAAATCAAAGTGATAATAGCTTTAAAACAGGAACTGCAGATTATTTCCTTTAATTTTTTGTTTTGTCTATAAAACGTAAAGAAATGGTAAAAAAAATATAAATATTCAGTGAAGCCAAGAGGTTTCTTTTCGTTCAACAAAATGTCAAAAACACAAAGATGCTCAATTTACTGAATGTCAAACAGGGAAAATCCAAAGTTTCTTTAATGGAAGAAGGCGAAAACATCAGACCTGTTTTAAGTTTCTGCTTCAGAAATGTACTCTGAACATTTTAGAATTAATTTTGTCAATCAGGCGTCGACCAGTGAATCATTTCAGCTCTGACTGTTCGCTGTAGTGTTCGCTGCCCACAAAATGAATAAATCAATTTATTTAACCCACAAACCTGCCACTCTTTATTACAACCCTAGTTTAATTTAAAAAAGCAGCATGTGTTCTACGTTCAGGTGTTGCTAATTGACTTAATGACATGCTGCCTCCTGTTTCACCACAAACACTGCAGACTTTTAATGGATGTGTGAACTCTCTCCAGTTAGTTGCCAGGTGACTATTGATTTTATCTGTATGAAAATCTGACCTTTGCAAAAGAAGGAAACGAGGATGTGGTGTTGAAATACTCACAGTGCAGACTGGAGCTCTTCCTCTCCACATCCATGACGCTCCCACACAGGTGAACTCACTCTACCTGCTCTGAGCTGTGTGGGCGGGACTTCAGGTGATTGACAGTTTTCTCATTCTATCAGTCTGTTGCTCACTTTTAACCTACATTCTTTATATTGTGTGGGAGTGACGCTGGAGCTCACCATCAGTGTGACAGCAAATCCATGATGCAAAGAGCCAATGATGGTCTGAAGACACAAACTGGGCGTTTATCTCTTTTATCTTTTAACATCTGGTGCGGCCTGGTGGCCAAACAGGGAACTACACCTCTAATTAAAGAAGTCACACAAAATACGAGATTTTTCTCCAGTTTCGTTGATGGCTGTTTGTTTTATTTCAAGTGTAAAATAAAAAAGAAGGTGGAAGTCATTTACCGTAATGAAGGCAGAGCTAATGAAGATAATACAGTCTGCAGTGTAATTAGAGTCATTTAAATCTTACAAGTAGCGTCTTTCCTTCATTAGAAAACACTTATTTCCATCATGGCGTCATTTGTTTTACCATCTTTCAAATCAGCAACATTTCTTACATCTCTGGTTTTCACTCTGACGGGACAGAAAGTATTTAAAACATGATTTAATAACTATTAATTCTAGTTAATCGTGTGATAAACTCTGTAAATCTGGAGCAAATGAGTACAAATCATGGTGGGAGATGGTGGGATTGGTTTAATTTAGAGCTCATGAATATAATTTAACTGATCACATCTCTGTTATGTGGTTTCACGATAATAAGAAAGTATTCTTAGGTCCTGAACCTATAATCATTAAAAATATGATGTGCAGAGCAATTAACCTGAACTTGAAACACAACTGGTTCCAGGTTCCAGTGTGTTGATGGAGGGGGTTACCGGGACAATCAGCACTGAATCACACTTCCACTGTAAAACACGCCCGCGCAGAAACAAAACAAATCTCGGGACTTCTCTTTTTTTGTGGGCTAAAAACTTGCAGCCACAGCTGCTTCAGTGACGCCAGAGCTGCTGTTTCACTACTGACAGTTACAAAGAAAGTGTGTTTAGGGAACTGATACTGTTTCAGGTGATATAAAGACCTTTTAATGTCATGTTATATCCACCTCTACTACATCTGAAGTGTGTCTCTGACCACATGTATTTCTATAAAACCTGCAGAGAGCTTACTGCATCAGGATCAGAATTTCATTTATTAACTGTCCATTGTATGAATAAATAACCATACAAACAGTCTGGATTGGGGTTGAGAAATACAGTGTGTCCAGTTTGTGTCCCTTCTGCAGAACAAATGCTAAATATTGGCACAAAAATGTCTGTTTTGGTCTGAAAACTGGCTGTCAGGAGTTTATCTGAGGGCATCGCACAGACAACTTCCTCTTTTTCAGAGTCACACACCATCAGACTGCTGAAGCGTCACATGAGCTGCTGCTGGGAGTCACACTGCTCAGCAGCAGGTGGGGTCAGGGGGACTCTTCTTCTGCAGGTCCACTGTGTTGGTGTGGATCAGGTGATCCGCTCGGTCGTCCAACGCCAGAATCCGTCGGACCGCCTCCTCAAAGGCTGACGCCACGTTCGTAGCATCCTTCGCGCTCGTCTCAAAGTACGGGTGGCCGCCGTTCTCACGGCACCACTGTCGAACATCCTCCCCCGACACCTGCCGCTCAGACACGTCCAGTTTGTTGCCCAGCACCACAAAGGGGAAGTTGTCGGGGTCCTTCACGTCAGCGTAGTACGTGAACTCCTTCTTCCAGTTGTTCAGGTTGAGGAAGCTCTGTCCGTCGTCCAGGCTGAAGGTGAGCAGGCAGCAGTCGGAGCCGCGGTAGAACGGCGTGCGGAGGCTGCGGAAGCGCTCCTGACCCGCCGTGTCCCAGATCTGCAGGGTGACGTGGTGGCCGTCCACCTCCAGCTCCTTGTTGAGGAACTCCACGCCGATGGTGTGGAAGAGGTGCGAGTCGAACTTGTTGGTGACGTAGCGGTTCATGAGCGACGACTTGCCGACGCCGCCGTCGCCCAGAAGGATCACCTTCAGGAGGGCGGATTTGGACATCATGGCTGCAGGGAGGCGGCTCGGGCTGATGTTTGGAGACAGCAGCAGTGGGGGGAGAGTCTCACCTGAGGAGCATAAACACTTTAACTTAGACAGCAAAACAGCAGTCACAGTAAAATCAACATCCATTTTGCTCAGAAATGACTTTACTGGTTTTCTACCTTTGTCCTCACAGATAAGCTCATCGAGATAAGACCAAGCTGCTTCTGAACACTTTCACTTCCTGTCAGCAGCTGTTTACATGTTCCCTCGCACTCGGACGGAGAGGACGACTTATAAAAGTCAGTCGACTAGCTAATCCTATTAACCATCCGCAGCCCACTCATTATATTTAGCGGCTAATGGCCTTCCTACACTGTGTGTAATATGTTCTGCATGAAAAGATTTGTGCTGTGCGTCACGTGGACACCGATCACAGGACCACAAGTGGCAATTCACCATGGTAAACAACCGAGAGGAAGTTTTAAACTCACTTTTATGAGCAGCAGATGAATTTCATGTTGTCAACAATCTGTAAGAAAGAGAAACAGAGAGTTTAACGTCAGAGATCAGCGAGTGTCCGAAGGAGTTCGCCCACTCGGGCTCAGCTGCTGAGAAAAAAGTGAGGATTTAAGCGCAAATTTAATCACGTACCACACACTCGCATACTTAGCATACCAGTTTAAGCTAAGTGGCCGTCATTCCTCCCACATACCAGAACAAATCTCTGAGATTTAAAATATCTCAACAAGAGGGGGTTTAAACCGGAGACGAGGAGGAGCTTTGTGACGCGAGAGAGATCAGCTCATCCATCACTGAACACTCGCTGTGACAGGATCAACGTTTGCCTGAACCAACATCTTTAAACTGAGAATAAAAAAAATCCTTGAAATGTGTTTTTGCTTTTGCAGCAGACGGTCAATCAGTCGTACAGTGGTGAAAAATGTCGATCAGCTCGAGATGACGTCCTTTAATGTCTTGTTTTGTCCGCAACCCAAAGATATTCAGTTTACTGCTGCCATTAGCCAGTTAGCTCAGTTAGCCGTGCAGGTAGCGAGAACAGGGGCTTTGGTGTTGCAGCCCTAGTATATAACACAAGGAAGACAGAGTCTTGATTAAGTACTCTTTTAAACTTATTTCATTTGTTTTTATCCAAATTAGAATCCCAGTTTTATTTTAAAAGTCAAACTAGAGTCACTATTTTGTTTTGAAGGGTCGTAGAGGGCACTGAAAATCTGTTTTCTGTCGTTCAGAATTGATTGATTTGTCTGTAAAATATCAGAAAGATTAGAAAAATACCCATTTCAATGTCCCACAGTTTAAGCTGATGTAATTGAATGTTTGAATTTATCTGACCAACAGCACAAAACCCCAAAATATTCAGTTTACTAGTATATATGTCAAAGACAATATAAGCCAATCCGCCAGTCTGCGGCCAATTACGACCAAACTGGCCATATCTGCTGCTTGTTAGGAAAGGTAAGGCTCCTTTAGAGAGTTTAAAGATGAATGAAGTGCTGTTGGCTCAGGCTGAAGGGCTGATGGCTCCGTCACGTGAACTGGCAGCAATAAGCATTTTCAGCCCAGAGGACACAAAACTGGGTAAATGCCGTCTTTGTCTTGATGACCTTTAAGCAGACTGCAGCGCTCACTCCTGTCAGGTCTTCAGGGAAAATATGAACTTTTTTTTATTTAAAACAGTGACAAAGAAACAGAGCTAGGGATGAATGGCCACTCACACACACTCACACACACACACACTCACAAGTCATGTGAATGCTACTATTTCAAGAGAGAGCTGCTCTGTGGGTCATTTGTAATCGGTGCATGCTTCCTCCAAACACGTGATCTGAATACAACCTACAAAATATAATACTGCCAGTCATGTTAAAGAGCTTATATGCAAAATCAAATCAGAGAAAAAAGAGCTGAGAGTGAGCCAATAACGTACTCCATTTAAATAAATGAGTTTTTAAGCATTAACTACAGGATACAGCAACTGTCAGGTGTAACAGCGATCGGAAACAACATTCTATAGTTCATTGTGATCTTAGCAAACATTCGGCTACACATACAATACATGTTTACAGTTTAAAATGACAATTACTGCGTTTTTTGGGGTCCAACATCATATTTCTGCAGTTTCTAGCTAGCGACCACTCGTTAGGTCAATTTTCGGACACGCAGCCCAACCCAGTGTTTGTCACCCCTTATTCTTCTTTACCAACTCTTCAACCGTCATTCAACACTCTTATTCAGAATATTAAGATGTATGAAGAGCACGATATGGTGGTAAAAGACACAAAAGACAATATAAGTAGCTAACCGTGACTGTAGTTGATCGAACAAACCCAGCAGGTTCGTCTGACTCATTTATAGTTAGCTAGCATATAATCAACTTGGAAACAAACAGCTTTATCACCTCAAAATTAGCATTAACGTTAATTAACATACTTGAATTTTGCGTTCGGCTTCCTTGTGTTTAGCTGCCGTCCATATGTGGACGAACATACGCAAAGAATCAAAGCTGATGCGGGTTTGTCCGATAATGGACGCCTGACCACAAACTTTAGCTGTCCGATAATGGGCGCGCTAACAGTTCACACTCACGACTCTACTTAAAACGACAGAAAGTGAGCATTTAGTTCAATTCAGAGTCGAGTTTTGCCATCGCAGCAGCTGTTACCTGTCGGTGTGGAGGTCACAGCGGTGAGGTTCCCCTGGTTCATCCCGGCAGGCTGCTGCTGTCGGCCGGTGACATGGCGCTCCGGTGTCCCCGCTGCTCTCTGGCCCCGCGGCCGCTGATGACGCTCATATGACCCGCGAGTCACGCCTCCTGCCATCATGCGCTCCTGGATGCTGTCAGCGCTCCTCATGTTATTCATTCATCCTACTGTCAGTTTATAGAACAATCATCTCTGTGTTCTTCCTGCTGCACATGAACATTGGATCCATTTTAAAATATTTAATTTACATTAGGAAAGTCCCAAACATGTGGGATCATCCAGCCAAGAAAAAAACAGAATTATGGTATAGAAAGTTGAAATTATGAGATAAAAGTCAGAATTAATAGATTAAAGGTCAAACTTATAGAAGAAAAAAAGTCATACTGATGGTAAAGACAGTCTGAAACATGAGATAAAAGGTCAAAAATGTAAAAGAGACCGTTATAATTATGGTAAAGAAAATCCAAATTATGAGTTAAAAACTCAAAATTATGAAAGAAGAGGTTGTAATTATGATACAAAAGTAATAATACTAGATTAAAAGTCAAAATTGTAAAAGAAGAAGTCTTTCTAATGAGATAAAAAGAACTAATTACTAAAGAAAAGTCATAAATATTGTATGGAAATTCAAACTTATGAGACAAAAACTCATAATTAAGAGATAAATTCATAATTATTAGATTTAAGGTCAAAATTGTAAAAGAAAAAAAGTCATTTGTATGGTAAAGAAAGTCCAAATTATGAGATAAAAACTCAAAATTATGAAAGAAGAGGTCATAATTACGAGACAAGTCATTTTAATGGGATAAATAGTGGAAAGACTATCAGATAAAAAGCTGAAACTATGCGATTAAGAGTCAGAGCTGAGAACCTGCAGGTGCTGCCACATCCTACACAGTGTGTTGGTGCTCAGGACTGAACACATCTGTGGCAGCAGAGCATCGATTCGTCAGGCTGAGATAAGACGAGGAGCATCTGAGAGGAGACACGACGCAGAGAGCAGACACGGAGCCGCCACGCTGCACTGTATCTGACAGGGGTGATGTCACAGCTCCGTATCTGAGTCGCCATGACGACGGGGGTTGGGGGGGGGCTTTCCTTACAGGGGATTTTATCTTTGGACCTCCCTGAGTTTTAAAAACCACCCGAGTGTTCTGCAGAGAGCAGAAGAACCAGGAAATGCAAATAGAAACGACGAATGAAAGTCAGTTTTGTGAAAGAAAAACCAATAAAATGCACGTTTCAGCTCGGAAATTGTCAGGTTGTGGAGAAAACAGGAGGTTTCCAGTCACATCAATGACTCAGGAACATGTGGAAGGAAAGCAGAAGTTCATCTCTTGCACCAGAGCGACTGACGTGCAGACAAAACACTTCAGTCCCTCAGCGTCCCCTCGAAAACACCACACATCGAATCAAAACGAGCAGTTTCAACAGTTGTGTCTGAACCTGGATGTGATGCCACGTCGACGGAGCGAGGCACCATGGGATACCCGCGCCTGGGGCCAGATTACTGACTCACATGCTGAGGTCACATGTCTGGTCCACTGGAGGAGCCCCCCGGAGCCAAACGAAAGGGATATTATAATGTGGCGAGGGGGTTTTTATTCTTTACTCTCTAGACTTACAATGAGTGCAGCAGCTAATTATTCATCAGCGAGGTCAAACGTGAGGTCACAGGTTTTTTTTTTTTTTACTTCATTCCCCTGAGCTGATGAAAGAGAGAGGAGGCAGGATGAGAAGTTAAATCAGCTGACGGTAAGTACAGACGAGGTGAGCGAGGCAGGAAGTGACTCAGCGGGATGATGAAGTTCTCCAGTTAGCCGGCAGTGAGTCGGCGGATTCTCAGTCCCGCAGAAAAGTGATCACACACTCTGAGATTTAAGTTACACTCAGTTTAAAATAGTGAATCCTGGCATGATAAAATAAACAAAGCAAACTCTGAAAAGTCTTCTCATCCTCTGTCTCCTCACCGCGTTCCTCTGACCGCTCCTCCTGCTTCAGAGTTACAGAAAATACTTCATGAGACGACAGGATGCAGGAAACTCTTCTGTCTCAGTTTGCTGCTTTCAGCTTCGTTGAAAGCACAGATCAGCGAGTGTAGGCCGCAGCTTCTCACCAGACAAGAACCACAAAGCTTCGTCCCAACGTCCTGCAAAAGTTTATAAAAGTTCCTACATCGACACAGAATAATAACGTCTTTACACCGAAGGCAGAGCAAGAAACCAACTAGAGAAACGATTCAGTGATTCGTCATCAATCAGCTGAAAAAGATTAATCAGCGACAATAACAGTTTTATTTCATTAAGTCAATCAGTTACAGCTGCTTGAAAAGTGAATATTTGCTGAATTTTTGGTAAATCTATGATAGAAAAGTCAATACTTGCTGCTTTTTAAATGTATTTTATGGTATTAAAGTGAGTATTTGCTGTATTTTTTGTATATTCATGATAATAAAGCAAATATCTGTAGAATTTATTGTATATTTATGACAGAAATATGAATATTTGCTGTATTTTTCATGTATTTTATGATAGAGCAGTGAGTATTTTGAGGTTTTGGACCGTTCGAACAAAACAAGCAATATGAATTTCAACGTGGGCAGAAACGCGGGAAAATAAAGTATTTTATAAAATTATGACCCGGATACTGAAGGTTACCCACAATCCTCGCTGTGAGCAGGTTCATGTGGCAACTATTGTCTTTCTGTATCGCTCTACAAAAAGAAAGCGTGCTCAGAAAGTCCTGAAATCTGTCATCTGACATGTTTAATCGTCCCGTACTGTCGGGTCCAGTACCATGAGATGTTCTGGTTCCTGTGTCACTGGGTTTTCAGAGGCAGTTCCAGCCGCTGTGGTACCACTGCTGCCCGCACCGGCTGCAGGTCACAAAAGTCATGGCGTCCTCGTCGGGGCCGCCCCGCCTCACCCACGCCGGCAGGAACAGGGCCCCCCTGGACACCTGCGTCACCTCGCAGTCCGACCCGCCGCACCTTTCGCAGCGGATCTTCTGCGTCCGCGTCCCTTCCACCCCTCGGGGAAGCTGCCTCTCGCTCACGCCGCGGGACGAGTACTCCTCCCTCAGCTGCCGGAGCTCGGCGCTGGCCATCTCCTCCGCAGACATCCGGGCGAAGGCCTCGGGGGCCAGCGAGCCGCTCAGGAGGCCCCGATGGAGGTGCTTGTTCTTAGGGTTCCTCAAGTTGGCCACCTTGCTCCTCACGCAGGATTTGTATTTGACCTGGCTGGAGGCGTGGAGCTGGTGGATGTGCTGCTCGATGTTTCCGGCCAGCTCTGCCGCCTTGTCCTGATCAGGAGGTTCGGGGCAGAGGGCGGCGAGGAGGAGCTGGACACATTTAGATCTTACAGGGGAGAAGCTACAGGACGGAGACGAGCTCTCTGCAGGGGGAGGAAGTGTCTGTAGGCCACTTTGAGCCCCTTCTTCACACTTCACGCTGTCCTCCCTTCTGTCACACGTCGGTTCTGGATCAGCGTGGGAATCCTCCCGCTCAGAGACCCCGGGCGCCTCCCTCTCACCTCGTCCATCTCTGCCGAACTGCCTCTTCCACTTCGACAGCAGGCCCTTCGCCGCCTTCTTCACGTCGTCATCCGAGCAGGACTTCAGGAGCCTGTAGAGGACTCTGACGATGCCCGTCGTCTCCAGCTGCTCCGCTGTGACCCACAGCTTATCGAGGTCACCGAGGAGGGTGGAGACGTTCCCGTAGCTCCTGTCTGCTGCGGATCTCTCTATCTGCAGAGCACAGCGGACCACTTCTTTGGCATCCATGGTGCCTGCAGAGAGAGACGTGAGGTACTTCAAGTGTGAAATAACACAGAGCTGCCTGATCTTTAAAGGGTAAGTTCACCCAAAAGCTCACCGACATGCTGATAGAAGGTCAGGGGAAAAAATGTTGCAGCATTCTCCGAAACAACTGATGTGGACTTGTTTTGAAACGTTAAATACAACTGAAAAGAAATTATGAAATGCCTCTCCGACATAATCCAAGTCTCTGGAAGCAACAAGATCGCAAACTGATTTTGAAAGACGTCGTTCACACCGGTTTTTAGAGCAGGAATCGTCAATTTAGCCGCTAGTGCTAATGCTTTTAGCTTGATGAATCCCAGAGACTTGGAGCATGCATGCATGCATAAAAAAATATGTTATTTACACCATTTTCAAAAGCAGAAATCATCCCTGTCGCTGCTTTTAGCTTTAGCTTAGAAGCTACGGAGAAGAATTAGGCTTAAAATGGATGGAAAAAGCATCTTCTCAATTTAATTTTAATCTCAGGGCTTCTGAAGACTCGGATTGCACCCAACGAGCTGTATGGAGCCATTTATACATTGTTTTTATATTATACTTGCGTTGTTTCTGAGAATGCTGCAGAGAAAATGACTGAATTTGCAATTTTCTGTGAACTTATCCTTTAAAATCAAACCTGTCATCAGATGTAAACCTAAATACATACAGACAGTCACAACAATCATATTTAAAGGGACTTAAATCCAATCTGATCACATATAAACTACTGTATGATGTAACTGAGAGTTAACATCTCTTCACTGAAGAGGATTTAGGTGTGAATTCATGGTGCAGCCTGCATTAATACACATTACATCATGCATTAGTTAAACAATCATTAGCTCTATGATTTATCCTGCCTTTTGTAAACTGTCACCAAACAATCCTTCATGTGTGTGTCTGTGTTTATTTACCTGAGCTTCTTCATGTTCTGCAGCTACAAGCAGCAGCACAACACCGTCTCCATGGGAGCAGCCATGTTGGATTTGTGCTCAGAGCAGGCAGCAGGCTGAGACACCTCTAGATGGAGCTGCAGCCTCACGGAACTGCTACACCCAGAGTGATCATGGAGGGTTTGGGTTCGTTTACTGCAGGTTTCCTCTTCAGGAACTCAGTATTTCTGCAGTAGAGCAGAGTTTGACATGAATAACACCACTTCATTTCATCAAATGTTTGTTATTTCGACTTTTTTCTAAGGAATGAAGGCTAATGCAGATTTTTAAATGTCTTATAATCGTCCTTGTAGATCATTTGTGACGTGTTAAATCTCTTATCGTGTCAAAAAAACAAGTTTCTCTGTGATTCTACAATTTGTCAAAACACATTACCGTTTCTCTTGATCCCCTAATGATGTGAGATTTAAGTGAGTGCGTTGACTTTCCAGCTGATTCCCAGATTAACTTCCTGTTTACTTTCACAACTCTTTCCATGTGCTGACGATAAACACAAAGCTGGATGAGCGTCTGTGTCAAAGCATCGAACGGTTTGAGGGTGCAGCGATTAAAGTATTCAATAATGACACACTTTATCTAATGATCATCGGATCAATCTGCACGAGCGTGACTTTGTTTCACTCTGAGCGCCTGTCAGACTCGATGAGGCCTTGCGTGAGACGGATGTTTGTGTTGGACACGCAGAAACATGCATTCATGGTATACAGATAACCAAACGGCCTCCAGACAAGAATTCAGCAGTGAAAGGTATCTCACAACAAGATGAGGCAAGCCTCCTCGGCTGTTGTGCAATTACATGTTATTGGGGAAGAAGATGAATGAGTGTTGGAGGATAATTCTCGGTTTGCCGAGCCGAGACAAGAAACGGTTTCCGTGCTTCGGAAAAACCACCACAGTGGACGGACTCGTCTGCAGGTGGTTGTTATTGCATCCTCGGAGCCAATGAGGTTGTTTTGACATAATCACATACTTGTGAGAGTGACGTGCGCGGATGAAAATATAGAAACCGTGGGCGGCTGACAAGTAACACAAACATTATCTGACTGGGGATCCAAGACAGTAATGTCGCTGAACATGGCAGCAGAATGAGTGAGTTAAGGGACCGTATAAAAGTATTAGGGCGGGACGGGGGCAGACATAGAGGGTTTGTGTTCCCACTTTTTGAAAACATGAATCCCTCCTTCCCTTTGACTCGACCGAGACCTTAAGCGCATACTTAAGCCATCATTTGTAAAATCTTGAAAGGCTCAAATTAAACTTAAGCGTGCTCTCCCAACTAACATCCTCAACAGTTTTCCAAATATGTCTTCCGATGTCCTGTTTTGTCCGACCACAGTCCCAAACCCTGGAGAAATTTAAACTGAAGGTGCAATATCACCAGATCGATTGAAACTAGCTGCCATTAGCTAGTTAGCTAAATTAGCCATGCAGCTAGCCATGCTAGCACGGGAGATGGGACGGGGCTAGCTGGTTAGCATGTTAACTTCAGTAAATACTCTTTGACATAACACATAGATGCCACAACATAAAAATAGTTTATTAATTCATATCCTGTTGATATATTTTTACAGCTGGTTCTCCATCACCTGGACCCTCAGCAGAATGCTTTCAGAACCAACAGATCCACAGAAGATGGCATGTCCCCTGCCCTCCACTCAGTCCTCAGATCCATTTACTGTATGCTGAATATTAACACCTCATTGTTTCATTCCACTCTTGAACAGCAGAAGACACAAACCCCTCCCCCCTTTCTCTGACTCCGCCCCCCTGACCTAAACATGTTTCACTCCAACAGACAATCTAATTCAATTATTGCGTCCATGTTTTGTATTATCGTCACATCTGTCATTTACTTTGTGATGGATTTGAGTCCAGCTTGTAATCTGCGTTACAAATGTCCCTTTGGCTCGGCTCCAGTAACTGTGAATGGAAAGCGGGGTGGCATAAATTAGACATAAACTAGGGCCAGAATTAGAGTTTTTAATATCGTTTCAAGCCACATTTAATGGCAGCAAGCACGCTCAAATCAAACATGTCATCATTCACACACAAACAACCCGATGACATGGAGATAGATGGTGCCATTGTGTAAGCCGAGCTATGACATCACCCTCTAAATCCTGCACTAAAAATTAGCTTTTGAGATTCATGCAGCCGGTGGCCTGAGGGGAAATTGATACAGTGTCTCTTGGTTTAAAAGCTTCTGGGCTCTCAAGTCTTCAAACCGCAGCTTTAAAAACCCCACATGGAAGCTTCTCGGAGGCTTTTAGCAGCGTTAATGTTTAACTTATTTCCGAACTCGAGCGTGCTGGCTTAAGGAGTTTCTCTGCCGGAGAATCCAGGCAATTCAAAGTGCATCAAGTTTTTGTTTGTGTTCTCATTATTGGCTGTTCAGTGGGATTTTGAGGGCTCAAAGATGTGTTGCTTCAATGTGTGTGTGTGTGTGTGTGTGTTGAGATGGGTGGGGTCCAGCTGGGCCTTCACTGAACACATGTAGGATACCAAAAGAAAAAAACCTCTCTCAGCTGTCGACACGCTGCAGACCCCCTGCCTTTTGTTCCCTCCCCCCACCTCCAACAACACATGACTGGAATTCCCGAAAACTCTCACAAGGCTCCTTGGGATCTTATCAAATAATTTCACTGCGGCCCGTCTGCTCCTTATCTGAGGGAATGGAATTTTACCAGCACGCCATCGCCGTAGCGCTCGCTCGTCAAGAGGTGGCGCTCTCTGCACTGTGCTGGTTTCATTGGAGGCCGTATGAGGAAGTGGAGTCCTGCTGTATCACATCCTGCTTCTGTTGTCCCCGCCTCTTGTGCAGACCACGCCACACTTGATGGTGTGTATGCATGAGCACACACACGCACACACACACACACACACACACACACACACACACGCACGAACACACAACCCCGCCCTTTGCTTGAGAAATCCAGGGGAGGGAGGGAGGCTTTCTTGTTAAAGTGATCAGCTTCTTCATGGACAGACATTCATGACAACATGGTAAGTCCCTGCAAGCCCCCCCAAGACCTCCCAACACACACACACACACACACAACCTGAAAACCCCCCAACACACACATCCATACAGCACGTGTGTGTGTTGTGCTGTATGAATGTGTGTGTGCACATCAAGCAGAACAAAAGAATTAACGGTATTCTCACAAATGGTGAATCCTGAGCTATAAAATGCAACAATATGAAGGTTTGAGCTTTCTTCTTGCTCTATCAGTACAATATCCAACCTAATTAGAGACTGTGCATAAATTAATTGGGGTGGGGGGGCAGTGAAATAGGGAAAGTTATGTGTTTTTGCTGAAGAAAATGTAGAAAGGTGTTGCTTTCTACTTTTTTTAACACCCCAAATTAATAATTTATGATTCCCCTGCAGGATTGACGCAAAAAATAAACAACAAAAGGGATAAAATTGTCACAAATGTGTGTGCGCCAATTAAATTTGACTGTTTTTGCACAGAATTAACAAGCAGGATGCAATGTTCTGTGACAATAAGCTGCTTGTAGAGGGATTTTGTTCCTTTCAGACAAAGCTAAACTAGTATTTTCCCCCATGTTTACGGTGTTTATGCTAAGCTAAGCTAAACAGCTGCTGGCTGTTAGCTTCACATTCACTGTAAACACATGAGAGTGAGGTATCAATCTTCTTCGCTAACTCTGGGCGAGAACGTGAACAAGTTTATTTTCCAAAACCTCAAACAGCATTTATTATACTTTTGAGAGTTAAGAGGGTGTCGCAGTTTTCACAGTCAGAATAAAATGTTAATAGCTCTAATTTCTTAAGGCGCCTTATTGAAGTTCTATTGAATGCATTTTATGATAAATGATACTCAAGGGGGGATTCTGTTTACTCTGTAAGAGGTTCAGGATGGCACAGCTGCTGCAAAGAGCACGTGCGAGAGGCTTGTGGCTTTCATGCTGCGAGAGCAAAATCAACCTACTTTATGTCTGTGCTTAATGCTCTTGACAGAGGGGGTCGCCTGGCTGCTCCCTACCCATCACACCCACACACCCACCCACCCATCACGACCTTGAGGGTGATCACAGATGACTGGAGTGGACGTTTTTTTTCTTCTTTTTTTTTCTTTCTCTTTGTGTTTTGCTTTTTCTCTCTCTGTTTCTGCCGCAGGGTTCATCTCTGTTTTGACTGACACTCAAAAACTGAGTTTCTATTTTCGGTGTTGTAAATTAGACAAAGCGTCAAGAGTCTCGAGCTTGTCGCTCGTCGACAGTCTTGCACCTCCTCGGGCAGGAAGCGAGACTCCCCAAACATCGCGACCGCAAGAGCGAGCGACTGTTATGTCTGCTCCGGTCGATTCACAGCGCTGTCCGTTAATGATAAAACTCTTGTCTGAGCCAGAAACAACAAGGAAGTAGAACTGATATCAGCCCTTTTGTGGAGGAATGAGTCAAACGCACGATCATGTGACACAGACACATTGTTTGTGTTGTTGGTTTTTCTTTCAAGGGCCAATATTTCATAATCTGTTGATGTGATGCAACACTTCTCTTCTAAATAGTTGAAACAAGAGAAAGTTGCATCGTCCAACTGAGTTTATTGTCATCTGACAGGCTCTGTTAACTCATACCAAAGGCCTGAAGCAGAGAAAGGAAGCATGACTATTGATTTTAATAGAAACATGACTTTGCTCTGAAGGACGTGGCGTACCAATCCTCTGTGGCTCCAGCCATATGCTCCCTCCGCTGCACAAATAATTATCCACATTGATTCATCACATTTGTTTTCCCATGAAACCCCCCACTCCCACACACACACACACACACACACACCAACTGGACACATGCTCGGCCTTGTGGGAAATCCCTCCAACAGTGGGCCCTGGGTTGCGAATAACCACATCCTCCTACGGCGCTCGCAGTTGTGCAGCATCTACTCGACTAGCGTTTGTAATGTGATCACAGTGGAGGGGTGAGGCTGCGAGGTTGGTTCAGCTGTGAGCGAGGAAGATGAAGTGGCACCGAGTGACCCGGTGAATATCACTGAGAAAGAGCTTCAAAATGACCTCCGTGGTGCAAGGATTTATGGGTGAAAAATAAACATGTTCGAAATCCTGTTCCTACTGGAATCACGAGTCAGGAGACTTTGAAGCCAATTACACACACAAAATACATGTCGAGCACAAAACATAGTCCAACACGATTAGTGAAGAGTCACAAAGTTGGACTTCTAAACAGCTAACAATGCTAGCTAACGCTACCTGTCACATTGGCTAGCATTAGCCACTTCAAGCCACTGGTCATATACCAATTAACTTCTTCAAAAATCCTCGAGTGTGCTAAATTGAGTTGAAAGTTTACATTTGTGATACATTGCGTTGTTTATTCCTTCTAAAGTTTTGTAGTCAAGCTTTTAATAGACATTATCATCCTTTAAATATCCTGATTTCTGAATACAGCAGCATTTAAAGAAGAAAAACGGTGTTGAAAATATGTAGCGTCTTTCTTTCATTGGCTTTCTTAACAAATATACATGCTAGCCAGATCCAGATGTGCTTGTGGTCATACCACTTTTGTCCACAGGGGTCGCCAGAACCAGCATGAATAAAAGGTCCTCAAAGCAGCTTTAAATTTGTCTTTTTGATACCTTTAGTCTAATTGTATTTCTTTTTTTTTACTGGTTCCACATTAGTGTCTTTTATTGCCAGTGTTTTTAATTTAATTTGCTACGTACTTGTATTATAAGTATCATTATATCTAATCACAGTCATATTCTGCCGAACAAATTGCATACAAAGGAAGAAAAAGTTATTTTCAGGTATCTCTAATTATAACCTAAAGACTAAAGATGTTTCACACAGGCTTCACATGTCCTGCTCATGAAAATTCAAATTGGAACATTACTTCCCTCCTCATAAAGAGCTCCAGCGCCACAAACCGTTTGCAGACGCAGTTAAATATCTACGTATATGACGAGGTTTGAACAGGTGTGATAAAATACAGAAGATAAGAACCTGAGAGAGGTTTTGTTTGGACGGGCCGCACCTTGTGTGTAAAGTGTAACAGAAGGCTTTTTTGTTCCGTGTGACCTGTTTTAAACCATATCTTGTCTCGGGCCGATAAGGAGCAGCAGCAGGATATCTTTTTAGTTATATTGGATTTGATTCTGTCGCTGTTGAACATGAGAATGTCAGCTCAACTTGTGCACCGAACGGAGAGCACAGAGGCAGCATGTACTGTCCTTTTGACATTTTTAGCCTGCAATCTCCCCCCTTCTCCCCCTTCTCCTCTCTGGTAATTTCCGTTGGGTGATTGAGTCTGAATTCCAGATATCCCACAGTTAAGATTCATGGGCCTGCGGTGTGTCCGGACAGGACACTTCTTAACCCCTTCAACCTTTCATTCTTCTCCCCTCCTTCTTCTTTCCATCTTCCCTTTCTCCTTTATTTCCTGCCCCTCACCTTCCTTTACCTCCCCCCCCCAACTCCTCCTCCACGTCAC
>CAEMYA010000675.1:140028-160485 GCA_903131615.1 Diplodus sargus | reverse complement strand
GTGTGTGTGTGTGTGTGTGTGTGTGTGTGTGTGTGTGTATGTGTGTGTGCACCCACATCCAAAAAAACCACTCCTCCACAATTTGTCTGCCTCCACTGTGCCGCTAGATGGATGCAGGGATTACATAAGATGAGGTCTGATTGGCTGCTTCTAAGCATGACAACTGGACCGGGGCTACACAGATGCATCCCCGTGGATTATGGGTAATATTGGAAAGTTGCATTAAGGGCAGACCGGTTAGTCTGTCCGACCGCTTTCCCTCTGAGTCCTCCGGCTCTATGGATATTATTAATACTCTATATATTAATAGAGCGGCAGAGAAAAACAATGTAATCTTTATGTACGCAGCAGCTTTCAAAATAAAAGTCCGCCAGTGTTTAAGGGGTCGAACAATAAACAGACGAGTGATGGAGCTGTGAGCAGATTATATAAGATTGCATAAGAGCATTTAGTGTAAAAAGCCATTGTCATAGTAGAAAGAGGTTCAGCTCAGTTTGGGTTTCATGAGCACCTGCAGTCTAAAAGTCGGACGCTGCTGTTAAACCTGTGACGTCAAAGTCAACGGAAAACTTAAAGTCTCCTCACTTTGCTTTTGCACATACTAGTGGATGCGATGTCTCAGAAGAATGAGCGGTTTAGTTGACTGAAATCTGACAAAGTCCAAGTCTAAACTGAGGGACAACCCTCCTTCAAAGAGCCAACATGGCGTTCAACTGTTAGCGATTGAAGCCGTCGACTTTTCATTCATTTCATTCATTCACATTCACATTGAGGAGACTCTGAGAGGTCTTATCTTGACAGCTCCCACAGTTGGACTTTAAGCCTCCTGACAGGCGACAGGTCACACCCACTCTTTACATTACGAGGAATGTCTGACTTGTCGGAGCCTGAGAGAGACGGGAAGATAACGCGCCCTTTTCTGCGCCGGCGTGATGGCGGCAGGTCTGTGCGTGTTCGTCCCGCATGTCACGACGCAAAACACCGACACCCACAAACCCACACACACACACACACACGGCCCGGCGCAACACAAGCTGAGAGCCGAGTCCAAACACACTCTCTCTCTCCTCCCCGGGGGTCTGAAAGCAAATCAGCGGATCAGCTAGTTTGAGTCGCCGCCATTGATTTTTTGTTTTTTGTTTTTTCCTCGAGCCATCTGCTCGCTCCTGGCCCACGGCAAGCGTCGCCATGACAACGCAGTGTTGATAAAATGGAGGAGAGTCTTATTTAAAGTCTGCAATCTGTTCACGCGGCGAGGTTAATTCTCCTCCCGCTTCCTTTTTGTGTTTATTAAAAATGACTCGCCGGTGTGGCCTGACAGAGATGAGCCGTTATCCCACGGATCAACATTTTCATACCAGAGGGGAACTCGCTGCTGTCGGGAAAAAGGGAGAATAACCCGCCTGTACTGATGGATGTTAAGAGTTTCTATTAAAGGTTTTGCAGGAGCTGAAGGCATGAAACTCACCAGAACACCCTTAAAGTGACACCGAGTTAACTTTACACCCAGCTGGGATTCGTCTCCACCAGTTCCCAGTATCACTTCAGAGTTAGAGGAAGTTTACAGAGCGGTTTTGGCGACGTACAAACAAACAGAGCGTCCGAGCTGCTGCTCCAGTTCCCATGAAAACAGGTTGCTTTGCCTTTTGTGCGCGAGGAGATCCTCTTTCCTCTGACCTTTTGTCTCCGTGTGTTTTAAAACATGAGTTTTTCAATTCCTCAAGGGTTCGTCCACTCCCACTCGCAGCTTTATCTAAAGATTATAACCTTTCGCTCGAATCCAATTGTGTTGAATGAGGAGGGGAAAAGTGTCACAATGAAGGTATTTATAAGGAAATCGCCATCATAATACAGCACATACTGTACACGGAGACTTAGAACATATCTCGTGTTAAGTTATAGGATACTGTGTTTGTATTGGAACCGCAGACGTGAATTGCAGGGTGAAGTTTGTTGCCTGTTTCAGGACTCAATAGGCAGATCTAATAGCGGGGCTTCAGCACTGTCATTTGTAGTTAATTACAGACTGTGTGTTTAAAACTGGGAAGAGGAGATATAAATACTGAGGCTGCCCAGACCGAACACTTTCAAAGTTTCTTGTTTGGACCTGCAGAGACTCAACTCAAACATTAAGGCCTATAAAAAAAAAGGAAGTGACAGTCACTGGCTAATCCATTTTATAGGTTTTATTACCTTGTAATTGAGATGTGTTTCAACATCCAGGGTTGTTTTTCTTTCTCATAATATCTCAATTTTCAGCCTTCACACAGGCAGCTGTCAGCGATGAGATGGTTAGCTTAGCATAATGACAAAAAACAGCAGGAAGAAGCTAGCTTGACATTAGCTGGTATCCATCTTTTCATCAGACTCTTGAAAAGAAAGCACATTTTCCAAAATGTCAGATGTGTTTTTGTTGTTTAAAGGGTTTTATTTGAATTATTTGATTGTTTTTTTTAAGTTAAAGCCCTCACAGTTTCAATACCTTTGCTGCTGAGAGCTATCGTATGGCTAGCTTAGTTTAGCATAATGACTAGCTGGCTAAAAGAGATTTTAACTCACTCATCTTTTAAATATTCTTTGTTTTTGTACAGGTGAAAACATATTCTATGCAAAGTAAATGTAACAAGTGAGCTTTTTTTGGTGATAGTAGGTATATTTTGGTTACTTTTGGACACAGTCGAGCAACATATTTACCCGTTTGTGCTAAGCTTAACTTTTCCTCGCTAGCTTCACACTTCAAACAGATGGAGCTGGCGTCAATCTTTTCATTAGACTCTTGGCAAGAAAGCAAGTTTCCCAAAATGTCAGAAATGTTTTGTCTCGAGGGGATTTTGATTTGACTCATTTCAATATATTTCAACCTGTCGCCCTTACAAGGTTTGATTAGCCGGCGAGTTTTTAAAAGCTGCAGCCATGAGACGGTTAGCTTAGGTTAGCATAAAGACTGACAAACAGGTGAAAACAGCCACATGACAGTTTTGCATGATTAAACCAACTGTATCATGACAATAATTGAGCTTTACAAGTGCTGGTGAACTTGTTTTATAGCTTTACTAGTGTCTCGTCCCGATGCTACACTTAAGCTAACGCCTCCTGGCTGCTTCATTTTGAGCTTCTCATTTATCTCTCGGCCTCTTTCCAAAGATTAAAATCCCTTTAATGTTAAATTTAACTCCAGTAATTTCACAGTAGCTCCTCTTGAATTGGACTTTTTCTACTTCTTTGTGTCCTTTTGCTTCAGGGCCCCTACCTGCTAACTCAGCAGACGTTTCAGTGGGTGACAGCGTCGGAGAAATGATTAAAATGTAGGTGAATCGTGTCAACTTCAGCTCCGACAGGCAGGAAGCAGAGAGGATTGGAATGTATGTCCCCGAGGTACCTCAGGCCCCATCTTTGTGACTGTCTGTCTGTCTGTCATGGGTTATATAAGATGCAGCCTGAGGACCCACACACACACACACACACACACACACACTCTCGCTGCATGAGTCTGACAGGACCTGCGCGTCTATCTGAAGAATCTGGCAACACTCGGCTCTATCTGATCAGCATCTTGTCAGGGTGGATTAGTGTGTGAGTGTGTTTGTGTGTGTTTTTCTTTGACAGTCTGGTGGGTCCTGGGAGAGACGCTGCCAGTTAGGACGCATGCCTATTCTTGATTATGTTCAGTAATCGTGCGCCAGGTGTAATTTGGCTAACGTCAGCACAGCGAGTTTAATATCAAAATAGAATTGTGCTGTACAACTAACTCAGTGCAGAGACACTTTTTCGTTTAGCTTTAAGGACGAGGTTCAGCTGCCATTTTGCATGGAGACATCAACGTTACGCTCTTAAGCCAACACTAAATCTTCTTACACATGAAAGCATCCGAACATGCTCCAACATGTCCCTTCCTTTGACAACAAAAGTAAGCCGTCGCTGTGCTGAGAGCTTCCCCCCCGCATGCGGCCTTACTGTAGCTAGGAGCACCAGTTGTCCTATTTATCTGCACCGAGCCCGACCTCGCAATCCAACTGAGCCATTTCACCCCTCTGGCAACCCGGGCCGAGCGCGGCCGAGCCCTGATATGTCATAGATGTGTGAAAGAGGGAATCCATTTAGCAGGGCTGTTCTCGTCACTGTGCAAATTGATTAGCTTCCAGCGGCTACGGGTTGTCCATGGGGCGACGTGTCCGGTGGTTTGCAGGAATGCGAGAGGCAGCCAGTTGCTAACATTAGCCTATTGTTATCAAATCAGATGCTGACAAAGTGATGAAGAAACGGCATTGTGGGCAGACATGAGGTTTGACTTAACCGCTATCTAATCTCATCACACTGTTAGCTCGGTGGAATGTAAATGTGATGCAAATCTGTTTCTAAAAAGCCCTGATTTACCTTTTGAGTTTGACTTTGACCACTTAAGCTTGAGGCTGTTTAAAAAACCGCTCTTGCGTTTGTGTGCAATTACTGTCACAGTATCAGCGCGCTTACCAAGCTGTTTACCATTGTTCCTTTAGAGAGACTCGACTTCAAAGACGGTGTCTTCAAGCTCTGGATTGTTTCGACCACTTTGTTTGGTTTAAGTCTCCTTAAGTACTTAACTGAACATGGCAGGTAAACACGCCAAGATTCAGGAGTATTCGACAAGTCTCGTTTTGCCCACAGGGTCCAAAAGTTCATGTAGAGTAAGATTGTAGCAGGATTTGACTTGACGTTCCCATGTCGGATTATGTAGAAAGATACGAGATACAGGTGAAGTATGAACACCTTATCTGAGCAGGCACACTGCTCACACGTCCACCTCCTTTCCTTCAGCCACAAAAAAAGGACCAGCCCAAGAACACTGGAGCTACTTCTAAATCTATACACACAAATTGCATCCAAATCCAGAAGCCGTATCTGAGCCTGAACCATCTAATTCTGCACCTTCAGCGCCAGAATACGACTGAAATCAGCCTGCTTGGACGTTCAGACGAAGAAACAGTCACACAAGCGGCATGTTGTTTCAAATATCGGTGAGGTAATGAAAAACAATCCAGTAATCCTGGATTGAGCCAAAATAAATCCATGAGTTTGATGCGTAATCTGATATGGAAACACAGCACAGTGGCTTGTGATAATATTAGACTATGACAACACGTTGCGTTATGAAGTTATTGGCGAATGCAGCGCTTTGCTGGCTGTGTTGTAAAATCCAGGTTCACCCTTTTTCTGGACGTCCCACTGTCTTGTTTTCCAGTTAATCAAATCAAATCACCGTAATCAGCCTCAGATTGGCTGCCTTCTTTGGTTCACCATTCTCTACGCTTGAATCAAACTATTGACCTTGTATGGAAGGTTATTTCCTGCTTTCCTTGCGATTCTGCTCTTAGTTCGTGAGCTATAGTTCCCCCAGTAAACACATCAACCTATTCAGCGTCCTTCAGTGTCTTCTGTTGCCATCTTGGGAGTCACTCGTTCTCCGGAGCAGCTCTCAGCCGCAAGACTGTCTTTCAGCCACTAGGCTGACAGTCTAACCCTAACCGTAGCCGAAGAGGTTGGTGTGTTTACTGGAGAAACTACAGCTCGCAATCTACTTTATACACGCTTTGTTTCACAACCCATTAATGCCAGACTCGCTAGCTATGTACCTGGCTAACTAATTTAACTAGCTTGCAAGTTAGTGAGCCAGGAACTGGAGTATTTAGAAGTGCAACACATCTGGGCAAACAAAATGTGTGTCTTTAAAGAAACAGTGTACAAGAATTTAGTCTGAATCTACAGGTATAATGCCAAACAATAGAAAAATACAGTTGCACTCAAAGCTGAATTCTAAACTCAAGTAATCTGCAGAAGCAAATGCTTAAGATGACAAGATGATGAAAGGACCTCACACAGTCAACGACACATATCCATCCTCACACACTCTGTCAGCAGTCTGTAGCTGTGTGAAACCTATCCAACTCTACCGGGCACCATGTTTTGTAGCTCCTCGGGCTACGAGTGCTCTTGTGTTTTGGAAGATTTGTTATGGAAAGCGAGCGCTGATCGAGGGTGGGCTCGTTTCTGGGAAGCGACCCCGCTCTGACCTCTGAGGAGGAGAAAGCAGGGGGAGGGTGGATGAAGCAGTAGAGGAGGAGGATTCTTTGGGATTGTGGCAGCCCTCTTTCTCTTCGCCTCCTCCCCGCCCGATTTCTCTCTCCCTCTGCCTCTCATGTTAATCCTCTGCTATTTTGTCTCAGATTTCTCATCGCAGCCGAGGGCCAAATAATGTTTATAACAAGCCGCAGTGTGAAGAAAAAACTCCCTCTTAAACCAAGTGAAAACAATGGGGATATTGAGTCGGGATTCGCTCAGCTGGCTCTCGCCGCTGAATATTTTGGCCGCAGGAGCAGAGCGCATATTTTTCGGCTTCATTCAGCCGCTTTTATTAGAGTCAAACAATTATCATAGGAATGTTTTTAACTGGGGAAAGTGAGTTTTCTCTGCGCTTACCTGTGGCCTCGAGTCGGCCTCGAGGAGTCACCCCTCTGCCGTTTGTTTTGCCAACACGGTCGGGGCGCTCCAGCTCCCGGCCGACATTCCCTCCTCTCCCACATCAGATGCTCCGGCCTACATCCAGCGATATCTGCGTTACATCAGAACGCTGATCTATTGTGCAAGCGATGGGCCGAAACCTCACTTTTTTTCCCCCCCGTGCCAACCCAAACATTTACATTCTGATGGGAGCAAGTTGCACAAGATGAAGCCTGAAGGGTTTTTTTGGACATGCGTGTCCATCCATGCCAAAGCTGAAAAGCATTTCAGAGCTGCTTCCTGCCCCGAGGCTTCCACAGGTGCTTTTGCTTGTGGTGCAAGGTGGTTACCTCTGGGATTTTTTTTTGGTGCTTTTTTAGTTCGAGTGGTTTTGGTTTTGGTTATGCTGCGGCCTGATTCGTTGATTTCAAGTGTCAAACGGTGGGTTTAAAAAAAAACAGACGCCACCAATCTCCACGCAGATAATAAAAGACCTGGCTGTGGCTGCTGAAGCGCGCTGACGTCATGATGTTATGCTAAATTCAGAGAGAGATTTGTCTTAATTCCACCGTGCTGCGACAATCCCTACAACATCAACAACGGCGTGCCAAAGCGTGCCCGCCGAGGCTCCCCCATACTGCACACTCATTGCACACAGGGCACTGACGCCATTGTTGTTGTTGTTGTGCCCGTCTTGGCGGCGTGCCTACGTCGGGGCTCAGGGAGTTTTTTCGGGGACAAATGGGGCATGAGGAACAAAAAAAAGAAAAAAAGGAGGTGTGGGTGGCGTTTGGAGCGCAGCCCACGGTGCCAGAGCAGGTCATGTGCCAGTTCTGCAGACAAAGAGGGCGAGTCGGTGCTCATCTGGGCCGCAGTCCAGTCGAACTTGGATTTGGGGGGGGCGAGGGAATGTAGGCACACGTCTGAGTAAAGCCTTTATGTTCGGAGGGGGCCTCAACGGACAAAAAAGACACAGGGACCGGCTGTCTCCCCATGCAAAGACGGAGGGGCACTCCGGCATCTGGGATTCTATTCACCCAGCAACGGCCACAAATGTTTGAAGCGAGCGTTGTGGGGGAATTACGGCAGCTTGCGGGAAGTCCTTCTTGCTGATTTACAGTACGAGCAGAGCAGAATTAGCGCGCGTGCCTAGAAATATCTCTGCACAAACCACACGGATCCTCTTTGGTCCTCACTGGTAACCTCGTGTCTCTCTGGCCTGTTTTTCGTGGGAACTGTCTCCCGCTACGAACGACCTATCTGCCCACAAAACCTCCATAACTCATTAACCAAGATCTCAGAGCAACACGGCTGCACCTTTGATACCCGGACGAAGGAAACTTGGCAGAAAAGAGCGCAGCTGAGCCAAAAAACTTCTACCCAAAAAAACAGGAAGAGCAATCAGCTCCTTGACTTCCCCTCCCGCACCAGAATCAGCCAGGTTTTGTTTTGGAGGACAGAACATGCAGCTTCTTTTGTTTTTACCGACATAATATCTGAACACCATATCTTTACTTTTACTCAAGCATGATTCTTGTGTACTTTTTACAACACCAGTAGACACAGACTCCTTTTACAATCGAGACTAAGTGTGTACACCCAAAGTAAATCAGGGTCTGGTTATCTTTATTGATTGGGTGTTGACCCAGATTGATAACACGCTATCAGTGAGTCATAGCCCGGGAATATTATTTGCTTTGGAAGCACAGCAATAATTGGTGATTGTATTGTGTTTGCGACTGAACAAATCAATAAGTCACGGAGCTTAAACAGGCACCGCGGCACGGAACGGTACGACGAACACTTTCCAGCAATAATTGGGGGTTAAGTTAGGCCGCGGCGTGCACTTAGCAAACAGCAGGCTGCGCATTTTGCATACAAAGCGAACGAGTTTACACCTTAGTTACCCTCCGCAGGCCCCTAACGAGGGAGCGTTAAAGCTCTCCTGATGGAAACATCAGCGGAGATACATTTACTGTGCAGCAGCGGCGGGCTGAACATCACTCCGGCTGCAGGCCCGCGATGATCTTGCATGTCTGTTGCCATGGAGACAGCATATAGACCCACTGTGACTTCAGCCACAAATGACGGCAACATCATCCTGAGTTCCACCAAACGAACGTATTCGCAAAAAAACAACAACTTTAAAGACGCCGTGAATCACAGCGAAGTGATTGGACTTCCTCCTCATCGCCGCATCAGATTCGTCCAGCAGAACACATTTTTTTGCATCCTGTGACATTTTAAAAATAAGAGGTGAAACTCCGTTTTTAAATGTCAAACAAACTAATTCTGAAACTTCACGACTCAAAGCAGCGAGTAATTGCTGATAAAGTGTGAGAGGAAGTTAAGTGCAGCCAGGCTTCCCTTTTTTTGCAAACACAAAAGGCCATATTCATAAAAAAAAAAACAAAAAAAACAGAGCATGCTGGGACATTCAGGAGGCCGAGGAAGCTGAGCAGATCTTGGCGCCGACCAGAGCTCATTCCTCTGCATGGGGTAAAAAGAAAAAAAAAAACCCTGAGGATCCTGACATGGACTAAGACAAGAAAAGGAAGAATTTATTTGCACTGTTGCGGGTTTGGGCTCAACTCACGACCTCTGGCTGGACAAAAACTGCCTCTGACAAATCACGATCAGCATTAAGTGAGGGTTTGGTTGCTGAGACGGAAGAAAATCGACTCCAAATGCAATTTTGCAAACTACTGCTATGATCCCAAATCTCGTAGCCGGTTGATCCCTCTTGGGAAATTGGATTCGCTCGCTGCCAACCGCGGCGGGTTCAAAGGTCGGGGCTCAGCCATCCAGGAGATTTGGAGAGACTCAACAACTTTCTCAAGGCACACAGGGCCTGAACACCGACACACTCCTCTTCCACACAGCTCAAAGCATGACAACTACCTTTTAAAAGCTTCCTGTGTTTCAAAAAATCCAATTAATAACATGCTTATTCCTTTGGGGGGGGGATGTGACAACGGGTCATATTCATAACATCCGTTAAACTGCGCTAACATTTGTGCTCTGCCACAACGAGCGATCTCGATAACAGAATTCACTTCCTTTAGACAAAACAACACGCGGTCCAGAATTCCTCGGATGCCAGGAGAGAATGGTGAGTGCAGGTTTTGTTTTTCGTGCACATCTGTTTCGACGTCCTTGACTCTGCTGGATTGTTGACAGCGGAGGTGAGCGGGTGACCTGGAGCCCAAAACCAAATCTAAACCAGCGAATGACGTCCTGTTGTTGTTCGACAGAAGAGGAACTGAAACTCTTGAATTCGAAGAAATCATCAAGCTTTTTTTTTTTTCGAGCCTTTTTGGAATTGTTTGCACGGCGACAGCGAGGAAATGAATGTGCCTTTCTCATGGATGCATAATTCAATTTATAGTAACAATGTTATGCAGAGTTCACAGTCAAAAGGGGTTTGCTTCTAAAAACAAGCAAATTCCGACGTGATTATCCAACATGCCGAGGGAGAGTGAGCCTTGAGATCGATGACATCATTACATTTCTATGCACGCCCCCCCAGCGTCCTGTCCTCAGATGTAAAAAAGCCTCCATAAATCTCAGGATGAGGCAGAACTTTCCCGCTAATGAGGGGAAAATCAGCCAATGCTCGCTTTTTAAGATCTCTTGGCATTCGAGGGAGAGTGTGTGTGGATCTGTGTGCATTGATGCAGGTGTGTGTGTGTGTGTGATGCGGTGTAATAATCTATTTCGGTCTCAGCCATCAGACCACACATAAAAAGTGGGGTGTTAATAATGCATTCAGCGCAGGTATGACACGCTTACATCAATCGCTGAACCCAAATGTCTGTAATCACGACTGCCTTCGCTGAATAAAGAGGCCGGCCTCTCCAGCGACGAGGCCTGTATTTATACGCTTTCTTGCTGAGAGTTTGATTAGAAGATTGACATCACTCTCATGTCTGTATGCCAACTGTTAAGCTATAGTTAGGAGATGGTTATCTTAGCCTGGTAAACAAAAAAAGGGGAAGTAGCTAGCATGGCTCTGTACAAATGTTTAAAAAATCTGCAGATTAGCACTTGTGTGTATTAAAAAGGCAATTTGTTAATAAACAGTATGTATCACTAGCTGCTCTATTACCTAAGCTGTTATCTCACAGTGTCGTGTTATCTCTCCGCTGTCTGTCTTTTTTTTACAGCGCTGATATGGAGATTTATGGGCTGTAGTTTCCCCGGTAAACACACCGACCTCTTCGGCCTCCTTCCTGGTCTGCGCCGCTCCTCTCGGGGTCGCTCGTCCTCCGGAGACGCTCCTATCTGCCAGAGACACAAACACAACCCGTTAATACCAACAACCACTGAGCATACAGTGAAGAAATAGCATGCTAGCTCGCTAATTCATTCTCTCATTTGCGGTGCGACTGAATGGTTGGAAAACGTGACGGACGTATTTGGCGCCATGCTTACAGTCTTTATGCTACAGCTAAGCTAACCCAAATTCTGGTAATTAACTGGGGATTTGACAACAGGGATTAATTAGTCCTCACAGAGCTTATTTGCTTTCAAGCCCAGAAATAGCTGTCTGCTAAATATGAAGCTATAGCTAGGTGACAGTTAGCTTAGCGTAGTATAAAGACTGGAAACTGGGAAACAGCCAGCTTGGCTCTGGGCATTTTTAACACTTTTGCATGATTGAACCAGATATATGTCGTGTCTCGCCAATTAGATAATACAGTGTTTTGCGTGTCATCGATTAGTTTTGATTTGTTTGTTTCTTTGCGTTTATGGCTCCCGACCTCTGGGACGATGGCGGGAGTCCAGCTTCCGTGTTGTCCTACCTTGCTCCGCTAAGTGTGCTGCTCTGCTGTTGTTGACACAGCTTCGAGCTGACCTTGGCACAGTGTGACTCACTGCCATGCCAGCAGGCGTTATCGCAACTGGACTGACCTCACCGAGGGAAATAAAACATAAACACTGCGTCCGACGACTGCGAGATGTGAGGGTTAAGTGGATTATGGGTGTGGCGCAGACTTCTGAGGTTCAACCAGTGTCTGTCTGTCTGTCTGTGAGATCCATTCGTTGAAACACATTTAATGCAGCGGTGTTAAATTCCCCCACATGACACATTAAAGCCTGAGGTGATAATATCGAGTGGGCTGCAGACATCTGCGAGGGGGTTGCACAACGACGCCTTTGAGCAACATAGTTTGAGCAACGCTGTGCGTCTCATGTCACATACGCCAGATGATGTAACACCATGAGGAGTCTTTATTGAGGTCCCGAAGAGAAGATGAGACACAGAGCAGCGTAGTGTGAGCATGCCATTAACCCCAGGGCCTCAAAACAGAGATAATGAGCTGATAGATGGCGCAAAAAAGGCACATGCACCTCTGTTATTCATGGTTTTAATAAAAACACTTCCTCGAGGCCACGTGAAGAGCCGAACAGGGAGGCAGTGTCGGGTAATTACAAGTGGCACACACACACACACACACACACACACACACACACACACACACACACACACACACACATCAGACAGATTCAATTATCAGCGCAACTCTAACCCTGATGGTGCAGACTACAACCTGACTAATGGTGAGCTGAGAGACACCATCCATCCTATTTGTTTTGTAAGCAGCAGCGTGAGGGGAAATAAAAGGGCCGGCGAGGTAGAACGCGAAACTTCATCAAGCACATGCGGGCGCACGCCGCTCGAGCCAAGGCGGCGTGAAAAGGCTCGGGCGCCTTTCCAGAACAGCATCATCGATCAGCATATAAAGGTGTCCTTGGGCGTTTCACCTGCATATACAGAGCATCAACTTTAGAGCGAGGAACGGTTTATCCAAAGGTGCTGCAAGCTGAGGCACATATGGAAGATTTATCCCTCCACACATACTGTACATTCATGACACGAAGGAGCAGCAGGCTTGATTCAACATTCATCTGGCATGTTATGGCCAGCTGATTTCAATTTCGTCCATTTTGGTTTTCCCGCAGCCGGACATTAGTCAGCAGCATCTGGACGGTGGAAAGATGGCGTGGGCGGTGACCACGCCACCGCCGCTCCGAATGAGTGCGTTTCTGCCGTTTCAAGTCGATCGGTTGATCCTTCTTTTTGTTTTTGATCGCAAGTTCAAAAGGAGAAGGTGGGTTGGAGGTTGTACAAGCACAGAAAACAGCCACATGAATGTCTCTAAATGACGCGTAAAAGCATCTGAACGCTTCAGCTGAGGTGGTTATCAGACGGTCGAACAGCCGATACCTTTCCAAAGTCGACGAGTTTGCGTTCAGCGTTCTCCGGTGTGAGACCAAACACTGCAGGAAACTAATTTCAGCTGCTTCTATCTATGATCGTGTTCTAACTGTGGCTTTACAGGAAGCTCAAAGACCGTAGGTGAGAGTTTGAAAGTAGATCGACAGATAAATCAGGAGCTCATCATGATTGATTGAAACCCTCTTTAAACCCTCTGGAGGGGTCAGAGGTCACCAAGAGCTGATAGGAAGTGTCTTTAACATAAAAGTTTGGGTTTCTGGTTGCCAGGTAGTTTCCCAGCCTTCTCCTCGGAGGGTCTCATGCTGATTATTAAAACTCAAATAAGGCCGTGACATGACTCAGCTTGTTATTAACAAGGGGGCAGTAATTAAGCAGCTCTCTCCGGGACCGCCCGGGTAATTAACACTCACGATCAACATTCTTCCAGCCGGCAGCTCGGCCTCGGAGAGTCTCTGGGCACCGTGCGCTCGTCTCAGGGACTCTTTCAATTTGATAGAGAAGAAATAGTTTCCCAGAGTTTCTTTTGCGAGGCAGATTGTTAGAAAAGGTGCAGAAGCAGAAGCAGGGACATTAAATCCTATTTTCTTAGTTATTAAAAGAGCCTTTTGTCTGTAACGAGGGCCTCGGCCTTGTGAAAAGTAGAAGTGAGCATTTGCAGTGATGCTGCATGAAAAAGGAGCTCAGAATCATTAAGGCTCAGGAAATCTGTCTTTTTTGGAAGATAAGATATACATTTTTGCATTCCTTGCATTTTTTAAAATGCACCATCCCACACACATTTCTGAAAAAGGCCTGGGAATCCTCTTTAGTTTCTGAAATATTGATGCGCAGGCTCCACGTTTGCAGCTCTCGGTGGAGGACTCGCTCGGCTGCGAGGAGCTTTAATTCTACGTTTTTGTAAAAGAGAAACCAAAAGGTGTCTGCAGCAGCAACATCCTCCTGTGTGAGGAGGAAGAGGAGATGCAGAGGGCGGCTCAGATCGGTGCCTGCGGCGAGGGAGAGGGGGGGCGTCTCGTCTGCGGCGTGGCAGTCGCAGGCTCGCTGCTCTGGGGGGGGGAAATGTCAGGCCTGTCGCTCTGCGTAAACCCTCAGGAGAGCAGCCACCGAGAGCGCCTCCACCTCACGGATGCACCGAGGAGACTCGCGCAAGCGTGAAGGCGAGGCGCAGCTGCTGGCAGGATCACAGGGTGTGCACGCACAGGCTTGATATGAGGAGTCACACCGACTCTAAAGTTCACACTCCTCAGAGTGGATGCTTTTCAGGACCACCTCATCGAGTCACAATGAGTCAGGCTGACACGCCGAGAAGCGCTCCGCTGTCTATACGGCCGCATCGATTCCGTGCAGCGCTTTGGCTGGAGCGCTGGTGAACATCAACACCATTTAGACGCCATTGATCGGGGGGCCCCACCTGGGGCCAGACTAATAGAGCACGTCTGGGATAATCAACCCCGAGCTATAGACAGGCAGCAGAGAGCCGAGGCCCGTCTGTGCAGTCGGACCACGCCCGCTCTGCTCCACTGAGTCCCAACAACCCGGCTGTGCTTTATAGCATCGGCTCGATGGTGTAATAAGCGGTCGCGCAACTGTTTTAACGGACTTCAACCAATCCACAGGATCTGTCGTAATGATCGTTTATGCAGCGCGACACCATGAGCGGTTTCCTGTCGCTAACAATTCACGTCCGCTCTTTCTCACAACTCGTGTGTGTGTGTGTGTGTGAGCTTTGTGTGCGTCTTTGTTCAGAAAAAGCGCTATAAAAAAAAGTCAGTTCCTGCTCTCCTGCTAACTCCGGACGCAGAGCGGCACTTATCTTGTAAACACACCGCACAGAGAGGACGTGGCTGGTAAAACATTCTGAGGGTCAGCTCCCAAAAAAAAAAAGGCGAACTTTGTTTCATGATATCACTTTAATGTTTCGTGTCAGGTCGTAAAAATATATATAACCTTGATCGCGATAACTCTGCTGTTTTGCAGGTCAGGTCAGTCTGAACACGAATCAAGGAAATCCCCTTCTGTAAAGAACTGGAAAGGCCTCAGACAGAAACCATCGCTGAGTGGGAAACATCCTCCAGGGCAGAGAGACAAAAGATTGGAGTCCTTCACAAAGACAATCCAGCAGCGTGAAATAAGCTTTCCTGCAGCTCTACCACCTGAGAAAATAAAGGTCGTCCTGTAATTAATGCCATTGTGTAATAGCATCGACTTGTGTGCGATTAAAGGTTTAGTTTTGTGTGGACGTCCCGGCGTGTTTTGTTAGCTGTACTGAATTACACTCTGAAGTCACTTCCTGCGAGCTAACACGCACGCGGGCCTGGACCCTCCGACCGCTCATACCTCACACGCATGTCGCCATGTGTCGATTAAAAGCGTCGGGGGGGGGAGCATCTGCAGCCGATGACCTCTGACGCAGCGGCAGAGGAGGAACAAGTGTTGCACACTGCGGCACACGTCAGCTCTCTTTTTTTGGTCGGCTGATAATGACACTGCAGACAATCCACAGCGAGATATGGTTTGGACAGGAAGCCACAACAGTGACTCGCTTTCCTGTTTACTCTCGGCGCTCTGTTTGCACCTCTGCAGTCAGAGACGCGCTCGGATATTAAAGCTAATGGTCAGGTGTGATCGATGGCAGCCTCGTCCCACCTCGCGAGCTCCGGGGTGGGTTGTTGCCATGGAAATCCAGAGCAGATCCTGCCGGCGAGCGACAGGAAGATAACTGACTGAGTGTAACGTCAAGCAGCGCCTGCAGATAATGTACAGCGCAGACAACAAGAGGAGAGAGCCTCACTGATAATGTGTCTGTTCACTTCTCTCCAGTGATCTGAGTAATGCTACATTTCCAGGATCTGAGTTTAGTACACGAGGAGGCTCGGATGTGCTTAATAGCACTGAACACACAGCACAGCTGAAGCCAATTGCTATATGAGCTTTTCAGATATTTACATATATATTGGTCATAAACCAAACCAAAATCTTGATCTGATAGGGCTCTTGGAAGGAGAACATCGTCTGAATCAAACTTGCGGCACCCGACTGGCCAGTTGTTGGCACATTTACCTAAAAAACACAAATGACATCTAACAGTCAGCTACCTAATGTAGTTTAGTTGTAAGCTAGCAAGCTCAGCTCAGCGTCTGAATGAACTCAGAACTCACCCGGGCCTCTGGTTCTCTCTCTCGCCTTTTCTCTCATCTCTTTATGTGTCTTGAAGCAGATTCGTTTAACCTCAGGACATGTGCGAATTACTCACTTGAACACAGAGTTTTGTGTCGAATTATGGGGGACTGCCCATTGTTCAGAAAACTTAGTAGTCTGAGGAAATGCCCGAATGGGCCAAAAGCCCATTTGTCCATGAACTCAAAAACAAAAGCCTACTGCTCCACAGGCCCTTTTTTCCCAAAATACACACTCTGTTTGGGTTTTTTGCCCTCAGTATCAGGTTAGGTAGAGCGTATATATCCAGCCTGATTCAGCACTGTGGACAGGACCGGCAGTTACTGAACTAACAACCACTGGGAAAGTGTTTATTTTTGGAGCGATGTGCAGGTGTTTTCAGGATAACAGGCTGCTGAACAAATGGACTTTTGATCCAATGGAACTCTTTCAGGTTATTGGGGTTTTTGGAAAAATGGGCCTTTGGAAAAGTGGAATACAATCCAACTTGCGTCTTCTTGTGTCTTTTCGCAGAATTTGTCGATAGATGATCGTCTGGAAGTGAATATGTTGACCTGCTGGTGTTCCAACAAGAAAAGTCAGAAGATCAGCAAAGTCTTGAGAGTTCTCTCCTCTTGGCTTTATGGATATCTGTGCCAAATTTCATGTAAATTGATCAGATAACTCAAGAGTTGAACTGTGCGTGGCTATAAACACAGTTCGTGCCGCAGACCGACCACATCGAGTGACCTCCAGTGCATCAGCTACGACTGAGTGCAGGGACTCCGCGAGCCAGTGGCGCCACAGCCTGCTAATGGAGCTTAAACAATGGCACGTGTGCATTTGGTAACCATCAATCAATCAGTCAATCCCTCCGTTAAATCAGGCCACGTTTTCAAAGACATTCCTTCAAGCGTGGACCAAAAATCCCGTAGCAGACAGATGGCCGAATATGTCTGAACGCAGACGACGGAGCAGAATGCGCCGCGTTCATAATCTCCTGAGTGTTTCAAACACGCCAGCGGGACGGGTTTAACGATGAGAGGCAGACCGCCCTGCGCCGGGGAAGTGACTCAGCAGCAGCTGTTGCCATGGGTTACCAGGCAGGACACCCATTTGGATCTCGACAGGCTCGCTGCTGACACATCTTACCCCCACCCAACCCCCCAACCCCCCCCACCTTTAAATCCTCCGTCACTTTCTCGGGAGGCTGACTGGTGCAGGCCTGTGCGGAGCATGCAGGGGAGAGAGAGGCAGATCAAGGGAGGGAAGGGAGATGGGAGGTGTTAATCCCATCCGAGGGAGGACCTGCGAGGCTTTGGCCTAGTCTCCCTGTGCTGGCTAGCCCACTAACCTACCACATCCACCCCTCCTCCTCCTCCTCCTCCTCCTCGTCGGATTAATGCCTTATTAAGAGCAACTGACTTAACACCAATCCACTTACACTAACATGTCAGATTGGCGTACCATTTGGACTACCTGAGATCAATTTGACCATCGACTTGGGAAGTGGTTTCAATTATACTTGCAGTAAATACCATGTGCCTGTAAAAGCTACAAAACACAAGTTAATTACTGAAACAAAGACATATCTGATGTTAGGTGAACGTTACTCTGTCCACATTTCAATCAAATTCAATTATCTAACGTATATGTGGTTCTGCAAAGCACGCCGTTTACAGGAAATGTCTGCCATGTCATGCTAATGCCATTAAGGCTTTGTAGGCTAATTTAGGACGAAGGCAGTTTAGGACAAAGGGCTGAGTAAATCTCCTGCTGAGGCTACACCCTGTTCTCTGGGTCAGGGCGCGCTGTCACATAAGCCACCGCTCGCCAATGAATCAAACCAGATAATAGGACCGTCCGCCGATGTACATTTAAATTGCGTTAAATAGCCTGGACGCCGCTCCTCAGGTCGGCACGGTCCACCTCCTGGATTTACAGGAATGTTTGTCTTTGATTTCTCTGGTTTTGAAGCGAGCTTTGTGCCAACGGTGGTGATCATGACATGTTTCCGTGACAGGTGCTTTCACTTCCCTGCACAAACCTGCAGCGACTCCTGTGCTGCTAAATCCCTGTGGAGTTTAAGCCTGTTCAGTAGTGCACAGCCTCATCCCTTAAGTAACGTTAACGGATTGCTAAGCGCCTGAAGAGTGAGATAGTGTGAGAAGTGGGTTAGAATAGGCTAGAAGAATGTTACGTGAATGTTTGCTAATGCAAGGCAAGGCTAACCGCTGGATTTAGACAAAAATTGATTACAATAAGTTGCCACAATGTTACATGAATGTTTGTGCAGGCTAACTGTGATAGAATGGGTTAGAATAAGCTACAACAATGTAACATGAAGGTTTGCTAACGTGACGTGAGGCTAACTGTACAGCAAAGGGTGGAGTATAAGCTACAGCAATATATATGAACGTAGCTAGCATAAAGTGAGGCTAACTGTGGTTGAATGCGATAAAATGGGTTAAAATAGGCTACAACAATGTTACATGAATGTTTGCTAACGCTACATGAGACTGTTGGACTTTGGCAATAAACTAGGACAACATAACATGAACGTTAGCTAACGTAACGTGAGGCTAACTGTGGTTGAATGTGAACAAATGGGTTAGAATAAGATAGAAGAATGTTGGGTGAATGTTTGCTAATGTAACTTGAGGCTAACTGTGATAAAATGGGTTAAAATAAGCAACAACAATACTATGTAAACATTTGATAACGTAACATGAGGCCAACTGTGATAAAATTGGTTTAAATAAGATACAACAATGTTACCTGAATGTTCGCTAACGTGACGCGAGGCTAACTGTGATAAAAGTAGTTCAAATAAGCGTCAACAAGGGTACATAAATGTTGGCTAACATAGCGCGAGGCTAACTGCTCTGGATTTTTGACAAAATAAAAAAAAAGATTGCCAGAGAAAGCCAGAATTTTAGTAACAAATTCTTTTTTATTACAACATTTCACGGTTTTTCCATTTCTCGTAATGGTTTGTGGCAGATAAACATGAATTCCAAAGAATTTCAATCTACGGTTGAAAGCGAACACATGGAATCAAATCACCAGTATCTTTTCTTTATCTTATCTCCTTTTCCTCATTCGAGATGATTCAAAGACAGATTGCGACACACGAAAGCTATCCCGAATCACTCTTGACAAGAAAGGTTGTTACAAGTAAACCGCAAATTAGGTCCATTTGAGCATCTCCCAGATCTAGATGGCATCCGCTACACTTTTTTTTTGTTTTTTTCAATCCTTGTGTGCATACAAAAAGAAAAAAAACATGGTGACAAACAATCAATTTTTTGGAGGGGGAGGGCATTTACATTTTGGCCAGCGTACAAACAAAGTTGTGCATTTTTTTTTTTCTTTCCGAAAATTAGAAAAAACAATAAGAACAACAACAACAAGAAAAAAAAAATAAAAAGCTTGACGCCTCAGCTTTTTTTTTTTTTGGCGCAAAAGCAGCCACGCAGGAAGGTGGTGGGTGTCGGTGGTGAGACGATGATGAGCTCCCTGGGGACGCGAGGCCACGCCCTCGTCCCGCCGGCTTCTCTCCGCTGTACGTCGAAGTTGGTGGTTAACAAGGTGGTGTCGAGGGACAGACCCCCGGCGGGTCCACCCCTTCCGCCCTCAGACAAATCCTCCTTATCTAGCCCCCACACGGAAAGACGAGCGGCGAAAGGTGGCATTTGTTGGGGGGGACGGGGGCCGACCGCCCTGGCGAAGGCAACATCCGTCCGCAGGCATGTGCAGCTTGGTTATTGTTGTTTCATAATTTCGGTTACAAGGTTATACAGCTAAAAGAAGTGACTGAAAACAAGGCAATGCGGGAGGAGGGGGGGTGTACAGTGCATGACGGGAGGAGAGGGGCCTCATGACGTTTCCGCCTTCTCCTGTTCGATGGCTGCGAGGGGGAGAGAGAGAGAAAGAGAGGAGGAGGCGTTAGACTCGCACAGGAGAGTGGACGAAAAACAAAAAAAAACCAGCTCAGCTTCGGACCGAAGTCTTACTTTCTTTCGTCGGCAGGGGGTTCTTCTCCTGCGTCTCCGTCTTCTTTAACTTGGTCTTGTCGAAGCTGGTGACCTCTGAGATGTCGGGCTTGTCGCTCATGGTTGCAGATCTGCAAAAAAAACAACAAAAAACGAGAGATTTTCATAAGCTACCATGTGACGATTATAAAAATCAAGCTGTTGCAAGTGTTCAGGATGTTTATATAAAACCGTGGGAGCACGTGGCTCAGGCTGGAGGTATCAGTGGAAGGGCGTTGCCTAAATCTCAGTGGTCAAGGAAAAAAAAAAATCTGTTCAGTTTAAGCACATGCGCCACCAGCGGACTACTTTCTCCTCAAAATGTGCGTCCGCCTTCTTTTGTTCGCCCGCGGCTCTGCCCGGCGGGACTCGACTGGCATCCATCCCCGTTATCCAACACGGCGACACACACACACACACACACACACACACACATTCAGCCCGCTCCAGACAATGAAGCCGGTCCAAGGCGTTCAAAACCAAACCGACATTTACATAACAATAGGAGTTCCCATGCTGGGCAGAGCCAGAGGAGGGATATGAAGAAAA